>CM060481.1:21827891-22192891 GCA_030544235.1 Lepturacanthus savala
GCAATGAACTCATTCTATTGACAGCATTGTGCCCATATCCAAAGATTTTGTGCCCATATCCAAAGATTTTGTATCTTAACACACTTTTTCCCTTTAGAGTGGTTTTCAAACAACTTTTCACCCAGTGCAGCGGTGTGGCTCATTGATGTGTTTTGTACAGTACGACATCTATTAAGTTTATCCACCCTGGAAGATTCCTTCTGTTGGTCTTCCTGTGGTTTCTTACCCTTTTTTTAATCTGTTGGGACTATCTAGATAAAATTGATATGATTTGATTTGATCTGCCAATCTGGGGATTTCAACCTGCGTCTTTCCCTAGTCACAAGCCCTCTAATCTAACTTCTGGACCACCGCTACGCCCAGTGATCTAGCAGAGATTGCCGTCTCTGCCTGACAGTTGGCAGGATCCTTAATGTTTGACCCTATTTAAGCAGTCTGCATTTGAAACATCGAGTCTCCGCCGAGCACCTTATCGTCAGCCACATCTAAACCCGTCTAAGCTTTGAAGCTTGAGCCGGGGGATTTCCCACGTTCCGAGGATCTGACAGTCAGTGCCCTCGTTTCCTCGCACCAACCCGAAAACGCCACCTCCACTCTTCTTTTTCATCATGTCGGACAGATGTTTGTAATCCCGCTTTGATTGGCTTGGATTGAGTTATGTTGTCCTGTGGTCAGGGCGCACCGCCCACGCGGCTTACGTTGTCAGTTGCCTTTGAGCCGTGCCCCGCGATGGGCTGCGTGTTGGAATGGCGTACCGCAGGGTTATGTTTCATTCAACTCCACACCTGCTGCAGTGACTTGTCAGTGTGCCCCTCTACATGCCCCCTTTAATGCCTCCATTAGGTGTTGTAATCTCCCCCCTAACGCCCTGCCATTTTGCCTGTTAGTGTGTTAACAGAGTATCAAAGGCTGGGAGGGTCCCCCCCCCCTTTTTTTTTTTTTTGCCACCTGCCAGTGGTGAGTGTGTGTAGGAAGGTGAATGGAAGCGGAGGTGGTATGACTGTACAGCTCTTGCTGGTTTTCGGAGTGGTTGTTTCTGTGTGGCTTTCAGGGCCAAACTTTTCTGACTGTCAATCCTTTTTTTTTTTTTTTTTTTACACCATCCTACCAATTTGTTTGTGTGTCTGTGTGTGTGTGTGTGTGTGTGAGCTCGTCTCATGTTATCCAGCACTTCTCAGCTCTGCTAGTGTTTCAGGACGTGTGTGGGGGTATGCCTGCATCTCTCCTAACAACCGTGTGCTTTTCATCCATCAGGAAAAGGATACCTCAGCAGCCGTGCTCCCATCAAAGGGGCTGCACGCAAGCCCCCCGAGTATGATATTCGGTTTCATTCTAAAGCACGCACGCAGTTATCACCTTTGTGCCGACCTGAAATGGACACTTAGGCCAACGTTGCTCTGAGTTCCAAACCGTTAATGATTTATCTCCCTCGACGCACACGTCCTTTTTAAAGCCGTGTTTTCATAGGGTCTTCTTGTAGGACAACAATCGACAATGGGTCGCCTATGGATCTCGTGTGGCTGATTGATCACGATAGAGCGGTGCAGGGTTTGTTCTTCAGAGCCGGTGTTTGAGTTTGTGCTTGGGGGAGATCCAGACAGATTAGCAAAGGGTGACAGGGGAAGCTGAGAGGCAGCCAGGCCTGGAGATGCAGCTGGCATTGCGAGCCGTGGCTTCCTTTTTCTCCCGAGTTGGCCCACAGACTTCCTTCAGCCACTGTTTAATCAGCGATTAAGACTGCTTTAGACGGCTCGCTCATCTCGTGTGACAGTACATGTCGGGTGGAAGGATTGCTCGTCTTATGCGGTCTCCAGACAATAGGAGTGTAATCAGGAGAAGAAGTGACTGACTGTTTCCAGTAGATTCCCTCCTTTCATGTGAAATGTTGTTGTTATGGTATCTCCTTCTGTCCATTAGCCATGTGCCTGGGAGGTACATACCATGAAAAAAGGGGAGGTGGGATCTTTGATGTGGTCTGAGTTAACTGGGAAAAGGGGACACAAGCCTTCATCATCACATGTGTGAATGAGGCCTGCCTTGAGGTTGGGCTGTCACTGTCAGAGGGGACCATCTGGTGTTTTGGTGGGAAAATGTGTAGGAATTTCTACCTGCAGAAATACACTGCAGGGATGGCAATCGTGTCGAATATTTTCATTACAGACAACAATTTATACCTAAACCTCTTGATGATATCATTCTATACATTATTTTCCTGTTTTCTGTTTGTCCAACAGTGATATTAAGTTTACAATCACAGAGAGAAACGGAGAAAGCCCCAAATCCTCATGAGTTCTTGGCTTGTTCTT
Organism: Lepturacanthus savala; assembly: GCA_030544235.1. NCBI lineage: Eukaryota > Metazoa > Chordata > Actinopteri > Scombriformes > Trichiuridae > Lepturacanthus > Lepturacanthus savala. Next base: position 21,830,198 of record CM060481.1, read on the forward strand.
TTCTTATTCCAAATGCTTCCAACAATTTTCATACCTAGTGAAATCTGTCATTTAAATCAAGGTAATGGTCCATTTTATTTTGGTTGCCTGTTGTTTTACAAATCACTTTTTTTTAGATCTTGGGAATTTTTAACTGTATCTTTTAGTCAGATGAAGGACTTTTGTCATTGGACGTCTGGATCTTAAGTTATCAGAGAAACAAGCTGGGAAAACGTTAGCAGCAGCTCTGCTTGGTGTTAGAGAAGCACTGATTTTATTATATATATTAATATCTCTGGGTCTGCTTTTTTTGAAAGGAGAGAGACCTCTTCAGATAATTTGGCTCATGGTAAAAACCTCTTGAACGATGAACACTGAAGGAATGCGTAATAACTGAGAGGTTGACGGCAGAGCGCTGTCTAACAGTGAAGAAAATAATTCCCCAGATCCCACGCTACTATACGCCATCATAAAACTCCATCTTTTGTTAGTGTTTTGATTGAGAGAAAATGAGGTATTGCACATTCAAACAGAATTCCAAATATTTGTGTATTTATTGTGTCGAGGGTTTAACCAACCAATGTTCTCTGTGTGCTCCCTTGCAGAGAAAGTTCGCGAGATCCAGGAGAAACTTGAGGCCTTCATAGAAGCACTTCACAAGGAGAAATAAGAGAACCAGGTATTCGCGTCTGTGTAGTAAATCATCCGTTTTGCAGCAAAACCTAAGCAACCGAACAGAAAATGTACAAACCAGCGCGACTCAACGGGTACCAGGTTTGATCTGATCTGTTGGTCCTCCCTCCTTCTTTGCAGAACCACTGCAAGTAAATGTATGGATCACAGCGGAGAAATGCACTGAACAAAAGAGAATCTGTGTATCATCACCCCCTGAACCTGCCGCACCACCCACCTGATTTTAATTCCCACAGCTTGGCTCCTTCTCCCCCTTGGACGCTGATGGAAAGATGGACCTGAACACAAGGCTAAGAGGAAGGAACAGTTTTCAGGCTTTCTCTTGGATATTCTTTCTTTTTTTTAATGTTTTTTTTGTTTTTTGCATCCTGTCCCGGATCACGAGGGGGGACATCCGCACAGGAGCCCAAACACAGTCAGCTGGAAAATGATAAGCTTAGCATAGCATTTTCTGACATCCGATCACTCATTTTAAATAAATGATAAATGAGGGCTGTGTACATGTTTATCTTCCCATTTTTTTTTGTTTTTTGTGTATATATGATCATACAAGTACATGTGTTCACTGATCTGTGTACAGAAAGACACAATGGGTGTAAAAAGCCTTGAATTTCATACCAGTCTCGCCTGGTGCTCCTGAAATCTAGAATTTGCCTCTATTTCACATCAGATTTTCTTTAGTTGCACTTAGGATCCAAAGCACTTACGTTATCCCTCCAAGCTGCTGTTGCTGCTGCTGCTGTATCTACATTCAGTGTCCATGTAACCCTGAATCACGTGGTATAGTTTCAGCAGATGTTCTCACCTTTAATTCTGACTCAGATTCAATATTCAGCTTCAACACTCTTCCTTGTATCACTAAAAGAATAAGCTCGGAACCAGTTGTTGGAAAGAATGTTATATAATATTGTAAGATTTTCCTTATTATTATTTTTGCTCTTTTGGGATTTATCTGACACATGCAGTGTTCCATTTAGACACGTCTGCCAAATGCAAAGAAAAACAAATGCCCTGGTGAACTGTTTCTGTCATCGTTTGTGTTTAATGTCTCCATTTTCATTGTCTCCATGTTTCAACTGACAGATAATTTTACAAATTGCTCAAAAATACATTAAAACGTCCGTCTTAGTAAGTTGAAAATTTAATAAAACATAAGATAAATATGCTCCTGGATAAATTAGACCTATTATTACATTAAGTGCTTCGGTTCTTTTAACTGATGATGGTATAATGCATTCTAACCTGCAGCGTATTGCTTTATGCAGAGTTTTAAGGCGTTATTAGTTAGCATCCTTACCGGTTCTAAACATTACATCAACCAAATTACTTGATTTTGAGTCTATTTTCTGTCAGTTGATACACTTCTTGCACATCAGCATGTGTCTCGATCCAGATGTTTGATCCTTTCATCAGAAAGGTCATCTTCACGTGTCGCCCGCTTTGTTTTGGCCGGACAGGTTCTTAATGATTTATTTACACATGGTGACAGCAAACACCCACTTGTACTAATTCACCTCTCCTCCCTTCTTCTTTGTCCTTTTCTTGTGTCAATCAACATTACGATCTTGGGTATCTGTCGGGGTGAGATGAAGAGAATGAACAAATAAAAATTAAAGTATTTATCTCACTGTAAATTAAGAGGAATTGAAAGATGAAACAAACAAATGTGATTTAAGCCAAAAAAAAATGCTTTCCTGAACTCCCTTGTTCTTCTACCAGTCACTTTCTAGGGCCAGATCTTTGTCTATCTTGTGCTTTTCTCCTTATTATCTTAAATGTGCTCTCAGAACTACACTTTAACCTCCATCATTTGGACCATTCAAACTCTTCCCAACACCTCCATAGGCAACTTTTCACTCTTCCTACTGTCAAAATTGATATTTGACTAAAAGAGTGTGAACTAGCCTGTTTACCCAAATCTTTTCATGCATTGATTCATATGTGTATATGGGTATATATAACTAATACGCTGTGCATCCTTGTACAGGTGAAATTAATGGAAAATCATGGATCATGTACAGCACGTTTCAGCAGTGAGCCACTTGTGTAACAGGAAATCGGGGGAGTTGGTTCAAAGAAGTATGTTTTATGTTGTAGAAAGTAATGTTTGCATGGTGTACCCCATCAGATGTGCTTTATTTATTAAATTTGTGTTGAAAGAAAAAGTTAAAATAAAATTGACATAAATAAAAATGACTTTTTTCATGACGTGTCGGCCTGTCCAGTCAGTGGTATCGCAGAATGCTGCCCACCTAAAAAACTGACAGAAATGTTAGATTACAGGGCACCACAGACCAACTGAAATATGTTGATCATTTTACGGATTGCCATTAAAATTAAGAACCAGTGAATTTCCCTCAACCCTGAAAGGCACAATTAATTTGGAAATCTTTTTGTTTTTAAAGGAAAACCATGGGCTTTTGTTGTATTTAAGCTGAAGTGATGTCACTTGAATGTATAAATAATTACATGACCAAAAATACAAAAGAAAAAGCAAAATGGAAATTGAACCTCAGAACTTTATTTAAAAAAAAACAAGAAACAAACTATATTTAACAACTTTTGTCATGTGAAAGTAGTTCTTTCATGTCTTAGATATCAGGGGAAAGTGAAATAAATACTACAGACACAAAACTACACACACATATTTACAAAGTCCTTTTTGACTTAGAAATCAGCTTATGTGTCTTCCCTCAAATCAGTTCCTGTCTGAAATGAGACAAACCACATCATATATTATTACTATTATTATATTAATATTTTCAATTTTCTAATTAATTACTCTATTTATTTTATATACATTTTTACACCATATTCATGTTTGTTATTCAATTTTGTTTGTGTTCTTTATAGTGCAGGTATAAAAACCTTATCCACTTCCTGGTTCAACCTGAGGGCAGCTCTGATTGGTCAGAGGTGACAGGTGACACAAAATGGCCGTGTGAGTTAAAACGTTATGTCTGGATACAACGTGGATAATAAACCGAATGAAAACAGTCCATACCATTTATTTTTATGGAACAAAGTTTCCAAAAAGACACTTTCAAGGCTGGATTATGAAGCTTCTGAAAGAAGATGAAAGACTGTTGGCACGCTGTAAGTCTGATGATCCAGCAACAATTTACAGTAAGTCCCCAGCTTTTTTTAATAATATTTATTTGTCCCTTTAACTCGCTGGCAAAATTGTAGGCTCCATATATGCAACCTGTTCTCCTGCTGCACTTTCAGAAGCCATTCTCTTTACTGGTAGGCTAATAGCTAACAGCTAATAGCTAACAGCTAATAGCTAACAGCTAATAGCTAACAGCTAATAGCTAACAGCTAATAGCTAACAGCTAATAGCTAACAGCTAATAGCTAACAGCTAATAGCTAACAGCTAATAGCTAACAGCTAATAGCTAATAGCTACTGGCGCGTCACGCTCTCCACGTGCATTTGGAAGACCACAAATCAACAAAACCTGTCTGGTCCTTTGCTGAAGGATGTTTTTAGTACCGTAGCAATGAAAACACCGAGTAGCGTGACAACACTATTCTCTACAGACATCCGTGGTTTCCAGAGTAGGAATCCTACGGAGTATTTGGGTTTATAGCTAAATATCTCAACAACGCATTGACATGTTGTAAGGAGGAGAAATCCTACACTGCAAAAAATGAAATCTGTTAAAAAATCTATTGTTTTTGGTACAAATAGTCCAATATTGAGTAGATAATTTAGCTTATTTCATTTGTTTCTTCTTGGTTTTATTCAGTTTAATATTTTAAAGAATAGTTTAGCCTTATTTTCTTAAAACAAGACCAAACCTACCCAAATTGGGAAAATAAAAAAATAATTAAGTTAAATGATCTGCCTCTAGGTCAAGGAGGTTATGTTTTGCTGGTATTTGTCTGATTGTTAGCAAGATTTCTCAAAAAGTTGTTGCCAGATTTTCATCAAATTTTCAGCAAATGGTGGGAAAGGTACCATGAACAGGTGCCTACATTTTTTTAAGGGTACAGAAGAAATCCTGGTTTCTGGATCACTGTGAATTGTTTTTGTTTGGTAACATTGCGGCAAATGGACCTTCAAACAGCCTGGTGGTGATATCTTGCACCCGCATATCTTGTGATGGAGGTCTGCCCTCTCGGAGTGCTTTTCTAGTTTTATTAGAACTAATAAAAAGCACATCAACCTCATATGTACCTTTTTTATTAACTGCTTACATCTAATTTTAGAACTTTTATTTCACCTAAAACACCTGCTTCTCATCAGCAGGTTATTATTGCTGTGTGTAAATTCAGGTTCAAACAGACCAAACGTCCCTTTACCCTTCAAAACCTGTGAGAAACTGAAAAAGAAAAGTGCTTTCTTGGCAATTTTTTTTTTTTTAACAGAATCGCATTTGATTCATTGTTTCCCTCATCCTCCGAGAGTTGTGTTGCGTGCTGGTGTGTTTTCATTACATACTCTGTTGTTCTCCCAACAGCTGGTTGCTGCTGGATGCAGTGACCTGTGTGATGATGTTCTGAGGCCTCTGCTCCGGGGTTGGGTGAACCCCAGGAGTATTTAGCTTTGCGGTTATCTCGTCCCAAATCAGGCTGAAGACACGCTGCAGCCCGAGGTAGGCAGGCAGGCAGGCAGCTGAGGGCCTGACTGATTAATAAGTCAGAGTCCAGAGGTCCTCCACTCCTGGGCATCCTCTCCTCTTTCACAACGGGCTGGTTGTTACTGCATCTCCACATCGCTCAGAGGGCAGCGCGGTTCGAGGGATGGATGGATGTAGGAGGGGGAGGGAATCATGACTCCTCCTCGCTACCATCACCTGAGGCTTTTACAACTGCCTCGCATCAACTTGCTGTTTTCTGTGAGGCCATTATATTCTTCTGTTTTCTTAAAAACAAGGGGAAAGGAGTGAGGGGGGAAAAAAAAAACGCCTAATGACTTTGTAGCAGCCATGAAAAGAAAAAGGGGGAAAAGTCAACCTCCGGCAGAAAGCCTTTGTGTTATCAGATAGCCACGTTCTGGGAGGAGGGAGGCCGACCAGGACACACTATACGCCATTAGCATCTGCAAAGGCCGTCACGTTGACTAATAGCCGGTGCCACAACGGCACAGTGGTTCAGTTTGTGTTTTCCCTCAATCCCCTTTATGCTGGCGACACAAAAGCAGCCGGGCCCGGACCTGTCAAATGTGCCACAAGCAGCAGACATTGCACAAAGCTTCATTTCTAGCCTTTCTTAAGAAAAAGAAAGGGCCGATCTTGTTTCTTCATTTCTTTAATCCCCCACCTCATCACACAGACGCGTTCTGGGGGGGCGGCCGGTCGGTGTATGATGAAAACCTTGAATAAGTCTTGGAAACAGGCAATAAATTGTGGGGATGGGCGGGCTCTTTTGGCGGCGGCAGCAGTGTCAGCATTTGTTCGCCTTCTTGTTGGCGACGTCGGCATTGTTCTCGTCTTTCTGACTCCGATGTGGACATGTTGAGGTTGAGGTTGTGTTTGTGGGAGGCAGGAATTCTGGAAACTCATGGGATCCTGGTCTGAAACGTACCGCTCCTTTGAAACATCCTCAGGTGGACATTAGGAAGCTGATTTTAAAGATACAGTAACGATAACGAGTCAAGTCTTCAAACTAAGAAACGAAATGAAGAGATTTGCTATAAGTGTCCTTTTCAGTGGATAATTGTAAAGTGGGGAAAAAACTCTCTTGGAAACAGGTGACGTCATGTCTCAGCTGAATTCCTGAGCGTATGATTTTTTTTTTTTTTTTTTTTCTTGGAAGAGAAGGCCAATGAGAGTCACTTATCAGCACTTCAGTCAACAAGTGCCGATAAATGGCTGGATGTAAATCTAACACTTCGCGCCCCGGGAGACAAACTGACACAGTTCAGTCACTGTGGATGAATCTTATCAGAGGCTTGTTGGAGCAACAGGCTTCCTTCTCCGTTTCAGCCAACAAAACCTTCTACTGTCCCCGGGGCCCGCTGCTTTCTGCCCTGCAGAGAATAGCGCCACAATTGGCCTTTGTGTCCATTATGTCGGAGGCATCTTCCCATTGCACTGTGGGGTCCATTCCAATGCCGAATTAGGCCCATTGGGATTTTAGCCAAGTCACAGAGGTCAGCGACCTTCCTTGTCACACCCCCAACACACACACACTCACACACACACACACTCACAGATACAGAGACCCCTGTTCTTGTTCTGTGTGAGCTATAAATTATGGCTTAAATTTTAGGGACTGAAGGAGGCTCGACCGTGTGAATCCCGTGGTGGTCCTGTATGCATAAATATATGTGTGTGTGTGTGTGTTTGATAGAGAGAGACTCAGCCACTGTTACCACAAGGGTGGCATGCAGGGCGGAGGATCGCTGCATGTTCTCACCATTCAAGTCTTTTCGTCCAGCCTGAGCGAATCCATAAAATGACCTCACCATCTCACGGCACGGGACGTCATAAATGAATCGGGCCATTGTGGAGTGAAACAGGCCCTATTAATAAATCCCCCACGGTCCAGCTATATTTTCCTACTAAATCCCTCAAAGACGCGGGGTGTCCACTCACACACGGGTCACCCACAGGGCAGGAAAAAACCCAGTGCAGGAAAAGACAGATTGAAGATTTTTCTCTCATTTGTGGATCCATGATGTGCGATTCAAACATATTTTATAAGCGTTGGTATTCCAAAGCTTTGCATGCTCGCCTGCTTCCTGTGATTCGAGACGCTTCAAACCAAAGCGCGATATATTGGAAGTCCTCGGCAATCAATAAGTCTGACATCACTTACTTAGCCTAGCTTCCTGCTGATCACATTAGCTGAGCCCGATTTAGCTTAGCAGTTATTTCCAATCGATTTCACACTCGTCTCGATAACCATGTCTGCTTCCTCAGTATTCCACACACACTCTGCTTTTAAAACATGCCCCTGAGTGCATCAGTTAACCTTTGATGCAAAATGCACTTCAACCACCAGAACACTTCATATTTCACCCAAAACTAATGTAACTACAGCGCTTTTATACATATGTTTCCCTTTCCTCTGTTTCACAAAAGCAAGATTTACATTGCAGCTTTACTGTATTTGCTTATTTGTTCTCACGGCACAATACTATGTACTGTACATCACAGCTTGTTAGTTGCACAGAATCTTGAAAGAAGAAGTGGTTACGTTTGTATAAAAGCAATGCAAATGTATATAAGGTTTAGTTCACATAGTCTACTGAACGTGGCGAAAGTGTTAAGTGTTTATAAAGAAAAGAAAAAGTGGACATTGTAATGAGCCAAGTGTGAAAATGGCTGGAAATAAAGTGTAAACCCTCTGTTCAGTTGAATTAGTTGGGATAAAGTGTTGAAAAAAATCCCAAGCTGTGCTAAAGAGATGTTTAAAATCCATATTGATAACGTGGGTTATGTCTCATATTAACATATATACAGACCTACACCAAGGTTAGATTTCGGCGTGAATTGCGCCTGTGGTGTGAACGCCATCATAATGACTCTGACACTTAAATTTAAGTCTTACCCGCCTCCCCAAGATGGCAGTTTAACTGTGATTGAGTGACGAAATGCCGAAACAGTGGGTAGAGTGTGTGTGAAAACCGGAGGGGTGGGAGCTCTCCTTTGCAGAAAGCTGATATGCAAAGTTGCCATGGAAAAAGTGATCGTCGCACAAACTGTTTCTTAATCGAGTGGAGGTCTTAGTGAGAGGGAGGGACCGGGAGCTTTTAGCACAAGAAGCGGCTCTGGGTTTGCATGGACTTAGTGGGATTATGGGAGCATTCATGGCAGCCAGTGAGGCCAGCAGGTGAGGCCTGGGCTCAGCTGCCTTAGCCTTTAGGTAAACAGAGGGAAGGATTGCCAGATCCTGGCTGCGTTGCCAGGCTGAAATTGTATCTGTCCACACTACTTATGTCACTCAGGCTGATCTGGTTCCTCCCGGAGAGCCGCGGTGGCAGGGGGCTGCACTTGTTGCCGGATGGGGGACACTGAGGACTGTCTTTTATCGCCTAAGTGCCACAGTGAGACCAGACCAAAAACGGTCTGGTGACATTACTTGACTGGCCATCAATAGTATCTTAGCAGGCGCTAAAACCAAAAGCAAACAGGCAGCGCGCCCGAATGCGAACATTGTGAGGCGAGGCGGCCGTATCGGTAGAGAAATGACACCCGGCCTGGTAAAGTGATCAACTTCGTGAGCTTTTGTGTCTTTCCAGGAAACGCTGATCTGATTTTCACTGAGCTTATGTCTTTTAATTAGATTTGCATTTTCAAACAGGCCTGTTTAACATGTGTTCTGGCAGTTAAACAGTAAAACAGGCTTACGTTTAAATGAATGGTGCAGTTTTTTTTCCCAGAATACTTCACTTTCTACGTGCCCGAGTCCACATCAGATTAAGACGAGGGAATTGCCATGTTACATATTCAGCGTTGTCAGGAATTCTGTTTTTTTTCCACACACAAATGTTTTTTTTTTCACATGAGCTAAGCACACATAAGTGTTGAAAATAAGATTATAGAGAGGATTTAAGAACATTTTGAATAAAAGAGCAGTTCCGACACACATGAAGCTGCGAAAGTGAATAAACAATTGAGTGAATACTGAAACAAAGAAGCTGTATTCGACACAGTTCTACAAATACTGTTCACATGCTTTTATTGGTTGTTTTTTTAAGTTTTTCTGGGGCTGTTGGGTCACCTAAACTAAAATTTAAAAAATGAAAATCATTCCCTGTAGCTTCCTATCATGTCATTGTGCTTCTCCTCCACCTCCTCTGCCTCTGCAGCCTCTGTTTGTTCACCTGCTGGTCAGTCAGGTCCGGGCTGAAAGGCCAACGCTTTGCCCTGCTGACCTCTGACCTCTTGCAGCCGCCACATGCCTCCTCTCTGGACCAGTAAATATTGAATCAGGCAGTCAGTCAGTCAGTCAGGGTTTCGGTCTGTTACCCTGCTGCCCATTGAGTGTTTGACTGTTGCCAGAGAACAGCTTTACCACTACTGGACAACTGCAGGCCAGGGCATGCCCTAGTGTGTGAGTGAGTGTGTGTGTGTGTGTGTGTGCATGTCTGAAAAAAGGCGTGCGTTTCTGTAATTATCAGAACAATAACTGTCGGTCTACGTTTTATCTGCAGCTTGCAGTGTGTGTTTGGGAGTTTAAAGCGTGAGCTGCAGCAACTAGAATCAACTTTAAATCTGGACTATCACATAAAACTAAACTTCAAACCTACTTTGATATTAAATAATCAATTTATTTCTCAAAATTCCCCTCAGTAATATTACTGTGATCATTGTTTCAACCTACTGACGGTTTCAATGTAGTTTGAAAGTGTGAAATTTTAACACCAGTTTAACTAAATGTATCTGAGCTTTAAATGTGTACTTACCCAAGTACATGTATATATTTTCATATTTCATATTATATGAGCTAATGAGTGTGTACAGCACAACACAATCATGAGTGTATGCCATTATCAATAAGTAAATAAATTAGTGGTTCATAGAAAACTGTAATGTAGTTGTCTATGACATAATTTTTTCTCGAATTGTTGGCTATTGGAGGAATAGATGACAAATGACAATATAGTAAAACAGTTGTATTAATATTAAATGTATATTTATAGACAACAGCTTAATTGTTAATTAATAAATAATTGAAAATGTTCTCATACATCCTAAAAAATGAGCCTTTCAGGCAAGTGTTACGAATATAATTCATTTTCAGAGCTGTTGCTCAGTTGTTTTTGAGTGTTTTTTTTTTTTTCGTGTGTGTGTGTGTGTGCGTGTGTGTGTGTGTGTGTGTAGGGTGGTGGATGGGTGGGAGGGTGAGATCCTGTGTGCTCAGGCATGTTTGCTCTGCCAACACTCAGAGACTGTAGTCGTCGTCATCTCTCCAGCCTCAAGTGAAACAGACACTCTGCAGCCTTTTATCAGCCGGACACGTCCCGTCCCTTCAAGAGGAGCAAAGTAAATAATGGCGGGACTTTAATAGGTGGATAATGTGGTTGCAGGGAGCGAGGCTGACTGTTGCTGAGCAAACAGGACCACAGAAGTGCACACACACACACACACGTTTTTTGTTTAATACGCAGGTTTGATATCATACAAAGGATTATTCACCAGTTTGAGCTTCAAGCTCATTTCCTTTTAAGGAGTACCTATAGTACAATAATAGTTTTTAATTGTCGCTTCATTAATGATGATGATTTTTCACCCTCATTTTGGATTAAGTTAAAGTTCTTCTCCACATTTCCATCTTCATCTTTGTTTGTTTCACCTTGTTACTTATTGCTTTTTCACCTTTTTATCATATTGTCCTGTTTGTTTTAAGACTGCATCAGACGTTCACCTGTAGGGCTCCAATCCTGACTGCATCACACATTGTCATCATCCTCTCATATCACATCCATTAAGATTTATCTCCACCTCCAGACACACGCACTCACATATGTTTAAACACCCAGAGCACACACACACACACACACACACACACACACACACGCTCCCTAAAGTCTCCAGACATCAATTAAGATAGTCTACCTACCTTGGGGCATTTGCAACCCCCCCCCCCCCCTTCTTACCTCCCTCCTCCCCCATAGACCCTATGACCCTTGACACACGACCTCTGTGCTGAATGAGTACACACAGGGGCGTCAGAGCGAGACCCCCGGCCATTCCTGACACACATGCACAAACACACACACGCAAAGCCTCTGGCTGTGCACATTGAAGTGAACAGTAAAAAAAAAAAAAAAAAAAGAGAGAGAGGTATGGATCAGTGGTCATATACAAGGCGTTCCACTACAGCTGCCTCTTCACTACACACACACACACATACACACAGCTGGGGGGTTAGGGGTGAGTTGTGGGTCGCAGGTTAATACAGTCCAACAGTACAGATGTAAGATGCAGGAGCAGCTCAGTCACAGTCCCATAACGTAAAAGAACTAGGCCTGTCATTTAGTTAAAATGTTTAATCATGATTAATCACATGACTTTCCATAGTTAATCATAAATTATCACACATTTTTAATTAATCTGTTCAAAATGTACCATAAAAGTGACATTTTTCAATTGCTAATACTTTCATAAACGAGATATGCTTGCTTTATGTAAAGGGATGTATTACTTGTTGTAAAATCAATCTACAAGACTAAACGGTGCCAAAGCTCTTCAGGAACCGTCACAGGTTCATCATTTAGCTTCTTAAAAATATGCTCGTATCACAATTTATGGACAAGCCCAACACCAATATGACTACATTTTCCATTAGTTCAGTACTAATTAAAGGCCACTCCCTGCATCCCTCATTTCAAAAGCAAATCACACTGTGTTTTACACCTTTTACACTAAAACTAATATGGATACACAGGTTTTTGTAGAAAAGATCATAGGAACAAAACTTTATGGATTATATGAGACACTCCATCCAGCTCAGTATCTGCTCAAATATCAAAGCAATTGATGGCAAAATAAAAGCATTGATCATGTACATACATATGCACACTTACCTCACCCATGTGTAACCTGTAAAAGGTGCTATATGCAATACTTAAGGTGCTGAATACTTGATTATTTGTGTAATACAGTGGCATGTGTGTGTTTTTGATTATTATTTTTTTCTATGTTTAGTACTTTTTTTTTTGTTTTCTATTCATTATATTGCATTTTGCACTCTTCTTATTGGCTCCCTCAGAGCACCCTGCAATAATTCTGATGTCTTTTAATTGCTGGTCAATGCACAAATAGAAAAACCTTGAACCTTTTTTAAATGCAGGTAAACCCATTTATAATAGATAATGGATTCCTTTTAATAGCAGACAAACAGTTTTTTTTTTCTGGTGTATCCCGTTCAACGTGCAAGGCTTAGTAAACACTGACAATAGAAAGCAGTAGTTAGCATCGTTGGCATAAAATTATCCTTAAAATGTCCGCTTCAAAATGTCTTTCCTGATTTATTGTCCCAGTTAATCCAATCATTGCTTTCAAAGGTTTTCACTGGGACGACTTTCTGCCTCAGGGAAGATCCGTTACCTGTGTGGGAGTTGCCGTGGGATTTTCTATACATGTGGACCTGATGTCACATACAGATACCATCATAAAAACCATAAAAAGCACACATGACTTCTTCTCAGACATCTGCGTTTTTCAAGAGCGGGGGGTTCTTTATGACGAATAATGTGCCAAAATAAATTCAGCCGTGAGTCATTTCAAGCAGCGGCTTCTTTTATCAATGATAAAATCAAATCTTTCAAGTTACAGCTGCATGTTTTTTCATCGTCTATGTTGCATATCACCAAATCCAACAAAATCCCTTTGATATTTTTTTTGGGCTAAAATGTGAACCGTTGCGTTGTGGTGGTCAGTGTATGAGGACATCAAAGGGATCAGCACGCTGGTGGCAACACTGGGAGGAGGATAAAACCAGAGCCAACCAACAAAACTAAGCTCAACCTGAAAGGCAGCCTGGGCCAGTAATACGGGATCATCCCCGGTGTAATTCCTCCCTCCTGGCCCCTAACAAAGAGACCTGAGACAAGAGCTGCACATCTGGGGGAAGAGAGAGGCGGTGGGCTGAGAGAAGGTCCGGTGGTCTGACGCTCACTGACCAGGTCGCCATGCCAACAACCGCACATCCACACAAAACGACTGCCTGCGACAGTCCGGAGCCCTCCTGCCCTCTTTCATCCCCTCCGTATTCTAATCAGCTGCCGCGGGCCTCACATTGTGTGCGGACGTGTCCAAACATGGCGGGACATCAGAGGTCAGCCTGGCCGCTGACCTTGGCCCCAAGTGGCCCCTTCAGAGGCCCAGCGAGAGGGGCGTCGTTTGGATGTGGGTGGTGCCGGGCTGTTCCTCCGTGGCAGGTCCGGTTCCTAATCGGCTCACAGGCCAGTCGGAGGCTGGAGACCAGTTGGTATTGTCCAGCCGGGTCTGAAAGGGCCGGCGCTGAAAGGCCGGGGCAAGACAGGGTCAGACTGGCCGCAGCGCTCTGTTGCCTTTCAAATGCCATCGATACCCTCCTTCAGTCTGGCCAGCTCTGCATGGCGTGCACCCAGCCATGGACTCCGGTGGTCGTCAATGGTGGACAACACGTCTCCGGAGAGGAGACACTAGCTAATTATTAAGAAAATGTAAAAATGGATAACTCCAATATGATCTTTAAACCGATCAATACAATGTCATGTAATGAAAGGGCTGCCTTAAAATGTTATATTAAGGAAAGAAAAACAAATCGTTCTATATTGTATAAACCCAAGTTTTCATTTGGATTTAGATTTGTTAATTCCCTCAACGGGTTGTTTGAAATCATTAATCTAATTCACATTATTTTTTGATTGTCTATTTATATATATATATAAAGTTATTTGAAGAGTAAGATTTTCAATTGGCAACATGTCTTCTTAAAAGTAAAAACCGCAGCAACATGCAGTATATATAGGGTAATTCCACTAAATTCTCGGTTATGCTATCAATTGAATATATCTTGATTCAATGTACTTTCCTCTTCCTTCAGAGTGCTTTCTTCTTTTCTCCCCTTCTTCCTCTCATTTGTGCTGCCATTTTGCTCACTGTCCCATTGGTGTCTTTGAAAATTCCTTTTAAAAAGCTTAATTGGAGTTCCAGTATTTCCTGATAAGAATCGAGTAATAGTGATGAAAGAGAGAAGACATGCAGTTGGAAGGACAGAGGTATTACTGAGTGATTATTTCCAGTGTGCTCTGAGTTTAAATCAAGGAACATATTTTGATTAGAAAGCTTGTGAGATGGCAATAGAAGGTTTATCTGTCGTGCATCCAAAAGCTAAAGCTCTAAAGCCGACTTTATACGTCTGGATCCTGACAAACTTTGTCCATCCGAACCAAATGTTGTCTCTGCTACTGAAGTTTATACTGAACCTCTGCCTGGTTATAGATGTTACACAATATATCTCCTAGAGGACAGTGCTGCATCGCAAATTACTGGCAGTGACAATCGCAAAATCGGTTTCGGTAGAGGTGATGATTTTGCTTTGCAGACTTTGACCGGACAAAAATATCTGTATCCATATTTACCTGTACGTAAATTGGCCTGTAAGGCTTTTCCTTATCTAAAGTAGGGGTGGGCACTACTTGAATCCTTGCTAAGGACGTTCATTAGTAAAATCAGACGCCTTACTGCTTGGTTGGAACTAAAGCTGCACCCACACCCGCCCTCCAGGACCAGGATTGCCCACCACTGATCTAAAGACTGCTATTACTGTCGTTTTTCAAGGCAAAATAAGAGTTCAAAGTTACGTTTGATGGTAGAAAATTGCCATTGCAGCATAATTTGTGTTTCGTGGTTCAAGATAAATAAAAATCCACTAAAGATCAGATCGATTGGGGCAAAAATGTTAAAAACAAGCTAATCTCTAATTGCTAAGAGGTGGAACTTTTCATCCCACTCCACCACAAGCACGCACGCACGCACACACACACACACACAAACACACTTGTTGACTCAGGACTCAATTAGTGGCTGATAAAAAGATGTTGCCAGACTCCTAATTCAGTTCTACTCACACAGCTGCTGGTGTCTTCAGGTCGCCCAGAGACTGACCTGCACACGTTAATTCTATTACAACTGTCTGCCAGACTAATTTCATCAAGCATTTCTCGCTAACTTGCACACACTAATCACATTTCCAGAAAAGCTAATACTGATCAATGAGGTGGCTGAGGAGATGAAGTGGTGTGGGAGCACGCACCGCCACAGAACTAACGCAAGCGTTTCTTGAAGGCACATTCCTTACGACTAGGGACAGAGCACTGAATAATATGTTAACAAGCTCGGGTTATTTACATTTTGTGATGAATTTGTATGCTCCATAAATGACAAACTGGAGCTTTTTAGGTGAATTTGTTCACAAGATGTATGGAAATTTCCAGTGATTAGCTATATGCTTATTTTACAAAATTTGACTAGAAGCAAATTACTTACAATCCCCACCAAAAGTGATCATTTGAAGTCATCTCAGGATAAAAAAAAATAGTGAAATATGTTCACATCTTCATTTCCTAAAGGGGATTATTGGGGTCTTAAACCTGAGTCTTGAGTGTGTCAGGTTATTCTTGACCTTGGAAACTCTCATCCACATCTTACAGTTTTCATTGACTTTAGATGGAGTCAACTCAATTATTGTCCTGTGATATATGGCAAATTTCCTGTGCTTATGTAGACCATGATATGTGGTTGAAATCTCCAGAAAAAACTACTACATATAACAAATTATGATTATTTCCTTAAACCTGTATCTTGCATTTGTAATTGTAACCATTTATGTTCATTATGAAAACTTTAAACTCATAATGAACTCATTATGAGAACTTTAAACTCACCATGGTGCTGGCAAAAAATACAATGTGAAGGGAAAGATGGTGTTATAGGTCAAAGTTGAACCAAAAAATAGGTCTGTAACTTTGCTTGAGACTGGAATTCCCTTCAAATAAATGGCCTTGGTGTCACCATGTCCGAGCTTTGATACACGATGGGTGACAGTACAGTGAGTCCAAGGAAAGTCTACTTGTACGTAAGTGGGTCTGTTTTTAATGAAGTGGACTCTTCAAGCACATAGTCACAAGACATGCGACATCCCAGACCCCTCAGCTCTGGTTGCTTTGCAGGCTAATAGGACCTGCCAATGGATTGTCTCTTTTTCCTCTCACAGTGAAGAGGAAGGCGAGCAATTAAATCCAATTGGAGTCTACAGAAATGCTGGGACCCGGGTCCCATGAGGCCCTGGCGGTCCGGACATTTAATCATCATGTGAACCTAGTAGCTGGTTCTGATAAATGGGCCTGGGGAGGGAAAGCATTGGCCGGTCATTAATCTACACTCAGATGGGGACAAGCACACACGGTTGCCGCCAAGTTAATTGGCCACTTATTTTAGCACGAGCAGGAGGCTAAAGCGAGATGGAGATGGATGTTCCTCCGTTGATCCATAATTCGGCCCTCCGGGGTACTAATACAAGCGAAACAAACAGAATGGAGGAGGTGAAGAGGATAAGAGAAGCGAGGTGAGGGGGGAGGAGGAGGGGGCATCTCTGAGGAGATCTAAGCGCTTTCCACAACTCCACGGGTCAGGAAAATACAGCACAGTCTAAGGTGGGTTGTGGAGGAGAGGAGTTCGACTTGAACTCGAGAGGAGAATCGTCTTTCGATTTAAATTGGATGGACTTTACCTCTCATTGGCTCTTTTATGTAATTTATGGTGAAATATGGAAAAAAGGCTTATAATTAGATTAAAAGCAATTATGATGGACTTCACAAACGCCTGCTATGTCCTGAAGAGAAAACGCTGAATTGCAAGAATGTGCATCGGCTCCTTATCTGCCTTATCTCCTCCACTCCTGTGTGTCCTCTCCTCCTGGCTGTCCAATCAGGTTGTAGTGAGGGTCAGCAGTCGTCCAGGTGGCTGCCTGCCTGATGGATGATGGGAACAGGAGGGGCTGACCCAGGCGTGATAAGGACCCTATCTCGACAGGGGCTTCCTCTGAAAGCCTGAGCTCAGTCACAAAGTGTTGACAGAGAGAGATGGATGTGCAGTTGGGTGGATGGATGGATGAGTGGTAGATGGACGTGGGGGCGACTTCTGGAACAAGACACAACCTGTCCGTCTGTGTTATCAGTTCACCTCCTCACCCTTGTGCTTTTTTTTTTTTTCCCCTCTTCTCTCTCTAAAAGCCGTAGGAGTGAGGAGAGCATAGCTGGTCGGGGGTTATTTGTTGTATGGTTGTGGATTTTTGGTCATTTGCTGGAGAGAAAACCATTAATTATCCCAAAACATTAAATATAACCCTCAGATTTAGCAATATTTACATAGCAATCAAGAGAATATTTAAAAAAAAAAAACTCACTTTGATGCATAAAATTACAATTAAAGAATGGAATTTCCACAATCAGGGCACACCCAAGGTGTGAGCTGTGATCTGAGATGACAAACAGGTAGAGGGGGCTGGCTGGTCTCATCCATCACACTGAGAGATCACGTCAGACCAGACCAGACCATACATGCTGCCTCACTGGAGGTCATAAGGGCAATCTGGTTGTGAATGTGGCTCTGTTTTTCTTCTCCATGTAAATGTTTGCATCATATCCTACCAGGCAGTGTGCCTGAGGGTGTGTGTGTCATTGTTGTTTTTGCTTGTGAAATTCTAAAAGGGGGAATCACCATCTGGATTTCCTTCCAGTGTTAGTGTTGCGTGGCTTATTCTGCTCCACACCATCATGCCTTGGTGGATATGAGGAATTGGACTGAACACCAGGGGTCTGATCAATATGATCTATTGGGGCGTCGCTGTGCCGTGCAACCTAATTCTAGCTAATTGGGACTTTTCACACATATCTGCTGAGCAGAATGCCTTCCCTAATGAGCACGGCTGCTTTCACTCTCTGATGTGCGGCCAGCAGCAGGAGCCTGGCCCGGCTGACCTGCTTAGTCCCCGGTGGTCAGTGCTGAGCCGGACACAGCTCCTGGCTCAACCCCAGTGAATAGCCGCTCATCCCTCTTCTCAGCGGGAGATCGAGTTCCTCGGAGCTCCAGGCCTGACCCTGCGGGAGAGGAGGCGAGCCGGGGTCAGGTCCCAGAGTCAACAACCCTGAGCCGGCCTCCACACCCGTGCTGTGCCCTCCAACCACCAGGCTCTAGTCCCCCTGACCCTGCTCAGGGCTGGCCGGGCTCCCCGGGGTGAGTCAGTGGGTCAGTTTCCTGGAGAGTCATTGTAGTGGCTGTTGGCCAATGATAAAAGGGCTCGTGGTCAAGCCGAGGGGGCCGCAGGAGCACTGAAAGCAAGAGGATAGCGGCACCCCTGCCGCTGCAGAGTAATTTGGCAGGATGCCGGTACCTCGGCGACAGACGCCGGACCAACAATGGCTCGGCACTGGTCAACAATAATGTTTGTGCAAGGTCTCTTTCTTGGGGCCAATCTAGTGCTCACAAAGCCCATCTGGCATCAATAAGATGTCCCGAGATGCTATTCAGCACATCAGTCTTCATTTTGCCCGGCTTTTCAGTGGAGGTCCTCTCTGGATGCTCAATACCCAGTGTTGGCCAACACTTAGAAAGTGACAGATGCTATAGATCTAAAGTTTTTGAGGTGAAATGAGCATCTGTAAATCTGTTATTAGATTTAAGATTTCATGCTGCACGGTTGTGTGAAAAGACTTGTATGATGTTGATTAGACCTCATTAGAAGGGCAGTTGGTCGGCCAGATTCTTGATTTAGTGTTGACATTTATTGGCTGTAAAGGAAATAAAGAGTCAGACAAATTATTTTACATGATTCAAAGACAAATGTCTGTGTGTTTTGACGTAATAGTGTACTTGTCTTCATGCCAAGATTACCTGCATTGGCTGATGATGATGTGGCCTTCCTTACTCATTCTGAGGAGGAAGAGGTCATTTAGAAGGAGTGTTGCTATTGCAAAATGCGCTTTGCCCACATGGGAGGACTGTTGACTTCTCAGTTGTGAAATGTTCTACTCAATATTTGTCTTGGTCACAATTTCTTTCTGATATTTTTTTTCTAATCTCTCAAATATCAAGATTAATATTAGCCTAATAATACAATATGTCATGCCTTCCCGTGTTTTCTTCTTCAGAACCTTTGGTTCACGTTTGGTACTGATGATAACACATTGTCAATGGCACATGTTGCTACTTAGGCCCAACAATGTGGAACACAAGAGCTTTTTTTGCAGTCCTTAGTTCACAATTTCCTCCAATATGCTGAAAAAGTCCCACATGTAAAAACCTCCTCATTCAAGCTCGATTCAGGCCCATATGAGTCATGTCTTTATACGGAGGAGTGTGGGAGGAAGTTTGGAACAAGATGGCCAGTGAGTATTTTGTTCCCAGCACTGGGGCTGGGCCGACTGGGCCGGGGTGAATAGTCAGGAGGCTAATGAATAAGAGCGAGAGACAGAAAGAGCGTGAGAGTGGAGGAAGTGAGCACAGCAAGTGGCAGATAGAAGCCAGAACTCTTGCTCTGCCTCTCCCTCTCTTACTCTGTGTCTCGCGCTCCATCTGGGACAGGAAGTAGGATTGTTTGTGACCAGCACGTGTGATCCACAGCCCAGCATGCTCTGCTCTCCTGAGGGAGGTCAGGCAGGAAGTGGCCAGGCGTGGGCTGTGACCTCTGGGTAATGAGCGAGGACCCTCAGGGGGGAATTGCTGCCTGCCGCCACGTTCTCTGCAGGCGCACACACACACGCGTGCACATTGGAAAACACAGACACACAGTGGAGGCATGTGGAGACAGTAGACTCACAGCAGAGACTCTGGCGAACAACAACAGTATCAGATTCAATTGGAATCACTAAACCATCCGTATATGATGCTCAAGCGAAAAGAAAACTCGCACTGTAGATCACGGCTCACAGTAGAACAACAGCAGCGTATTGTGCACGGTACAAAGGGACATCCTGATTGAGTTTTTGAAAGACAGTAACATGTTAATGGTTTTCAGCTCTGATTGGTTGCTGTGTGATTGCTGTGCGTGGCTCTCTGTTGCATCTTTGCACAGTTGTGGTACAGCAGCAACATTTTAAGCTGTACTTTCTGTGTGTGGATAATCTAATATATTTGAATGCGAAACAATGATTTTGCAGCATTGGAAATATGAAAACAACTCACCCTATCGTTGGTTGCATATTCGGTTTATGAAAGCTATGTGACACTTCCTAACAAGGGTTTAATGGCATTTTATCCATATTGATGTATTATAATATACTGTAAACATTTATTAATATAACTGATTATATGCCGAACACATCAAATTGGCAGGACCGATTCATGAAAACAACCTATGGGTCTTACCATCATAGGCCATCATAACCCCCACACACTAATTCCAAAGCTACAATTTTAATTTAACCTTTCAGATGGACGGCATTTGAATAAAAATCTGGACTTTCATCAGGTCACAATATACTATATACACATGTACACCCACAGGTTGGCAGGTGGTAATAATCACTGATTAACATTTGCATGTGCCTACCTATGTGAGTATAACTGCCTCCTTCTATACATTCTTGTTACAGATAATAACTGTACACACAGCAAGTTAAACATCCATTTATAATATAATAACACCCATCATAACTCCACATCAGTCTTTACAGGGTTTTCTGTTTTTTGTTAACAAGAACCATAGATGTCAATAGTCAGAAGCAAATAAATGCAAAATTGCAAACTGAAGAAAACATAAGAATAACACTCTAGGCTGTGTTTGTGTGTGTGCGCGTGTGTGTGTGCGCGTGTATGTGTGTGTGTGCATTTGTATATGTGTGTGTGCAGTGTGTCTGTGCTTCTCTCTTTTTGTGCAGTTGAAAATTCACTTTGGCAAATTGCTCTCTTCCCATGCCTCTTGCCCTCTCTCTGGCATACTGCTTGTTAAGCTCTGCCATTGTCAGGAGTGTGTGTGTGTGTTTGTGTGTTTGTGCCTGTGTGTGCGTCTTTATTCTGATGTATATTTGCATGTCAGCATCCATGTGTGTTCATGTGCCTGTTTTATACGTCATTGTGCATATGTAAAGCGTTTGCATGTCAGTGAGCGGCCGGTCCTGGTGTCAGACAGTGGGCTAATAAGTGCTAATTCAGGAGGTTTGTCCTGAAGGGAGGGGTTTGGTGGTGGCGGCGGGAGGAGGGGTGGGGGCTGGCAGCGGGGCAGCCAGCCAGGTTCCCAGGACACCCTCTGCAGACCACTTGAGACGAAGAGAAAGAGAAGAGAGGGAGCGAGGGAGGGAGGAGGAGAGAGGGAAGAGGGAAGAGACGTTCCCGAAAAACAACAAAACACAAAAACCTGAGGCCACAAGTCAGCCAGGGAGGCATTCAGATCCCACGCAGGTAGCCTGGCCGGAGAGAAGCCAAATTGTCCTTTGTGACACAAGAGCCATTCAGCGGGAACAGGATGCTGTCTGCGGGATGTCCCAGACCCCTCGGCGCTGCATTGTAGTGTGTGTGTGTTTCTGTGCGTGTGCGTGCATGTCTGGCCCAGTGTTGACTTTCAGGAAAAGATTGACGAGGGAGGACTTGGCCTGTCTCAAAACGCAGCTCTCTTCTGTGTCAAAACGTCTGACAGTGAATGAACGCCTCATAGACAAACTCAATTAGCCGGCGTGGAGGTTTGAAGGAGGTGTCTCGCGCTACAATGGGACTCCACTTTTTGACATATGGCCGTGGTGAATGTATGGCAAACATATCTCTTTGTTGATTTTGAGACGGTGCCAGACAGGTTAGAGGAAGTCTGAGACGGACTGAAAGAGAGGAGCAGGAGAAGCAGGCCCAGTGATAAGTTGATAATAACGCTGACAGCCTAAGAGACAGATGGATAATGTATACAATGTTTTCCAACTCTCACAGAACTGTGACATGGTTCAGGTCAGCTAATATTAAAGGGTTAGTTCACCCAAATCACTTACTCATGCAGATATTTTTTTTTAGATTTATTTGACAGTGTTTTGAAATGCCTGAGATTTGAGACAATAATATACAGACATATGAACAGTTCATAATCTTTTCTACATTTTGTAGAAAATTCAGAATATTTTATTTTTTTCTGGGTAAAAAATGGTTCCGAAAAAGTGCGATGGAGAATAAAGATATATACAGTGTAACTGAGTACAAGTATATAATAAATACAAAACTGGCCTTACTTGTACTTTGTTGATGTGTAGTTCTGCTACTTTTAAATATATCAGCCAAAATGGTGTTATAAACTGTAATATGGATGGGATAAAGTAAAAAATGTTGCTGTAGTTGCTTGTTAACCTTGCAGATGAGTTTTTATATATATATATATAATGAATCTGGATATTAGGGTGTATTCTGCCCATAAATACAGTTAAAATATGCTCCTTGTCTTCAATACGAGAATGTTGTTGCCACATTAAAACGTCAGCACTAATAATTCAATAATACATCAAAAACTCAAATAAGAGGAGTGCTATTATTTTAAATTATTAAGTACATTTTACAAATATGGCTTCAACCCACTTTTAACTTTGAATGCAGCACCTAAGTTAGTTGTAATAGATATTTTTACATAGTTAATGCTACTTTGACTAATTAAACAAATCAGTAAAACTTTTCAGACTCACCCTAAAGTTGCCTGAATCTCTTACCTTTAGCATAAAGCGATGGAAAACACTGGCAGGACTTTTATAGAAAATCAAACATCGGCTTCATTCTTTAAATGGCAAAACAAATTTGCCAAAATGTACATTTGCTTAACACCTCATTAAATAAATACAATCATATAAGTGTGTGACTACAGCATTTACTGTGTACTTATGGAAAATGTTTCCTAGTGCCTGCTTCTGTCTTATAGTTTCCTTTTTATGCTCATATGCGCGTATGTGTGGGTGTTCACTGAACGCTTGAACATGTTGCACCATTAACACATGTTCCCATGTACAGTTCATAGATAATATATTGTACGCAGCGTGAGCGGTTACACCCGGTGATTTCCCGAGGTCGTGTTTAACCCTTCGCCGCAGTCAGCTCTGTTTCTCATCTGTTCCCTGTCTCTCCAAAGCCCCTGATGAATAGCGCTGGCAGTTTGTGGTGGCACAGGCTAAGTTATACATAAGACCTTCCTCTCATCCCCAGGCCATAATCCACCTTCATAAAGCATATTTCACCCTGCACCACCCTTACATTACAGAAACACCGTTTCCTGGTTCATATTTTAAAGCTCAGGTGCTGAAAACTCCTACATGGTGGAAGACAAGCCGGCATGTCTCGCACAAAAGAATGAATTTATGTCAGCTAAAATCAGTACAAGGGGAGGCCAATGAAGGGGGAGGTAGCCGTGTGTGAGTGTGTGTGTGTGTATGTGTGTGTGTGTATGTTCATCCCCATGACAACAAGGATGAAAACACGCACTTCCTTGCACAGTGAGCCCATATAAGGGGGCCGCTGGGCCGAGGCCTGCTCAACAATACCTTTAATGTCATAGCTCAGTGACTGCTCTTTGTATGCGGGGCGGCACGCTGCGACTCACACAAAAACTCAAAGGCAAAATGGATTAGAATATGAGAGAAAAGATGACTGAATCAAACCCAGTGGATTGGAGGAGATTAGCTGAAGGGATTATGGGAGAAATGACACACTAATTACTTTCAGTTGGGGCAGGGGATGAGTTTGAGTTTTACAGTTTTCTTTTAGCGAGATGGTGGACATGAAAAAAGAAGAAGAAAAAACTTTTGATACAGTTGCTCCTCTTTCTTGCTTTGAAATTCAATTTACTGTACAGTGTGTGCAGGAACTTGTGCAGGAATAAAATTTCAATTCAAAGTTGTAGAATTTCGAACCAGACACCTAATTAAGAAGCTATTGTAGAATACTAAAGATTTGAGGAATTTGAATCCTGGCTGGAAATCATTACTTCAATATTAAGCTATCCTCCATGACTTACTTATTGACCACAAAAGCAAATGTTATTGGAATTTTAAATTGTAAATAAAATTCCAATTAAATGCATTAAAGGGGCATTACGTACAAAGCAAAACAGTCTTACAATTGGTGTTCTGCATTTCGGGAGCCCAAATGATTCTTTTGTGCAGCATTTGGGACTGAATGTTTCGCTTCCACGTCTTTGTTCGACCATTTAAAAAATCCCAAAGCTCTTTAACTGTTTGCCCGCTACAACCAAGGCAAACATCGCAAAGCTTTGAATGAGCCGATGATACTAATTCCTGATCTGTATCTGTTTGGAGCTCTCCGGTCCTTCCTGTCGTGTTTGCAGGGGATCCACAAACACTTTACGGGAAACAACAGAAAGCCACTTCAAGACCCCGCCATCTAACTTTGTGACCTCCGCTCCCGCTTCTCTCTCACTGTTAATTATTTGACCAAACTGGAGTCGAAGAGCTTAGAGGACATCTTGTCTGGAGTTTGCTCTGCTCTCCAGGTCTCCAATTAGTCTAAAAAGACCCCAGGAAGGATAGCAGAGACAAAGGAGGAGAAGAGGGAGCGGGAGGCCAAAAGAAAAACAAAACACAACAATCAACAAGACCTCCTGGCGTCCTTGTGGGGGGAAGGACACACACATACACACACACATGCACGCACACATGCACACACCTCCTCCCATCCCTCACAAGCTCTGTGGTGTTTTCAGAGCTCAGGCCGTCACTGTGGAAACCTGGTGCTTCTTTCGTTCATTTCATTCGTCCACCTCCCTTCCTCCCTCCTTGTGTTTTTCCTTTTTTTTTTCTCATTGCACACTGACATCCCCCCCCCCACCACCACCACCCCGATCCCCACCTCCTCCCGCCTCTCCATTCACGCCCTCCCTTCTTCCTGGGCTAAAACAAAAGCACGGGTCTGAAAGGGCTCTGAGGTAGGTAAATGTATTCAGTGACACCGGCCGGATGATTCCATTCTGCGCCAGCCCTGTAACATTTGTTTCAGGCCTTGTCTGAGGGCAGGGACAGCGTGTTGGGCCCTTTGTCCCACGTGCCCTCAGCACAGCCCCGCAGTTAATGGTGGTCTTGTCCCGGGCTGCTGGACCAGAAACCTGCAGCCCCACAGGACAGGCAGGACACAGCGACATGGGAAGTGGGAGAAATAGGGCATGCTGAGGAGGGTGTGTGTGGTGTGTGTGTGTGTGGGGGGGTGTGTGTGTTGCGGTGCAGGAGCATCAGCTGGTGAGCCCACCTCTGAGGTTTCTACAGTTCAGGCTCTGGTCTGCAAAAATGTTTGGAAAAAAAAGTAAAGAGGAGGGCTTGGCTAGGAAAGGATGAAACGCGTGTGCATGTGGATGTCACATATACAGATGCATGTAATCAGTCTGTCCTTAAAAACTTATTTTTTTGTTATCCTCTCATTTTGTTTTTCTTTTTTCCTTCATCTTATTTCCTGAGTCCTGATTTCCTGGGTGAATATTGCAAACCTGATGGGATAGTGATCAAGATCACCATCAACTAGAATAATTTTTGGAGGGGACATGAAAAATATACTACATTACCATATAAGATCATGAATCACTAAGGGAAAAACTATGAAAATCTTTGGTGGATGACCCTCCTCACTCCTCCTGGTCACTGCCGCTACCATAACTTACATTGTTAGATCCTTAATTATTAGATCTCATGGAAAAAGAGGCTGATTTTGGATACATCTTGAACAAGTGGTGTGATAAATGATTTAATAGCTTCTACATCTATGCTACTGTTCCAACGTTTGGGGTCACCCAGACTATTTACTGTTTCCCATGAAAAGTCACCCTTTTATTTACCACAAGTTGCAAAATGAATAGAAAATGTTATCACATTATCCTTCTGACACAATGAGCAAATACACTGTACCATTAGAACACTAGAGTGATAGTTGCTGGAAATGGGCCTCTATACACCGATGTAGATATTGCACCAAAAAACAGATAGAATAGTCCTTTTCCACATTAGCAATGTATAGAGAGTATTTCTAGTTTAAAGTTCTCCTCTCCTCTCACACAATACCCTCCGCTTACCCTCTTTTTTTTCCCATACTGTGAGTGACAGGGGGTCCAGCCGAGCAGCCAGGTGCTGGTGGAGTGGGTGAACTTGCTTACTGGGGGCTGGGAGGGGGTTTTGGAGGCAGACGCCCCGCTGCTATCTGTCTGGCGAGGGGCCCCAGCATTTAGCGCTGAGGGTCCCCACTCTTTCACCGCCGGCCGGCTTGAGAGAGCATCTTCACTCCCATTTTGTGCGTCTCTCTCGCTGGGAGAGGAGAGGGCATTGGGGCTGAGAACTATACCACACTTGACTCCGGTAATCTCCTGAGCAGCGAAAGAGCTGAAGCCTCAGCTGATCTGAGTGACTGTGCTGCTTTTTATTGAACGGCCTTTGTTTTGTTTTGTTTTCCTTTTCTTTTCCTAGTGTTTGCCTGAAACATTTCATTACTGTCAGGAGAGGGTTAAAGTAAATGTTATAGAGTTATTAAAATAATAGCAGGTTCACGAGGCTTTGCTGAGGCAAGTCTTTGAAAGTGAGTAGCACCTGTTAAACCTGACATCCCCCCAAAATACTCATTTACATCCAATTCATTTTATAGAAAATATATATTGAATGAGAGTATTATTATTCAGCGGGATGACTATAGTTTTCAAACAAAATGGCTAGTAATTTAATTGAAAATTAGTACAATACATAGTTTTGTTCATAAATGCCTCCTAGATTTGCAGGCTGCGTTTTTTATTTCTATGAATTCAGTCTCATTCAGTCTACTATAATCCTGAATAGAATCCTTGGTGTATTTGTGTCTCTGTTTGTCAGTCTGTGTGTGCGTGTGCATGCGTGTGTGTATTTATAAGACCCAAAACTCAAATCAACCCTGCTCTCACAGTGTTTCGGCAACAAAATCAGCTCTTGTATTGGGGGCCACCACTACAAACTGTCTATGAGGGGATTAGGGGCTCCTTGGCCGCTCCTTCAAACACACACCCAGCATGGCCGCCTCGATTATGACCATTAGATACCCTGAAAATGAGGGCGAGATGAAAGGAGGGGAATACTGAGGGCTTTTCCCAGGGCTGAATTTGACCACACGTCCAGCAAAAATGAATCTATAATCCGAAACCCTACAAAAGCAGCCCAAAGAGCGGAGTGGAAGCCGTCCTAGAGTGTTGTGCTAGCTTGCTGAGAGAGGCTTTATGTTTCTATTGCCTTCATTGAGGCTGGGAGTGCTATAATAATGATTAGGGACTTTAAAGGCTAGATTAAAGTGAGGACAAGGGCAGCTTAGTGTGTGAAGTAATTTTAGGGCAGTTGAGCAGGTTTCTTAATAGGAAAATTCCTCTGAACAACAGTGAAAAGGACACAGGACTCCATCCAACTGAGTAAAGGGCTGCCCTCAGATCAAGCTGGCAGCCAGAATGAGAAAATGAAGGTTCACATGAAATTTACTCACACACATGCCCTGCAACACACAATATCCTCTCACACACACACATACACACACAGCTCATCTCTGGGGCCGTGTGTTCAGCGGAGCTGCAGGCGGTGCAAGGTGATCCCGTATTATCCGGGATGCTTTTACTCGGCAGGTGAAAGTGCCGAGGGGCAGAGGGGCTTAACGTAGCTGCCGTCTATTCGCCGGCAGCCGAGGAGGCGCAGGGGAGCGGCCGGGAGGACGAGAGACCCCCGCCGCATCCAAACGGCCGACGCCGCAGAGGCGGCTCACGCGGGTCAAGGAGCCTCGACGCCGCCGACATGCAGCTCCCTGAAGGGTACGGCGACTGGGACACGGAGGCTTTGCAGAAGAACGAGTGTCATTGAAAGTTTAGTTTCAGACCGTCAGGTTATTTCTGTTTGAATACAACATGTTTATATCGAGACCAGTCGTTTAGCCATCTAGTAAGTGCGGCAACAGGTGTTTGTGTCCTCTGCTGTTTTTAATTTGAATTTTCAGCTTTTATTGATACTCGTTAATGAAATTTTCTGAAATCAGCATCTCTACATGTATTCCAGCCATTCCATTCCATTGTCTTCCATTGTCATTGACTTCCAACACATGTACACCTCATTCCGCTTAAAAAGCTACCAGGATAAAGTCAAGAACAATGGTAAAGACTTGTGGAGAACATAAACATAAGGGTCATTGCACCAAATATTGATTTCTGAACTCTTAAGTGTAAACATTGGTTTTATGTTTTAAAATGAATTTGATCTTGTTTCTTCTATCTTTTTTTGTTATTTTGACCTTTTGTCATTTTCTGCAAAAATAAATGCTCTTAACGATATTATTTGGAATTTGGGGGAAATATTGTCAGTTGATTATAGACTCAAAATGTTCCTTTTGCCCAAACACATACCTATAAGTAGTAAAATCAGAAAAAAAGATATCTTATACAGTCTTATTTTTTTCCAGAGATGTAGATGTAGATCAGGCCATGGTGATCAAATTGCTGGATGGAGTCTGATTTATTAAGTGGCATAGATATCTGATAATGATTTATTAGATGCACATTTTGCAACATGCACATGCTGTATTTATTTGTTTGTATTCCTTGTATTTTTGTCCTGCATCCACCTCACATATTTATTCATTTTACTCCATTATATGCTTCTCCAACAACTGAATTCCGCCACCGGGGATCAATAACTGTTTATCTCTAGATGATGTTGAGAGTAAGTTTGGGCAGTTAAAGGAAAATGTTTTATATCGGATCACGCTGGTAGAGAAAGAGCTTTTGGTTTTGTTCCAATCTTTGCTCCAACCCTCTGGGTTTGATCACAAGCTAAAAGAAAAACTGAGATTGTTATTGTCGATGTAAAATATATACAAAAATCAAAGTGGGATTTCTGAAAAGTAAAAAAAAAAAAAAAAAGTTGTTAACGACAGCCGTAATGTGAAAAATCTCCAGATAGCATTATTTTTTTTTTTAATCATACCGAAGAATAAATCGTGTTACTCAAACATGAAATTTTACTGAAATTAAAAGCATATTTCACAATGAATAAAAAAAAAAAAAACAACCCAAAACCCATAACAACCCCATACACTCGATACAAATCAAATGCACATTTTACTCGTACGTTTTACTGCCAAATCCGTTCCACCCCACCCGCAGTCCAGGATTCCCCTTGAATATCCCCTAATTCCCCACTGGAGCTGATAACAAAGCTGCACGGGATGCCAACAAAGCCCCAGGAGATCCTGAAATATCCCACTACCAGCTCCCTCTCCCCCCTTCAGGCAGAACAACTCCCTTTTCCTGCCAGGATTCCTTGTCTGTTCATCTCGGGCCAGACAATATGCGTTGCAGAGAATGTGAAACTCTGTGCGGATGGGCCCTCGGGGACGTGTGCTCATCACATAGGTTTGAGATAAAGGGAGACCTGCCAGAAGAAGGGATGGTAACTCAAGCATGGAAAGGAGAGACGGGATGAGCCATCCAGGGAGTCAGTGTTGAGGAAAATACGACCTTGGTTCAGTTCCCTCTGCACGTGGCTCACACACCTCCAGGCTCAGGTAGTGTTTTCCCCTCCTGTCCTCTGGGAGTGTTTAGAGCGCATCAGCGCCGCTTCCACACATCACGATTTGGAGTCGATTCGCAGCCAATTTGGGTCGATGTTCCAGTATTCTCTCCGAATCTGGGAATGTGCTAAGTCCTCCAACCCCCCCCCCCCCTTTTTCTTTTTATGATCAGCAATATTTAACCAACCTATTGACCAATAAATCCTCATCTGGCAGCTTTTTTTCCATTTTCGTATTGAGTTTAAATAATTTGGAGGAGATCCTGGGTGTAGTCCTTGTATCCCTTGACACAAGTTTGGAATTCATCAATAATCTGGACTTTTCATTATCTTTTACCATAGCAACTGTTGAATAAATATTTCCATCTCTGGATAGACAGCGTTTGTTTTCTCTTTTACACAATCTTTTCCCTGATACTGCTGACTTCCCTTAATTTGGTTTGATTAACTTTAGTTCATGTGTAGACCTAAAAATGTCTCTGAGGATGTGAGTACTACATTTTGCATGAACTATTTATTTTTATTTTTTTTACAACTACAGCGAATGAATATCAACTATGAAATTTACTGAGAGTTTAACCTTTTCAGTTTGATAAATAGTGTATTTGTTCTATGCAGAAGCCTTTTGAAACTTAAAATCCCCAGAGGTAACAAAAGTGGTGATATGATTACAGCTGCGAGTTTTACATCACAGAGAAGAAGCAATAATTAGGCTAAACAAAGCCATCTGAACTGCATCTGTAACATCTAGAACTTTTAATGACATGTGCGACTTTCTTCCACTTATTAATTCATTTGAATCTGAACTCGGTTACATTATTGTCTTCATTCTCTCAATATCCAGCAGCCGTTGGGTTCTGACGGTGAAGAATGTAGGATTGTCCAGTAGATGCTGTGCATACCTCCATCACTAGAGGGAAGTGTTGTCTCTGAATGGTCACTCAAACACTTCCTGAAGAGAAGGAAGCCAGAGTATCTCCCTCTCACAGCAGTTTGTTGGAGATGTCAGCAGGTAACCGTATTTATGGTGTTTTGTGAATGTAAAGAATAAAACGACACGGTGAACATCGATCAAACGCGTTGATACGACCCAGTTAGCGTGCAGACACCGAGCCAGACAGTTGAATAATTAATCATCTGTGTAGATGTTTCAAGCTCAGAATGAATCACTTTGAAGAGCTGAAAGTAAAAAAAAAAAAAAAAAGATTTTATGTGAATTTCTTGTACTGCTGTGAGACAGCTGACAAAACTGTCAGCTCAACCGGGTTATCTTTCTAGCATATATTAGATAAGCTATTACCTTTTTTTAATTATATTGGTTTTTAAAAGCATGTTTGAAAGCAAATAAAATAAGGCCTTTAGCTATTTGTTGAAACCATATAGCTTCCGCATCACTTTTGATGGTAAACATGTCACTCCGAAGCTGTTTCCGGCCTGTGACTATCATTAGCCGTTGCATGCATTTCAAACATAGTGTGAGCGCAGCCTGAAGGCTATGCATTTTGCTGTCAATTCACAGATGTGGACCGTCATCAAAGTGTACTCCCCCCCTCGAGGGATGCATCCCAACTGTAGGCTGCGTCCTTTCTGAAGTCAGCAGGTCTGTGTTTGCTCCAGGGATTACATTACCACACCAGAGGGCCTTTTCCGCAACGGACGGGCAAGGTGAAGCCCTGCTGCTCTGCTGGTGGGTGCGGCGGAAGGTCCAGGAGAGGCCTGGTGGGGTGGGGGGGGGCTTCACGGTGTGCCCCCCTCTATTCTTGGGAGCGTTGTTGACTCAGATGGGACGAGTAAACAGAACCGGGGTGAAGCCGTGTGGCCGCTCCTTTCTCATGGAGCCCCGGCCCAGTGGATTAGGCTAATGCTGGCCCGTGAGGAGGAGGAGGGGGTGTTGCAGTGTGGCCTTCCCTGACAGGAGGTGATGGATTAGGGCTTTGTCAGGGCCCATGTCGGCCTGAGGGATCCGGCGATGAGGGGAGAGAGGGAGGCAGAGGGTAGATCAGGGCCCGGGGGCAGCCCAATCCCGGGATCAGTGACATGTTGACAAGGGATTATCCCCGTTTGGTGTGTTGCTGAGGTCTCATAGACGGTCCCGGAGAGAGCGATAGCAAGTGTACACGCACTAGACGATGGTGAGACAATGAATCGAGCTGAAGGCGTGTGAGAGGGAGAGTGACTGACGATGCGATGGCACCAGCGGTCGTTGTTACAGGTGCGATGATAGTTTGGGCACGATGTGACGTGTGTGCTATAAAGATCTGTGCGCGATTCTTCTTCTTTTTTTTTTTTTTTTTGCATGTGCCATCGAGACAGAAGAGAACGCTGGTTTCCATGTCAACCAAGAAACCGTCAATTCAAATGATCGCTCCCTTTTCTCCTCTTTAGAACAATATATCAGTCAACATTGTTGGGAGTAACGTGTTACATAAGTAATAAATGACTGTAATTCATTGATTTTTGCTCAATTGTAAGGCATTACAGGAAAAAATGGTAATATTTTACTCTGTACTAGTTTTTTTGTTTTTCTTCATACAAAATTTGCAAAAAGCACCGCTAGATCAGCAGCAGGGAAACATCCACCAAGGAAGCAAGTGGAGATAAAACCACAAAACAGCCAAAATGAACGTTCTTCTACTCTGAGATTCTTCAACATTGAGAGGTTAGGAGATTTGTGTCAGATGATGTTGAAGACATGAGAGTAACTTAAAAGTAATGCAGGAGTAGTGCCTTACATTTTAAATACAGTGTCAGTAACAAGTCGGCATTCCAGTTTTGAAGTAACTCATCCAACACTGTCAGTAAATATTTGCCGCCGTAGTGACTGGTAGAAGGTTTGTCGGCGAGCTCTGAGAACCGATTCAGCAATAGCCACGAATCCCCGCGCACGAACGGAGATCGGGTTACAGCGAGCCGGCTCTCTGGCGATAGCATCCCCCCCCCTCCCTGGAAACGGCGGTGGCAGAGTATCTCAGCCACGTTTTTTTGACTCCCCTCCGTTGAAATGCAAAAAACAGATTGTGCCTTTTTATGGGTTCCCTTTGAAGTCTGGCACACTTGACCCTCCCTCCGCTGCGATTTTACTGCGTGCTCTGGTTTATTTCTGGAAGCCTCCTACACTCTACAGCTTATTTAAGACGCCTGCCCCAAGTGTGCCTTTTTTTGTTGACATTGCCAGTTGGGGCAAACAGTAAAAGTGAGGTGATTAAGCCGTCGCGTGAGGTCAGGAACACTCCAAGAGAAACTCAGATTTGGGGGGGGGCGGCTCGTCAGTTCACAGTTGTAGGTGCAGTTGTGGACAGAGATGTGGCAGAGAATAAATGACCCAAGTTTTGGCAAAACACGCCACTGGCACCGTCTTTAACGTCTGGGCTTTGTCTAAAATGATTAAATGTGAAAAATGAGGTCCGCTGTGTGATTTTTATGGTAAACGATATTGATTATTTGACACACGAGCTTTCTGTGATCTACTTTTAAGAGTATAAAACGATACTCCGAGGAGGGTCGTCGAATATTTGCGACGCCTTCAGGAGACGGATTCGCGTTGAGGTTATTGTGTTCAACCCAAACGCGAACGATCAGTTTATATACTCAGATCGTGAGGAAAAGAGAAGAAGGCAGGGGCGAGAGGGGCGTTTAAAAAAAAAGGGGGGGGGGGGGGGGGGCAGAGTGAGACACGACTGTGAGAGGATAGTGACTGACATGTGGCAAGGAGGCACTGAGCCGTCTCTTGACGAACTTGTCACCTCACCACGCTCCGTGTGTCGGGGCCTAGCGCTCTCCCGGTGTCAGGCGTGGGTGGCCTCCTGACACGCGTTTGAATGTGCGTGTCACATCCGTCTGGGCTGAAACTGCTCCCGAACACACACACACACACACCCGACGCAGTGACAGTGACACCGTGCCATCAGGCCCGCCACCGAGCCCCAGACGGTAGCGGGCCTGATGGCACAGTGTCTGGCAATCACCACCTCGATCTCTTCCCCTCCTTCCACCCCCCCCATCTCAAACGGGTCTCTCTCAGCCTTTCCTGTTGCTCACTCTTCCTCTTGGAGTCAAAATCCCAAAGAGTTGAACGCGACCGACGCATTGGTCGAGTACAACCACAGCCATTAACCAGCAATTTGGGCCCGAATGATTATATTTAATGTAATTACGACCATGAGAAACAGAGAGAGGGCCTTGGGAGTGTGCCCGGCCCTTGGACCGCGTTCATCTGAAAATGAGCCCTGTGCTGTAAATTGTAAGTACCTCTCTGTGAATGTCAGTGAGGAGGGTGCCAGCCAGTCCTACACAGGCGTCACTCATAGACCCCGTTCTGTAATTGCCTGCTAGCCGGGGCTGCTGTGTAATTTTTTGACGTGGCTCCGTGGCAGCGGCGGTGCTGCTGACAGAATAAGGGACTGGAGATTTAATGCACGGTCTCCACTTTCTCCCCGAGCTCTCTGACTCTCTCTTTCTGCTCCATCGGTGAACCCTTTTATTTCTGGCTTCAATTATTTTCTGTGGGCTTCAAACTCAAGGGCCGCCCAGGTTCGCTGCAGGAAAAAGGGCACGGTCTGGCGCGAGTTAGCGGTTGTGGGGCTGTGGATCTTACCCGGCCAGGTACTCAACATATAAGCTGTTGTTTGCACTGCAAAAAGCACTACTAACGTTCCATTAATTCAGTGGGAAAACCGGAGTGGTGTGATTCATATTCACCGAGGAAGGCCGTGTGTCTTCACATAACAGATGTCGGTCCATTTGCTGACACGCTACATATTCATTCCAGTGCATTCCTGCAGGTGTGTTTGTAGGCGGTGATCTCCCTGTGATGCACCCACTCAGCATAAAGAGTGGGAGGAGGAGGAGGTGGGGGTGGAAGAGGAGGAGGGAGGGAGGTTGAATCTTTAGTGACAATAGCCCCCCTCTGGACACTCTCAGTGGGTGTGGGTGGAGGGGGGCGTTTAAAGGCCGTCCATCCCCCGGTGCAAGACCCCCCGAAGACGCCCCCACATTCTGGGGATGACTACCTGCCCAGGAGCTCTCTCTCTGCCCATCTGTCCCCTCCAGAGACAGCAAGATAGTCCCTCCTCTTCCCTCCTCTCCCCTCCTTCACCACAGTGCTCCTGGAGAGGCTGCAGGCTCCTCCACACGCGTACCAATGGGTGTCTGCTGACTCAGCTCCGCATTAGGGCTGACGGTGCAAACGGTGCAAGGCAGGGGGTAAAGAGTGTGTGTGTGTGTGTGTGTGTGTGTGTGTGTGTGTGTGTGTGTGTAGGAGGGCACAGGGCTGCTGCTGCCGTATTTGTTGGGGAGTGAGTCGGCGTGTCTGTTTGTGAGTGGGAGTCACTAGGTGGGTGATTGAGCATTCATTAGTGTTGATGGATGGGTGTGAGTGGGTGTTTGTGTGAGCGGATGGGTACATACGTAGGAGGTGGTGGTGGGTGTTTGTGGGTTTGTATGTGGGAGGAATTCAGTCAGTGTGTAGGTGGATGAGGGGCGGGCTGATATCCTGAATTACATATATATCTAAAAAGTTAACTCAATGTATTATTCATGTGTTACCCCTTACCCCCATTTACCTTCTAAATGTCTGAAAATTCACACGTATATATATATATATATGTATGTAACTTATAATAAGCTCGGGATATTGTTATTTACAGTGCTTTTCCTATTCTATTTGTCTGAATTTTAATGAAAAAAGTAAAAGTTCCCTTTAATATTATTAGTAATGAATGAGAAGAAACACCATTTTCATTAGTTTTATATATTACCCCTTATATTATCCCATATATATACACTACCATTCAAAAGTTTGGGGTCATCCAGACAATTTAGTGTTTTCCATGAAAAGTCACACTTTTATTTACTACCATGAGTTGCATAATGAATAAAAATGCTATTACATTCGCCTTCTGATGCATAGATACAGAGTATAGAGTGTATTTCTGACTAGTTATCTTCATTGAAAAAAACAGTGCATGTTTGTAAGTGACCCCAAACTTTTGGATGGTAGTGTGTGTGTGTGTGTATATATATATATACTATAGACATGTAGACAAATGCAAAAAAAAGGTATCTAATAGCAACATATCTATATTTTAAGAATTTACATCAATTTGGCATCTAATTTGGACAAATAATTAGCTCTGGGATATTTTTGCCCGAGATGATTCATAAAATTTTTATGCCAGTGGTACGTGGGTGTGATTTTTCCGCAACATGCCCTCGTTCCTTCTCGTTTGTAACATTATTCCCATAAGCGGGTCTGTAGGAGCAGGCACAATGTGACCTTCATTCCAGCATGCTCAGCCCATTAGTCCAATTTACTCAGCTGTCAAACTCCAAATTCACACTCTCATCCACTCTGAGAGCAGCAGGTTAAAAGAAGAAAGGCATTCTGCATTCCTCTCACCCTCTTGGTTTTAAACCTCACGGTCTTTGCACAGAAACTTGCTGAATAAACCTTCCTCTCTCTGTCCAGCAGTGAGAAACCAAACCTCCCCCCCCCCCCCCCCCCTCCCCTCCTCTCCCTCGGTGGGAGGATGACTGGAGATGAGTTCGTAGTTGAGAACACTTTCTGGCAAGCAGGCACGCCGCCGGCTGCACACACGAGGCCTGCAGGCGTGGGAAAGACCTGACTCTGATAATAAGCAGCGTTTGGCCCTCCTAACCTCTGCAGGCTTTGGCTCGGACGAGTTGTCTCTTTCTCGCTCACTTGTTTTCTCTCTCTTTCTCTCACTGTGAGTGGAGGAGTCACAGGAGAGGAGGTCAGCCAGGGAGAGGCCCACAGCTGCGGCTGCGAGGTCCCGGTGTGTTTATTTGGGCAAGCCCAACCAAAATAAGCTCCAGCCAGGCATTGCTCCTGAGGACTGGGGCCACCACTGCTGCGGTGCTTTTCATCCTAACAATGGGGAAAGTGCTCTGATGGAGGGGTGAAGGAGGGCGGAGGGGAGGGAGGGGGGGCGGTCGCACGGCACAGTTTACTGTACAACAGCTGCCTGGTCTGTGGGGGAGGAAGTGTGCTGCAGATGTGGACAGGATGGATGGTTCATGTTCCCACACCTACTCCTGTTGTACAGTTGTTCACCCGTGCTCAGCGGTCAGTGAATGAGTTCCTTTGTTTAGTATGATAAAGTCGGCCTGCTGAGTGGAAACGCCACAGGGTGGAGGTCCAGAATGAATACCGGTTCATATTTATATTAAACAGGTTGCATAGGATGCATAAACAGATGTGTTCCTTACCGGCACGTACACTTTGAAAGCAGTTGTGTTTGTAATGTGATCTTGTTGTAAGTTAGTTATGGTAGTTTGGTGAAATAAGAATATCTGTCATTGACACATGAAACGACATATTCAGGATTCAAGATTCAAAGTATTTATTGCCATGTGCACAATATAGAAACAAGTTTCTCTGATCAATAAGAATAAAAATAGTAATAAGGTATTAAAGTTAAAATAAAATAGAATAAAAAACACAAGTAACAGAATTTAAGCAGGCAGATTGATATTTACAAGTAATGTGCAAACAGCAGGTGAAAGTATCTTGCTTTTCGTACAATTAGTCCATATGAGTAGAAGTATCTTATTTCAGTGGCAGATAATTGAGATAATTCTTTTCCTTGATTTTAGTCAGTTAGTCATTACTACCAGGTTGACTGAAATCAGGGGAAAAAACTAGAAATAAGATAAATTATCTGCTAGTGGAATAATGTAATTCTACTTAATAGTGGATTAATTGTACCGAAAACAAAATATCTTCACCTGTTAGGATTTCAGTTTTTGCCGAGTTGTAATAGACTGTAATCAGTGAAGTAACGCTAAGTAAAATTACAGATGTTACTTCTCAGTGTGTTTATATATAAGCTAAATTTGGATGGAAGGGCCATAAAATGCATAAGGTCACGGCGGTCTTTGATTCACTGACCTGTCCTGCTATCACTCAGGTGATCTATATTGGGGGCCAGCAGCCCTTTTATGCACTGACCCCTTCCAATTAAAAGGGTCACCCGGCCCTATGCAAAGGTGAACAGGTGTGCCCCAGGCCTTACTGGGCCGGGTGATTGACATCTGACCGCCCACCGCCCCCTCCAGCCGCCAATCACTCCCCTCTGTCCCGGCCCACCTCCTTTTCGTGCAGCAGCTCTGCTCATCTGTTGTGGGCCGTAAAGTTGACAGATGATTAGCCGCCCTGCTTTTCTTGTGTGCGCCCCACCCATCCCTCCGCCTTCCATGCTGTGAAAGCCGCCGTCTGATCTGATCTCTGTTTATATGAGCGTTGCCCCGCGTCACACCTTGCCCATGCTCAAGGCCTGTTCACCTTTGCGCAACCTCGGCGGGGCTCGGCGTTTACGACCCCATCCTTCCTTCATCAGCAGCCTCCCAGCTCTTTTTCCGTAGCTTCCGCCGGTCAGTCAGCACCTTAGGTAAAAGCCCTGGGTGTGTTTGCCTGTTGAGGCCCCTCTCGGGTCTGACAGTATGGGGGGGGGAAGAACGGCATGGGGCCACAAAGAGGGACACGTGTCACCAGCCGCGACGGACAAAGCAGGTGCTGTCGCTGGGGCTCGAGGAGGGGCAGCTGTCTGTCAGACCTGCTGCAGCCAAACACTGACCACGTCACATATGGCCACTAGATCAGGGCCTGATTGATTGACAGCCAGGCTGCTGGTGGGTTAGAGTCGACTTTACTGCTGGAGACTGACCTTAAACTGACCACAGCTTCACTGACTTAAGAATTGTAAAACTAGTATTGTGTTTTGTTGCTGTTTCAATCGGAGCAAGCAAAAAACACATTGATGAGTCTAGTTAAAGATCCTCCTTTTTTTAGACCTAGAAATTGCAGTAACATTTTAATCGATATATATATATATATATTGCCCATTAAAACCTATGAGTCTTCAAGTCCTGTCATTTTATACTTAAAATCAAAATGTTACTCATACAGGTTTCTTTTGTCATAACAGTAGACTACTTTTTACATTTTTAAGCAAAAAAATTAAGTTTCCAAATGCTTCCTCTCATATGACGTCATCAACTTCCTGTCCCTTCCTCCTGAGAACACGATGAAGACAAACCCTCCCAGAAGGAGTTCATTTTTTTCCAGATTATTAGGATTTTCAACCCTGACATGTGTATGTTATATCTAATCATTCAAGTGTCTAGAATAATCCGAGAAAAAAGAAATTTGTACATAGAAAAAAAATACATTTTTGATTAGTTACAACTATAACAGCCATTAAAATGCTATTTTCTGCAAAGAAACAAGTAAAAAATGGATATTTAACATGATTGTTAGTGGTAACTGATATAACTATATGCATGAAATCTTTAAAAAAAAAAGAAATCCGTTAATTGTGTCACTGTAACAAGTGACAGATGCCAACATATTGTATCCGCCATATCTACCGGGTCTCATCCAATCCCTGTTTTTGCTGCGAGCAGGATGCTTCCAGCCAATCATCAACTCCGAGGGGGGGCCCTCGATTCTTAATCATGACCCCCCGCCTCCTCCGAAATTAAAATGCAAAAATGCTGACTGCCCTGTGAGATTCCTCGCTATAATTCGCTGTCCTTCCCCTCCCCTAACCCCAGCTCCCCAGAAGCATCACTCTAAAGTCTGACAGCAAGTGGGTGACTTGTGACAGGTTGCATTGAAGTCCTGGCTGGGAAAGAAGTCGGCCTGACAATGGAGAACATGTGTCTGTTTTAGGACAAGCCCTAACTTGTCTGACCCCCTCATTTGGGATGCAAACATAGAAAAAACATCCTCTGGTTAAAATATGTCATCTTCTCAGACAGGAATTTGTGCCTTGACTCATTTGCAGGAAAGTAGAAATTATCTTTTTTTTTTTATTATTTATATAACTAAAATAAGCATTTGTCTTTAATTCAGCAAAGTGCAATGTTGCATACTTTCTGCTCATTGGGTTGTATATGTGCTTTAGTTTCAGGGCTTTTTGTTGGTTCCTTAAAGCTGCAACATGGAGAAATCTGTCATTGTCTGTGCATGATTAGGTAGTTCTGTCTTGAATCCCAGTAACTGTTGTTTTCATCTGCTTTTTGTTCTCATGCATTGCCACCAACTCTCCTGTCATTTCGGATTTGTCTGTCCGAATGTCTGATCTCAAGAGTTTTGACCTTGGAACTTTGTCTCCTTGGCAGCTTTTGGGTTGAAACCTGACCATCCCCGGTGAGCAGGTTGTAAAACAGTCACTAATCTTATCTGCTTTTGAACTGCTACAAGGAGCTGCTATCTTCTCCAAACTCCAGAATGCTTATCATCGGGTGAAGATCAGGGAGGGGGGACAAGTGGAAGACAGGCTTTAATATAGGTAGCAGACGTTAACAGTCCACAGTTATGCTTAACGATGCTCACAAATTTGGTGAGTTAAAGTCATGTTTCACCTCATCCTCCCACGTCGCTCTCAACAGTTTCTTGCGAAGGTGGACGCTACAGACACCGGAGTGGGGACAGTCCTGTCTCGGTGACAGAAGCCA
This sequence comes from Lepturacanthus savala, assembly GCA_030544235.1. Lineage (NCBI taxonomy): Eukaryota > Metazoa > Chordata > Actinopteri > Scombriformes > Trichiuridae > Lepturacanthus > Lepturacanthus savala. The sequence continues at coordinate 21,870,311 of CM060481.1, forward strand.
CCCCGGGCCGGGAGGAATTACAAGTTCTGTTGCTTCCGTGTGAATGTTAAATAAGCACCAGTCCACTTCTAAAATGTTCTTGGACAATATGAACTGCAAAATTCTTTTATACAGCTTTGAAATGACTGATCGCATTAATAAAAGGGATCTTAGCGGAGACGTAGCGAGTGCAGGAAGATGGTTTAGTTTACATTTGGCCGGATTGTTGCTGGATTACACATTACAATGATTGTTGGAAAACCACACCGCTTTACACTCTGATGTGCACTTAGGCCGGAGCTGTGCGTGCCTAAGACACAGTTGGCTTGAGCGCAGCGTGGAATTGGCCCTATCTGTCCCAGGCCTGCATGTGTATCCAGTGTATGTGTGAGAAAGACAGGAAGAATTGATTCCCCTTGATAGAACTGAACTGGAGGATCTGGGCGTGGAGCATGTGGGTATGTCTGTCACAGCTGCAGCCGGAAGCATTTTTTACCTAAAGGCACCTCTGCTATTTTGTCTGATAGTTTTGCAGAACCACTTTGAATGAAACAGTGTGCCGACGGGGAATAACGCGAAGATTTCTTAACTGGGTTGTAATGGCAGAAGGTTAATCCAGGTGGCGTGATTCATTCCAGCCATTTCTCCTGCGTCTCCACGGCAAATTCAGGAGGAATTCATATAAAAGGAGGGACGTCTCTCTGAGAAGAGCCTCACCTGGCTTCTGTCGCCACAGCAGCAGCAGCAGTTCTTCTCTGAGCTCCTCAAAGAAAACATTTCCCGGTATTCACTTTTGTCACTGCCCAAAAAAACGCACGACCAAAAGAAATAAACCCGTCTGGTAAATTGAGAACTTTACCTTCAGCTCCTCCTTCGCAGCAACAGTCCACATTATTGCAGATGATGCAGCAAACTTTAAAAACAACAATTTCGATTCAAATGACATGCTTCGGATGTTTCCACGCAGCAGGGTGTTTCTGCATTTGGCTATATCTGGACACCTCGGTTAAACAGCCAGATGACTGCACTGTGCTGAAAGTAAATAGTGTTTCCCTCCCAATCTGACTTTCAGTTCGCGAATGCCGTATTTTGGCATCGATGGCTTCTCAGTTTCGATGCAAAGATCGCACATGCTCATGACAGCAGGGTTAAATAGGTCGCACCTATTCATCTCTGTTGACGTCTGAGAAACACCAGCCAGAAGAGTCACTCACTGGTGTGGGATGAAAGGTGATGAAGTCATGTTCAACAGTCACTGGCAGGAGGTTTGTCTTTAGAGACTCAGTTAATGGTGTGAATGTGTCACTTATTCAGGATAACAGCCTTATTCTCCAAACCGTGGTGTCTCATATCTAAATCCTTGGTAAGTTGCTATAGGATGAGATAAGATACAGCTTCTGTCATAAGATATGATGTATTGCAGAGGAGAGGTGTGGCCAGAATGTTGTGTGTGTGTGTGTGGGGGGGGCGCCTGACTCCGCCTAATGACCTAATAATAGTAATAATAATAAATGACAAAAAGGTAAAACCTAAAAACTACATGGCAGGTAGTTCCCACCACCAATAAAGGTCTTGGCACCATCAGATACCACAGAACACCAACTTTGCTATTTCTTCTCATGGATCTTCTCATGAATTGTGATGTGCACAACACATTGTTAAAGTGATAAAAAAGATTCAAGCCACTGTCTACAGATCCATCAACGTGTCCTGTAAATGGGCAGCGAGCCACACGACATCGTCCTTGCTACTTAAAAGTAAAAGGTACCAACTGACACGCCACCTATTCAAATGAACCGAGTGGAAACGGTACGTTTTTGACCTCTAAGGGGGGCCAGGGTTGTTCCCTGTAAGGTCAATGTGAGGGTTTTGGAATGACGAAGAGTGACTTGATCTTAATCTGGGGACGTAAGATTTTCATCTGTGCATTCGACACCTCCAGACAGGACCGTATTCAGGAGGCCACAATACATTCAGCACTGAATCCACTTCAAGATGGATAATAATTTTGCCCCCTCATACCTGTTCTACATCACTACATGCCCACCTGACACCTCAGATCAGCTGACGCCAACCTCTTGACCCCATCACCGGGTCCGACCACAGCACCTCGAGGGACAGAGCCTTTGCATTGCTCGGCCGATCCTTTGAAACTCCCTCCCTCCCCAATTAGAAACTCACTCACCTTTTCAAACAAATTTACGACATCTGACCCCCCACTGCCTCTCTAAACTCATATGGACATTCTTGTTACCCTTTTCATTTTCAAGATTCGAGAATTTTATTGTCAATTCGTTGCGCATTTACATACACAAGAGTTAGTTTCCTCGAATAGTGACTGTAGTGCAGTAAGAATAAAAAAGCAGAAAATGACGCTCGTACCATCACACAAACACACACTTAACTTCCACACACTGTTCAGTCACTCCATTCATTCCACTAACTCTAGAAAGTACTGAATATCCACTGAGAGAGACCGCCACATTTCTTCAGGCTAAATGCTTTATACATACATACATATACTTTAAATATTTCATTTTGTACCATAAAAAGTGCCGAAAAAGCTCTGACAAGTAAATTACATTATTATTGTCACCGGCACATTCTATTAGTATCTAAGAGGATTCATAAAAGGCCATATTCTCATCTGCCACTCCATTTAAACTGTACAAGACACATGACAGAGACGAGCGAGGACAGCCAGAGGACGGCCTGAGGTCAGGAATCTGTGTTCTCATTATTAATGTAGTTAATGTAGTGGCTTTCCATCAAGGTAATAAACCTTTGGGGTAAAAACAATTAGCAGATAATGTTGTCAGCATAATATCATAATAAACCTCCTGTCAATGTAATAAATATAACCTGAACCAACTGTAGCCGCATTTACCCTTTTTATTGCATGAGCAAGAAGGTTTATTTGCAGTTCACTTCCAATGATAGAATCAGCATCATCAGTCATAATTAAGACGTAGCACCATTCTTATCGTCATAGTGACATCTGTCTCGTGATGATTATTAGTTTATATATTACATTTTTAGGTTGATATATGTTTTATTCATGTCTTGCGTTTGCTTTCAATGATTTAGCAGATGCGCAAACTGCTAACATGTGTTAGCTTGTAAATCTATCAATAGTTAACATATCGTTGATTCTTTCAAATGGATCGCAGCTGCACGGTCGAGTACGTCTTTCGTTACAGCTGTGGTTATTCAGTAAATGTAATGGCGATAGAAGGAATGCAATGTCATCTCATCTCGGGCACTAGAACCCTTCCATTTAGACGTTCATATGTCAGTGGTTTGTTTTGTTCCAATCTTCTATACTATCTGGATCTCAGATGTGCCTGTAGATGTCAACACGTTTCCTTTTCGTGGAAATATGCAAGAAAACAATATTTTGAATCCTCTCATCTTTCGAGAGGACACAGTTAATTGATGACATCCCTCCTTGCGTCACTCACGACACCACAAGCTGAAGTGTGGTGAGTGTGTCTGTGAAAATGACAGCAAGTGTTCTGGCGAGGAGTAGGAGGGTGGTGACAGTGCCTTTCATACTTATGTGAAATGGATTTAGTTTCTAATTAATGCATCACAGCTCAGCTGAAGCACTGAGCAGCATGTGTTGAGGGCTCCAAACTGCATGGAAAGTTAACTGGAGAAATGATTACAGTTTTACCATCTCTCTTTCTCTCTCTTTTTTGCCATTTCTATGGTTACTCTCAAATAATGTGCCTTTTTAAAATCTTCTCCTGGTTCTTCAGCTTTAATATAGTTGTTGTTGTTCCTAGATTGTGTCACAGAGAGCTTAACTGGAACTTGGTATTGTTCCAGCAGCAAGACATATGTAATAATGCATGTAATTAACAGTCCAGTCATAAAACATAACCTTCAATACAGTATGTTCGGTTGTTCTTTCTATATTAAAACAAACAAGCTATCTTATATTGTTGGTCATGCATTTTTAGCAGCCTTTAAGAAATCACATTTCTTATAAGCCATTAGACATTTAGGGTAAAACATCATTGCTTGACAGAAGAGGTGAGTCCAGAGGTCAAGAGGTCACTGCAGGTTTAGACACGACTGTAGGCCAATGAGAATTGAATGGTATAGATGTTTGGGGTTTTTTGACGGCAGAGATTGGAGCTTAAGTTGAAAACACCACTTTAAAGAAGGGAGATTTGGTGGATTTTATAGACATGGACAAAGCCAAGTTATGATGATGTAAATGCCTGTGCTGCCTCGCTGGTAATATTCATGCATGTCTGCTCACATAGTTATCATCATTTCACTGTTCAATTCATAACAGAGAGTGCTCTAATGTTTTTTTCTTGGATAAACCTTAGTTTTAGTGAAGTTTCAGAAAGACTCATGAAAGTGTTGAGAATAAAAAATGTATTTTATTTCCCGATAGATGGTGGAACAGAGGCGAGCCTGGATGTGACATCATGATTCCACTGCTCTCTACTGTACAATGTGTAGGTTTTCATCATACGGTAGTTTAGTTTACAAGATCTAAAAGATAATTCTACCCATCGCCAGTACTGGGATGTACTGAAATTAGCTTCAGTGTTGTTATCCCTGGCCTGCCTTCTGTAACACCACTTCTCACCAAAGAGGCACTGTAGTTGGTGGTGAAACGAGCCTCCGCTGCCATCAGAAAGCTACTAGGACCCAGCTACTTCAGAAGTAGAGAGCCGATGAACAGCAGCAGCAAATGCATCTATCTGGAGGAATGAACACCGGACCAACAAAACTGTCCCACTACATACTACAAGCCTTTTTTGTAGCTTGTGGGAAGCATTGATTCGCTTCACATTTGTGTTTAAACCACCAGAGCAATCACAGGCATCCCCCTCAGCTGCAGCAACGTGATGCCTGTGAGTTTGGAAGTCAGACACGGGGCACGGTCGGCCCTTTGGGGGAATACATTGTGGTTTGTTCTTCCTGCGCTGACACCATGAGGCACCTCTTTGGTATTCTTTGAATAAATATCTCGATATTGGTGTGACAAATGTGTTTTTATATATGTGAGGGAGCGGAGTACCCCTAATAGTTAGAAGATGAGCTGGGAGTATCGCACATTTTTCCTGTAAGCTAATTTTTTTTTTCATCTGTATGCATTCAATGTGGATCTGAATATGAACAGCTCCAAGGGATATTTCAACATTTTTGAATGAGTGTGTAAATGTGCAGGTCACATCTCGTCCACCACATAATTTGTGAGTTGCTGGATTGGGTTTTTGGCAAGTTTAAGGAGGGAAACCGAAAAATACCATTAGCCCCATAGTAGTAGCTGAGCAGCTCGCGGCTCAAAAAAAAAAAAAAAGATAAAGCACCTATTGCCGTGTCTGTGGGAATCAGGAAAATGGGCACATTTTCAAAAATGCTGAACCATCCCTTAAAACACTTAGCGAGAATTATGTAACAGTTTTAGAGCTCAGTATTTATTTGAATGTACTAAAATAGTTTTCATGTTTAGATTTGTTGAACAATGCTACATGAATTATTTATTTTCACATGAATTCTGCTCGTATTTCTTCACTCCAGGATTTCAGGGGCCCTCACTTACCAAACCATTGTCTTCCACATCTGTGGCCTCTGATAACCAGGACACATTAACCAGTAATTGTGTGACTTTCAACTCCATTCAAAGCCCGGGGTCACAATCAAATCAATACCATGTGTTTTATATCTCCACAAGCAGAATCTCCTCATTAGTCGAGGACAGTGTGGATCATCCAATGATACTGTTGTCTAATCTCCTCTTTATAAAGATAAAAAGTGGAAAAACGTGTTTATGGCACAAAATGAGAATATAAAGCATGCATCGCCATCCCTTGAGGCCTTCTTTTGTTGGCTACTTGTAGATCCTGTCGTCTGACAAATGTCCAACACAGAAGTCTAGTATTTCAAGCTCACTTGTGAGATTATCACACGTCACATGTTCATAAGTATTGAATAGCTCCGTGCTTCTTCCCATGATCACCCTAGATGCGGACAGATGGCAAACATCATGCCGCCACTTCCTGCAGTCATTCAGGGGTGACCGGCTGGCACTCAGTGACATTCTCCAGGTCCTCTCTACCATGGATAAACACGGAGCCGCTCGCTTTCCCTTCACAGAAATGTTCACCTGAACTCTCCCGGCCCGGGTTTGTGTCCGTTGGGCTTTGATGTGGGCCATGTCGGGTCAGCCCCTCCACGTCTTTGGCTTGACCTACAGGGCCACGCTGAATGGCTGCCCCTGTCTGCAGTTCCTCCATGGGGAAAAGCACACATCTACTCATTACAACAGGCTCTCTTGTTAGTCTGCGTGAAGGCATTCCCACCTGTGACTGGGGCTGTGAGACGAGCAGAGGGATGTGTGAACAGGGTGTGATTTGCTGGGGGGTGGGGGGTAGATGCTCTTTATATCTCTGCCTCTGCTGAGTTTTTTTTTTTCAATCCCCTAGACTGTATAATTAATGAAAAATAAAAATGCATTTAAATATATAAGTAAATTCCTGCAACGTGAGAACGGTCATTAGTTCAAACGATAAAATCGGTAATGGAGTTTCACTGTCAGCGCTCTTGTCAGAACGGAGATGTATGATGCATGCAGGCTACATGATGGCACAAGTAAATAGAGCCACTGTTGCCTCCTTCCCTGCTTGGAGATTTTAAGGAATGTGGGTAGAAGAGAGGCGACACTCTGTGGATGACCCCTCCACACGAAAGCATAATAAGAAGGCAGAAGTCTGTCATCAAGGAAGGCAAAGCAGCCGACAGTAGGCATAAACTGTAGTTTATTTCTGTTTTTGGTGAAAGCGCATTGAGCTGTTTGCATGTTGCGAATATTTTCTATTCAATGTTAAAGTGTTTCTGTGCAAAGAGCTGAATGACACAGCCAGAAGGACTTAATTCCGACACTTTAAATTAGCATTTAACCCTTTGTTTTGTTGCATATGATCGGGATTCTTTCATCGGTTATTATTTCATAAATGTTACTGGAACAGCGGCAATAAATAGTCCGACGCCACAAATCGCACCATGTGTGAAGTATCAGTCTGAGATGGCCCGGCAGCAGCCCAGAATGACAGAGGGAGAGGGCCAGCTGTAGATCTAATATCACCTACAGTCCTGCCGGCTGTGGAAGGCCTGCCTAATATGATGCACATGTGCTACATCCTGTCTGAGCCGCTGCCTGGCTTTGTGGCGCTGAGTAGAGGCCAAGTGGGAGGGAGGTGTTTGCGTGTGATGTTCCAGACCTGAGTGTTTACGATGTTGGAAGGCATATTGTTTGCTTTCGCTGATTGCCATATCAGTTATGACCAAAAAAAAAAAAAGTCTGTTCTGATCGATGATCAAAGTGTCACTTTTTTACGGCTTCATGCTGTTATTTTGGAATGCAGGGAGACGACAGGATAAGTAGGAACATATCTTTTAAATGATTGTTTTACCTTGAGAGCCAAGAGTTTCTTGTAGGATAAGTTTGCGTTTGGGAAATTTTGTACGTAGCAAGCAACCTGTCGGCAAACAGACCTTGTGTACAAGTCGACTCTTGGAATGTGTGAGTGAAGCAAGGCCTTACCGTTAACATCCACTTTATCTCTAATTAACTCTCCAGTGGTTACTGATTGACCCTGTTGCACCTGTGTGGATATGCCAGAGACCTTAGCAGCCGCCTCGCGGGGGAACAGCTCTTTTGATTTAAATCCACCTTCAGTCTCTAACTTAACCACCGGGTAAAAGAGTTTATCATGCAACATTGGCTGACACCGGTGATCTCAGATTACTCCGGAAGTGGAGCAGTGTTGAGAGCACATTAATGTATCCTTAGAGTCTCACTAACATAATACCAATCTGACTACCTGGGATTCAGTCCATATCCCTCCCCTGGTGACCGGAATAGCCATCCTTTGATGGCTTAAAATTAATTACCAATTTACTGAGTCCATAACTTTATCTTCAACTCCTGGATAAGCTTTATGCTGATATCTGGTGCCAATTTAGGGCAATCATCAACCAATTTTAGAGGTAATTGGGAAATGGTCCCAGGCCAATTAGGAAAATAAGGTGTAAGATACAGAGGCCAGCTCGGATGATAAATCCTAAAATAAAATCCACATAATAAGGAACTCTCTTAATTAGTGATTGTCTTTCGCATGAAGTCCTTCTTTTCTTATACTGTGTCTGTGCTTAAATTATTAGAAAGATAATGATTCCTTGCTTGGTTAGTGAACTGCACCTTTGTGCCTGGGAGACTGATTACCAGAGGCTCAGGGAGGGCTTTTTGGAGGCACATGCCTGGCTTGTGCAGAACGCTGGTCTCCCCTGGAGAGGTTAAGGAGAGGAGTCAGCGCCTCCCTGGGAGCTGCAGACTTGCTCTCTGCCACCATGTCATCCATTCTGGGGCCTAATCGAGTTATCATATCTACAAATCTCCCATCAGGGGCCCCACAGCTGACAGTCTCAGAAAGACACCCACAGGAGGGCAACAAATTTTCAGCAGCAGGGCGTTGCTAAGAGAAGAGCCGAGGCACCTGTAAAGGTCTCCTCTGCTGCCCACGGAGAGGGCACTCCTGCTGGGCATCACACTGCTCCTTGGCCCCTGGTCAACCACGGAGCACAAGGGCGAGGATGCCGGAGCCATAGTTAATGTTGTTCACAATAGGCTGGGGACACAATAGAAGCACTATATCACCAAGACTGTCAATACATTTAAAAGCAACCCACAAACAATTAGCTGAAAGGGCAGCGTGGTTTCATGACATAGGCCTCGGCTCTGCAGGCCAACGGAGACAAACTGTCCACCCACGCGCAAATGGCAGCTGGTGATTCTGCCGAGAGAATACGTTCACAAACTCCCGTGGATTACCGCCTGACCTTTAAGTGTGTCTTCCAAAACCATACCACATGCCGGGCCATTCCTCTAGTCACAGGATGGTTTATGACCTCTTTAATGCAGGAAATGTCGCCCAATAGGTTGTGCTCGTGGCTATATTGAATTACGTAGTTTGTTCACTTCATGGTTTATATTGTTGGCAGTATGATCCAGCCAGCTGTTCCTCCTTGATGTTTTATGTTGTTGTTGCCAAATGTGATGATACAAAGCAAGTATAGTTGTTTGTGCTCATAATGTCTAACTATTGTACCATTGGTTTTCTTAACAGATTCCTCCATTAGGCTCTCTTGGTTTAACCAAATGAGGCTAAAGTGAGTCATCTGCAAATTCTGAATAGCATAATGTCTCTCTTAATTTGATTTTTGTGAGATCATTTAAAAAAAAATACTTTGTTTGCATCGTCCATGTAGCCTTAAAATCATCCAACATGAAAAACAAATGCCATCTTTGATTTGGGCAGTGGGTATGAAGTCCATCTGTTCACAATACCCTAACAAGAACAAAACGCCCTTCAGGGCAATCAGAGCGCGCCTGCCTTCCATGACCAGAAAACTTGTGAGGCTGTAAAGTTACTTCTGAAGTGTCCCAGTTTGATGGAATCACTTAAATAGGTTGGCAAGCGATAAACAATTCGCGACAGAATGACAGATCAAACTCGTCTTTTTACTTTTGGCAACAGATAGTTTTGAAACCACATTTTAAAAGATGTGATCTAGCCCAGGTTTTGTTCATTAGCAGACGGTTTCAGAGGAAACATATGCCGAGGAAAAATAAAAGATGACTCAATGCCATCCCATTTGTGAAATATATATTTTAAAAAAGTCTTAAAAAGCTGGCAACTTAAGTCAAAAGGTTCAAGTCAAGTGCTTGTGTTGGGGGATAAGCAAAGCATGAACATATTGTGCCTTTAGAGATACCAGAGAAACCCTGGACAGATTTAAGTGTAGCCTCTTAGCATTCTCTCCGTCCTGCGCATCTATAAATCATTTGTCTGAACGCCATTGCTCCCTACCACTGACCAGCTCGACCCATTGGCCAGGAGCGAGGCCTGTGTCCGGACAAGGCCCTGACCCGTGAACCTTGGCCAGAGCCCCTGGGCCAATGGGGCAAGGCCGCCAGAGCTGCGACCCCAGCAGCTAGGGCTACCTGCTGCTCGGGTATAATGCAATTGGACACAGCTATCAGAATGATGGAGCACAGGGAATTCTCCACGCTGACCATTCCAATGGCTGCTGACCACTGCAGCCAACGCTAGCATCAGCCCTTCCAGAATTTAAGAAAATGGCCCTTTTGATATTATGTCACAGATGCCTTTTTTGTGTTTTTTGCTTTGCCATTGTTTTTAGAAGTTGTATAGGGCCATTCTTAAGGGGTGAGAATAGCCTTAATTGAAAAGGCACTTCTAGAGGTTTGAGTAAAGTTCAAGTAATATATATAATTTAGTCTGCTTAAACAACTTATTAATAAATTAGTCATTCATTAATTAATTTGCATGCAATGCAAACCTTCTGTGCTTACCCTAGTTTTACCATTTAATTCAAATTCATGTCATGTCAGGTAGGCTACTAGGTAGGCCCAAACTCCTGCTGACATGTCCTCCCCCTGTCTCCACCTCTGTTTTGTTAATGGCATGAGGTTCACACTGGTAGTATAATTACTAACATTAGACCAAACTAAGAAAGACTCTGCAGGATGCTAACCCCATGAAGCCTGAACCGCTGTTTGCCTATCATGAGAAAAGGTGTGCCAGTGATTCCCTGCTTGGCTCTGTGCAATCTGAAGGCGTGCCGGTGTATTCAAACAGGTGTCCCCCCCACCATCAAACACACACACCTGAGGGACCCCCTCCAAACCAACACAATTAGCATCCGCCATGCCCTGCAGAGTTAAACTCTCAGTGCAAACAAATGCAGCCGACTGACAGGCAGCTTAGGCAAATGACTTGTTTGGGGAGCAGGTTGAGTCTTTTTAGGCTGGAGAAAGGCTGAGTGAATTTCAGCTTGGAGCATTTGCATTACAGAACAGCATTAGAAAGAGAAGCACCTGGACACAGCTCACCTGAATTGACAGAGGATATCTGGTTGAGAATGGGATTTAATTTCCTACATCATTATATAGCCCAGGGATGTTGGAGGATGTGTGGAGAGAGGTTGAAATGATGGGAATTTAATGCAATGTAACGGAAATATCACAACTTCAACAGCTGCAATGATGCAATTTGATTGTCCCAAAAGATAAATCAGCAGTAATTGTGATGATCATCCATTGCATAATTTGAAGGACAGTCCTTCATAAACATTTTTTTCAAAAGGTGGTTGCTTAATAGCACAACACTGCAGGTCTACTCAAGACACATATCAGCAAAAAAAATGAAATTTCAGAAGACAACAAATTGTTCATCAGCTTGGTTTGGTAAAGGGGAATGTCCTGGGCTAAAATGAGTACTTTGTTAAAAGAAACATGGGTTACAGATCATATTTAAGTTTTCGGTAAAGAGACCTTTCATGGTTACTAAAGTCACAGTTTTGTTCATCCATCCATCCACTTAACCTTCTCTCTCTGTAGACTGTCATTTTTCTTGGAGAGGCAGTCTGGAAGATTCCTAATGTGATAAACCTCACCTGTTGAGGTTCAACTTGACCCAGGCCTGAACATGTCCAGCAGGTCTAGCAGGTCTTCACTCAAATCTGTCAGTTTTGAACAGAAATTTGTAGATCATACCAGAAATGTTTGGTCAAAAGTCACCAAGTTGAGATATGAACAAACCATGACAGACCATTTAAATAACTTCATAGACTGAATGATGACGATTCATTTGTTCACTTGCCCTTTCATTTTTCCTAATTAGTAATTATGCAATTAAATTCCTTCTAAGCCTGCTTTTTAACTTATGCCTCTCCTCATAAGACAGCTTTTCGGGTTGATTTTGTTATTTTAAAGTTTGTTGTCTATGTATTTATAAAACATTGTGGAAGCTAATATAGTCAGTAGTTTGACCTCACTTTGAAATTAGCCATTGTGTTATCTTTCAAAAACCCCAGGGTTGTCTTCAAAGCATGTTCAATATGGGCTAGTAGATCCCATTACTCATCTCTGGAGAAGTTTAGATTGGGGTCCTGACACTTTGAAAGGAGTTGCAGGCTCAGTACAATGTCCTCTATGTCTTTTGCAATGAGCTAAGGTCTCCAAGCTGCACAGAGAGTTGAAGAGAGAGAGAGGTGGGCGTGGTATTATGTCCTAATAGGCCAAGCTGGACAGACAAACCGATAGCAGCATCTGCCTGCTTTGTCAAAGCAGGAGAATTTAATGGAAGAACTGAGCGCCAAACGTTTAGCAGGACCAGATGTGGACAGAGATGGATGATTGAGGGGTCACAGGCTTCTTCTGGGGAACTGATCCACCTTCTTATCTCTGACCTTCACTGGGCAATTGATTGGTTGTGGGGCATTAGTCATCAACTAAACCCAGGTCACTGTTTTCTTCTCTAGTCTTGGCCCACAGGCGAAGCATTGTCAGCCTTCATGTATGTGCCAACATATGGAGATGGATGAATGTTCAAGCAAATATGTTGCCAATGGCAAAGTTACTCATATGTGTTTCAGATAAATTGGAGAGGTCATCATGATATGAATCTGAATTATTGTGAGTATATTAAGGCATATTTTAGGTCATGACCAATTGATTTTTTCTCTTTAAGTATTTATAGTTAAGATGTTTAATACAATTTATTTGTTTGGTTACATCCTTGGTGAACAGTTGTTACTTTGGAGTTCAATTTTCAGTTTCGGTACACTGGACAAATAGTCACAAGGGAACACTGTGGTCTGTCTTTGATATTTAGTACAAACCATCCAAACCATCTGCTTTTGTTACTTCATAAATGATACAATTTAGGAATGCTTTCCCCCCACTCATCTTTAGAGGAGTAAAAAGCTTTAAGGTTTTCTGACCAGGACATATGTTTCCTCTAAATGCGGTTCATTTTGTCTTTTTTTTTTTTTTTGAGAAAACAACACCCTATTTAAATACCTAGCAACATTTTTGTTACTTTAATGTCTTAATTTTTTAAGCATTTTAACTTTAGCATTGAACATTGCGCATAGTTTTTCGAGAGGGACACTTGTTTGACTCTTGCTCCTACGGAGGCTGAATGCAACTTTTGGAAGTAGCATTGGACAAAAGTGACAAATTAATTCATATAATAAATATATATACCAATCTCATGTGTGAATAAAATCTGTCACTCTGAGCAGAGTGACAGATTTTTGTATAGCCTGCCAACTAATTTAGACTAAAAATCAACACTACAAATGCTGCGTCTTTATCCTTTGGACTCTTTTGAAAGAGCGGATTTCAGTTTAAATTGACTCTTGCAACCCCTCTTATTATAACAAGGCGGCTTAGGAACACGTTGCAATTAAAAGCGTCCGCTAATTTTCAGGGTTGCCCTGTCTTTTGTGCCAAATGCCTGATATTATGTGAGTAATTTTCACACAATCTGCCAAAATAGGGGGAGAAACCTGGCTTTATGTAGCTTGAGGGGCTGCAGACAGAAATCAGAGGGGAGCCAAGAGGATGTCTTCACTCCAGGGATCTAATCCAGTACCATGAGCTCTGCTTTGGGAAAAAAAAGGTTCCACAGTTCCTGAGCTTCCTCAGGTTCTGGCAGGTGCTTCACCAACAATTAGCCAACTCCAGGGTTTGGCTACTTTTGTGGCGGGACTAAGCCCATAGGAGCATTAACTCTGGTCACATTAGCTCGAATGGAAAAATCAGCAGGGGCACCTTTTTCAGCTTGGTTAACTTTATTGTTTCATTTTTTTGTGGGGATGTTAATAACATCCAAATCCTGACTTAGTCCCAAAGATCTTTTCATACAATGTCAACAAAAAAAGAAGATTGAACAACTCTGCATGTGTCGACAAATTGCTTAACTGGCATAGCCGGCCAGTTCTAAGTCAGTGGCGAATGCTGGCCACAGTTCATACAATAATGGTATGAACGGCCACTGTTTTTGACTCCAGCCCTCCACACAGTTTACTTTTACTCATCATTGGCCTCTTCTACTCTCAGTTCTTTGGTCTATGAGCATCTGCTCAGAGCTCTTCTTAGCGGAGTCTTTGCTGCCTCACCTTTTAATCTTGGTTTTGAAATCAGCCCTCCTCCTTATTGGGAAGCTTTGAGCTGCTGCATGAGAGTGAAATTAATTGTGTGCTAAGCAGAGTGGAATTAATGGCTTGCACTGAAACCTGTGGCCATGGCTGGCTTAGCCCTTCGCAGATCCCCCTGATCCTGCTTGTTACAGGAGCTTGGCCATTGTAGATGGTGAGATGATTGTTTGGTTTCAGCCTCTTGTGTCTGTCTCTTTTGTCTTTTGGGGGAGTGCAGGGATTTCTTCTTTTGTCTGCTCCCATGTTCCTTTCAGGCAGTATCACAGCTGGCCCCTTTAATTCACTCGAGACACTGGGTGACCCTACCCCCCAGGAGGCTACTGTAACTCCCCCCTACCCCTGCACACACCAAAAACATTAGAAAAATAGTCCAAATAGGTTTCTCTCTATATTAACGAACTGAAAAGATCTACAAATAAACATGGGTCATTGTAGGGTGTGTCACAAAACTATATGCATAGCTTAGCCTTTCACCAAAATTGCTGTAAATGTTGCAAGAACATACCAGATTGCAGTTAGTTAATTGGTTCATTCTCAACACCAACTGTCCTATTGCCAACCAAAGTTTCAACAAAAATGTTTGAGTCAGTTTTACAAATGCGTCAGGTCGTCCCTGGGAATCCCCAGCATGTGTTGTCTAGCCATCTGCCCACTCTAAAGATGCTGACTCATTGGGCTCCACAAATAGAACTACTATACAGTCAAACAATTACCCTAAACAGCTTGGTAATGGGTTTATGGTGTCTAGAATGATGGCATGCAAAATAAAACTACAGGATACCCACAAAAACCTTACATGGCTGTAAATATGTACTAACCAGAAAATGGGCCTTGTGTGGGATCATTTAGAAGAGACAAAGACTGGCCATTGGACAAAGAGGCAAGATGCCATAAGAAAGAGGGGATTCTACTTAGCTAATGAGTTGCTCTATAGAAATGTAAAGAGGTGGGTCTTTAGGAAGAGCGGTTGCCCCGCTGGTCAGACCTGATAAACTGTAAAATGTGGAGGTCCGGGCCACTGTGCCCACTGTCCATTGTGGCCATGCAAATTCACCCGGGACCATAAGCATTTCTCAGAGGGCTTTTATTGTAGCAAGAGGTGGAGGGGGACAGAGTCATAAGGAAACTCTCTGATACACCCGAGAGGAGAAAGAAGCTTTGTTAAGTGTTCATTCTTCAGGATTCTCAAAGAGAGAAACCCTCCTCGAGCCACAGATAAAAATAAAACATCTTATATGAGCAATGCATGAGCCAGCCAATTTAGCCTAGGGTCCTTCAGTGTCAAGGGCCATGTCAGACAGTGGCTACTCTAGTCCACGAGAAGTGTCAGCCATTAAGATGCATTGACAGACAAACCCTTGTGTCAAATGAACATCATATAAGAACTAGAAGAATATAACTGACATGAAAACACCCAGACAAAGCCTTGTTCTTTTTTTAAGTTTCACAAGGTGTTTTAGTATAGTTAAAGGTTTTTTGGAAGTAATGAACAGAATATATATTCTGATGCAATTTATCCAGTAGAGGATGCAATGCAAATGTAAAACTATAGAGCAACAGTTAAAAACACCAGAGCATAGTATCTTAAAATGTATATTAGTTGATAAAAACCTTGTAACGCATTATCAGAAATAGTGGAAATGCTTGTGGTATATTGCAAACTTCAGACCAATCCCATCACTTTTACATCTAAATGCCTGAATTAGGGGGATATCAGTGTTTTTGTGTTGGGGAAGGTGGGGACTTGGAGATTATACCACCGATTGAAATGTAAAACAGCTTTTGCAATTACCCATAACCTCAGCATAACCTTCCCTGAAACAATGCAACTAGTTTCAAAGCCTGAGAGACAAGCACATCCCTGAGAGGCATGGCTAGATAACAAGAAGGCATCATTAAAGGTAAAAGAAGCGAAACGAAGATCTAAAAAAAAAAATCCTTCTTCGCAGTGATGTGGTCAAACGAGGAGTTCCCTCGACCAAACGCCTTTTAAATCTTCCTTAGTGAAATCATTTAAGATGAAACTGGGAGGTGATGTCAAATTTGTTTATGTGTGTTTGTGATTTATTGATTTTGACATCAAAGTGTGAAATAAGAATTATTTGGTAAATAAAAAGCTGGGGTTTGGGAATTCAGTGTGTATCACTTAACATGTATAACAGGCAATAGTAAGGAAACACGCTTTATTATTATAGACCTGTACAATTGTTAGAAGCATTAATTGGTTTTGTGTCATTTCTGGTTTTGCTAAACCCTTTTTCGTTGGATTGGTGGTTTCAGTTGTATGTGGATTACTCCTCCCTGACCTGCCATGTTCTGCTGTTTCATAGAACTACAGAAAGGCCTGTTCAGCCTCATACGGGATGGATTTAACAGGTATTTGCATGTTAATGTATCCAATACAGACAACAGATATAGGATCAGAGCAATTGCTACCTTTTTAAAAAGGTCCATGGTCCCTTTTTTTTCAGGGAGGTCTTTTGATTGTTGGAATTAGCAACGTGCACTGTTTCAGCCTCTGTGCAGGAGGGGCTGAAACACTCACTACCACACACACTTTTCTTAGGACACACCTAATCTCGCCCTCACGATTCCCCCAGATGGATAGGTTTCTGTCTTTGTTTTGATGTTCACTGCTGTCCCCTTAATTCCAACCTTTAATCACCCTGTATGTCGACACAGAGACCTCAGCCTGCCCTCAACCCACTTGAGAACGACCCTGATCCCTCTTTAAATCTGCTACACTGGCAGCCCCAGTACGAAGGGCAGATGTGCGACATGAGCCGAACTGATCCCCCGAGGTGTTTGCCATCTCCATCCTATCGGTCAACACTCTGCTTTCTCTGCCACTCTGTCCCTCTCACAATAAGAGGCAGAGCTCCTTTGTCAAAGATGAGTTTACGGCAAACTCTGTCCAACACGGATTGAGGTTGGAAGATGTCAAAGGGGGTCGTTTGATGTTTGATCGGCTGTTGCCTTTGTGCTCTAAAGGCCGACTGTTTGGGCCTTGAGTCGTTGTGACTCAACACGTATTCTATAGATTGGTGTTTGCATAGATTTGCATACTGGCCTGAAGATGAGCTTTAATGAAGAAGTGGGTTTGGTGTATTTACGGTTTTCAGTCAGTTGTTCAGTCTGTTGACAAATGTTGAGCAGCTTAAAGAAAGGAGAAACTGCAGGTTTAGAACATGATATATAGAATCTCTTTATATATATGTGTGTGTGTGTATATATGACCAAACAGCAAAAGAGACTTCACTGATGGCAGAACCGTAACAGAACAAAGTAATCTGTCTATTGAAGAGAAGAAATATAAGTTTGAAATGATGACCGAGTTTTAATTCCAGTTTTTACCAGTTTTCCATTTTCTATAAAAAGTAGTTAGTGATACCTACTATTGATCATGTGACCCTCATCTTGCATATTATAACAGCCTATATTCATTGGCCGATCTGGCCCAATGCCTCTCAAATGATTTACATTTGAATTTCTGAAAATAATCACCTGAGTCTTTGGAAGAAAGAACGTTAAATCTAGTGACATTATCCCCGTAACTCATTTTCAGCATGTGATGAGGACTGTAAATCTGGGTGAGGACAGAGGTGTATTCAACCACCTTTCTTAACTTGCTGGGCAGCACAAGGGTCCTATTTAGGTGAACAATGCCTCAGCAGAGGAGATGGGCGCTACTGTTTGTGAAAGGAAGCTGTGACTCAAACCACTGCCTTTAGCCTCAAGGTGTGAAGTACATTAACACCTCTAAAGCCCAGTGACACACTAGTTTATGTATATGGAAACTCTACAATGTAGCAGCAGGAGCATTTGAGCTATTCTTTATTCAGCCACCTGACATGGCCATGGTGCATCAGCTGACCAAAATTTCATGGTAATGTGACAGGCTGAGGTTTGTGTGTGATAACATCTGTGATAATGAGCGTTGAGATGATGAGCCAAGTCCTGTGACTCGTGTGGCTACTTTATGGTCTTCCCATAGTGGGCCGATTGCCCCAGAAGGTTGCTGCTTGCAGTGCTGTTGTTACATGTGCCTGTTCAGAATGCACAGATCACATGTCACCAGGTGTGGTTGCGATAGCACAAAGCAAGATATGACATGCATCCACAGCATTTGAGCAAACTTTGAGGGTCAGCTAAAGAAAAACAGTATGGAAAAAAAACAAAAAAACACATGATATACATTTTCTAGCATGATCAAGAGATGTTATGTACCAAATTTAATGACAATTGTATAGTTGAATGTAGTTACTTACATTTAATAACTACCTAGCTAAGACTTGCAAATATTTTTTTCATGAAAACCAGCAGCAAACATTGAAAGGATGTTCATGTCTTGACTCATCTACACTTGACAATTAATGCATACTTTCATTATTAATTATTAACCATCAATAGGTAATAGACCTTTTTTCACATTAGCCATATTGACGTGAAATACTAGGTAAACACATGGCCACCAATGATACTAATTAAGGTTCCGTTCCATTTAGTGCAGCGGGGCCTTTCCAGTGAGCAAACACAATAGCAGCACCCTGACGCTGTTTGACCCTAATGTACTGTAGCACGATCTTAATTAGTGTCATTAGTAACACCTGTGTTTATCTACTATTTCATGTCAATATAGCTGCCATGCAGATGGTCTATTAGTCATGGCATTTCTCCTTGCTGTAATAAAGAGGGTAATCATGTGTTTTGCACCAAATGCAGAGTAAATGCTGATATTTAGCTCTGTGGTCAGTTTGTTGTTCACCGCGATGTCTTGCTGCTAAAACAACATGCACCATCTTTAGTTTCCGCACTGCTTGTTTGCATTTTTACTTTTTGTGTGAATTCGGTTTTTATGTCAACGTAAAATTCCCACAGATAAAGTGATCGAGGTGCAGTTTCCTGCGTTGTATTTCTGTCTCCTCCTCTACGAGCAGCAGAGAAATCTAAATTTACTAGAGATGCTATTTATCGTGGTTATGGCTGGTCATAAAGCAGATGATAAGTACACCTTTAAAGTGCGGTCGATCCATACTATTGATGTAATGGCCGTTTAATGTCTGAGTCCCCTCCTAGTTTAGTGTGTAAGTGGCTGCTGATTGCCAAGCACGCCGAGTCTCCTCCCCACGGATGTGTCTAGAGGCTGGCGTAACACCAGGCCACGACCTGACTACTTCTGCATCGTCCACACCTTCCTTTTCTCCCCTGCTGCTCCCTCCCTTCATCCATTTCTTTGTTCTGTCATTATTTCATGAAGAAGTGCGATGACGGTCGTTTGGGGGAGGGGTGGAGTGTGCCGTCCATCAGACGGCTCGGCCCTCGCTGTCTCCTGATGATGATATCACTGGAGCCAGACATACGCAGGGCGCACACACTCGCTGACACACACACACATCCCGTGTCTTTTGGCCTCAGGCTGCTTGTCTACCAGTCTGCGCAGGTGACTCACAGTGGCCCTGATGGAGTGTGTCACCGCCGAGTCTGGTGTCTGCATGAGTCTGGCCGTGTGTGGCGTCAGCGTGTGCGCGTTTGCGTGCATCAGCACAGCCGAGCGCATCGGTGAAATGGAGCGTGATTTACCCGCTGACCCCCCGGAGTGCGCCTCTCTTATGAACTCATCTGTGACTCAACTAATAGCTAAACCTGCCACCGATTTAGCCGCGACCCCGTCACCCCCACGACTCCACTGCAGGTTTATTGGAGCACGGCGGTGTCTGCATCACTCAGCCGGCATCCGGAGGAGGAGGAGGGAGGCGCTCGCTACGGGGGCGCGCCCGTCGTTTTTGTTTGCCTTTAGGAGGCCTCTGTGAAATGATGCAGCGTGAGCATCCTTTGACGGCAGTTAAAGCCAGCCGGCTTGAAGGATCGCTAATAGTCTGGAACCCGCAGCACAGAACATCACTAATGAGTGATCATCTGTTTTACAGCCATCTTGTGACAAGGCATTCAATATGAGCTCCCTGTGAGCTAAATGTTTCAGGGTTTTAAGCGACGGAATGGCAGTGACGTTAGATTTAATTGCGACACACAGAAGCATATTTTACTTTATGGCTCCATATTAATTCTGTGTGTGCATGTGTGTGTGTGCATGCATCTGTGTGTGTGTGTGCACGCGTGTGTGTGAATTAAATGGTCGGTTAGATTTGTGAAGGGTCAAAGTTTCGTCTTATCGTCCAGTGTGGGTGAACCTGCCCGCCTGCTGTTGGATGATGTTTATAGTCCTTATCAGGCTCCACAGCAGCAGCCAGGCACACACACACACACATACACACACCGTCTTTAAACATGCCTCTCACAAGCCTCTGCCCTCTTGATTGCTTTAGTGGCAGAAACTGCTTGCAAACCAAACAAACATGTGCGCAGACACACACACACACACACACACACACACACACACACACATAAGCACAGTTCCTCCAGCCTCCCAGTCTTTTCCCACACTGATTGAGATCTGGAGCATGCCATAAAGCACAGTCTTGGATCACAGGGCACAACAGAGGCCCTCCTCTCCTCTCTCAGCCCACTTGGATCACTCACGGCTCGCAGGGCTGATAAGATGACCGCGGTGCCTCCCTTGCCCCCTGTCCGGCACCTCCTCCCCCCCTCTCTGTTTCTCCTCACCCGCTCCTACTGCTCTTCTTCACTGCTGCCTGGCCACCCCTCTTAAATTATTAGATACGTCCACTCGCAAGTCTCTCAGGGCTGTCAGTTGAGCTATAACTGCACACTCACCCTTCCAGTGAGCATTATAATTGCTATGAATCCAAATCACAGCGAAAGAGGTCTGCCTTTTTTTTTTCCTCTTTTTTTTTTTTTTTTTACATTATGGTGGTAACTTCGAACCCACATAAAATGGTGCATCACCAGCCATAACTCTCCCGTTTCCCTTGACCTCATCATCTCACAAGCAGCATGACCTCAGCTTAAGGAGAAAAGTTTCCGTGCAGGCACTGCCCACACGGACCTCACCTGCCTCCCCCAAACAGATAATAAGTTGAAATATCTCAGCTATTTCTATGATGTCATGATTTAATGTCCAATTAATGGAGAGCAGTGGAAACTGAGATTGTTTAAAACTCTGTTCTGCGGATTATTTACTGGTGTTTGAGCATGTCCAGCCCTTTGCTGCTTGTAAATCATCTGCCCCCCTTGACCCTCACAGCGCTATAAAGCCGAGCTTCATCACCAGAGCCACTAAGTGGGCTTTAATGCAGCCTTGTGGTGCAAGTTTTACCCTTTATAGATGATTTTGTTGGTGTCTGTTCCGTACACAAGCGTTTAACTTAAGGATAGTGTAAATATCGCAGTTTTATGTAATTTTTGACTGCATGCACTTCCCTTATTTGCTCAGTGCTGTTGTAGCATGTGGATGACGGGGAATGACGAGCTGCCATATGTTTCTATGTTTCCACTGGCCTACCTACTTACGTCATTACATTAAATGTGTTACCTTGCCAGCTATTGTGTATCTTTAGATGAAATTAATGTTATATGCTGTAATCTACACAAATTATCTACATTTTTGTAACCTTTGTCAATACTGCAGACATGACCCACCCAAACTTTGACTAACAGGCGTGTTGCTTCACTTCCACTGAGAGCAGTAATGTTTTTTTATGAGTGGAAATGGTCATCTCGTCATTCAGCGGTATGCTGGGTGTGTGTCGTCTTATCAGCCAGTGCATACTGTACGGCGCAGGAGCGGAGGGAGTAGAAGGAAACAACTCCTGCAATTATTCACCATGCTAATTAACCCTTTAACGAGGCAAATAGCTGCAAAACGACTCCAGACTAATGGTGTGTATAAAAGTCACACTGCAACTAAGTGTTTAAACATTACAGACTTTTGTGAATTTTCAAAACCAGCACATTGTGTAGGCACTACCATTAGCTGAGACCCTGAGACAAAGAAGCTACAGAAAACTAAACTTTATGGAAAGAAAAATAGATTATTGTCAATTTTAATAGATAATATACTGCTGGTGAACAAAGCAGGCAAAGAACTAAAACATTTACGTCAAGGAACCAACTCTGTCCATCTGTCATAATCTATTTCGCCATGATATGATGCAAACATGTAGCTGAAACAGACTAATGGGATGAGACTGTGCGCGTGCATGTGTCCGTGCGTGTGTGTGCGCGCACAAGCATGTGCGTGTGTATGTGTGTGTGGGAAAAGACCGCAGAGACGGGTGATCACAGTTAGGAATGAGTGGGTGAAGAAAAGGGTCACATAAAAAGGGAATGACCACCCCAGGTTGTGTGTGTGCGCGCGCATGTGTGTGTGTATGTGTGTGCACGTCTATGATGAGGGGGAATCCCAGCGCCAGCCACAGAGCCAGATATGGGAGTGTGGGAATGAGACTGAGGGCTGGCAGGCTAACAAGGTCTAACACAGGAGGGGGAGGCCCAAACCAATATGGCACAGAGACTGCTTATTCAACCAGCAGAGCGAGCCAGGGCTGCGTGTGTGTGTGAGCATGTGTGCGTGCATTTGCGCTTGCGTGTGTGTGTGTGAGAAACCCTTGGCCACTTATTCTCCCCACTGGTTCAGTTAAATTGCACCCATCCTTACTTGTATTGATATAACACACACACACACACACACACACACACACATTATTCTTCCTCTTGTCTCTCTCGCTTTCTCTCCCAGGGATATTTGTATTTTATTTCTGTGGGGGTATTTGGCGCAGTCTGTGCGTTGATGTGGAGAAGGGAGATTTGGACGAATCATGGATCTGCTCTTGGCGCCTGGCTCGCACTCAGGATAGCTTTGTGTGTGTGTGTGTATATGTGTGTGTGTGTGTGTCCGTGTGTGAGTGAGTGAGTGGGTGTGCAGAGATGGTATTGTGCAGACATCGTGAGGAAACTGCTTCTATTAACAAGCCTGAATATGTTTACCAATACTTAATTCAATAAAATCAGTGGCGTGTTTCATTTATTATATCAGGCTTTAGAAAGTGGGCACACTGTAATGGAAACACAGCTGTCTCCAAATAGTTGCTGGCAAGTTATTAGAATGATAAGGCACGAACGTATCAATATAGTCTCTATTAATGCTTCATTATAATTAAATCTGGCTTGTCAGCTGCAGAGGCAGTCCAGAGAAGCCCTGACTTGTCGGGGGTCACTTCAGGCGAGTGGGGACAGGTCCCACGGGGCTGATATGTAGCTGCGAGGGGCCGGAGCGAGATCCGACCAGAGGTCGTCTTTATTTTGCGACGCTCAGGATGTCATTGACAGGAAACTGCAGATCTGCTCGTCTTCCTCCAGCTGGAAGACAGATCATGGCGGTCGAGGACTGCTTATGTCATCAGTACCGCGCATGTGTGTGTGTGTGTGTGTGAAGCGGAGAAAGCGAGCGTGTGTGTGTCTCGGCAGACGTGTTTTACGACGTGTGGGTGGGCATGGGCGAAGCACGGCAGGTGTGAGGGGTGTATTTTTAGGGCCTTGTTGCGGAGGAGCTCGGGATGATTGACAGAAACATTGTTCTGCAAAAGCTGCTGACAGCAGAGATATACAAAAAAACTCAAAGGAGCAACTGGTAAAATCTGAAGGAGCGAACACGCGTGGGTAAA
Source organism: Lepturacanthus savala (assembly GCA_030544235.1). Classification (NCBI taxonomy): domain Eukaryota; kingdom Metazoa; phylum Chordata; class Actinopteri; order Scombriformes; family Trichiuridae; genus Lepturacanthus; species Lepturacanthus savala. The sequence goes on from CM060481.1 coordinate 21,893,926, forward strand.
TGTGGCTCACCTGTGAAGATCTGCCAGTGTTCACACTGCGCATTGGAACAAGATAAAAACGGGATTTCACTTCCTCACCTCGTGCAACAAGAATAACTAAAAGAAATATCTTTCCGATAAGTGCAAGAAACAAGGCCTCAGCATTGAAATGACCAATCGTCAATGTGGCAAAATAGCAGCAACACAACAGCAGTTGATATATATATGTGTATTATAATATATGTGCAGAAATGATTTCCCGTAAGAGCTGAGGAATAAAAGTGTTGTTCAAGGGGAAAAAGCGTAACCAAGACAACAGCAATATAGGCAGTTACAGCTAGAGGACAACATGACACAAAACAATAAAGAAAACCGCTACGGGGTTCGCTGTTGCATATTTAATTAACAAGCGTGCAGATCCAAATACACATTTGAGACATAAGGAAAGAAAATGGAGAGAAATGGAGAGAATTAAAGGGGTGAAGACATCAGAGAAGACCAGACTGATCGGCCCAAAGAGCGCACAGAGGCAACATGAAAGTCCTGTTTTTTGTTCCCCTCTTGTTTGCGGAGTGAACTTTCTATTAAGAGGAGGCGGGTGGCCGATGTACACTTGATGTTGGGGAGATTTATAGTTTTTTATGCTGCACAATTTGTTATTTGAAGCCGACTATCTGGCTTGTTGGCAAGCGTCGGACAGTTTCAGAGAGGCCGCTGCCGCAGCTCCGGATCCTCAAAGCGATGAAAGCAGCGTACGCAGGGAGAGAAGATGTCAGTGTTTGTGTTAAAGAGGAAGAGACAGAGGGAGGGAAATGGGATACTTTTTACATAAACACACAGAGAAAAAGGAGGGAAAGAGCAGCTTCTCTTCTTCTCGGGGCGTCTTGGCTGTTTTATGACGAGAGTTGAGGAGGTTGCCTGTGTGTGTGTGTGTGGTGGAGAGCTTGGTGTTGGCATAGAAACTGTCTGCAGGAAGCGGCAGTTCCAGGCGGAGCTCCGCTGGCAGACGCTTTCCGCTCACTTCCTGTGTGCTGTAAGGCAGGCAGGCACGCGCATAAACACACACACGCGCGCGCACACACTCCTCGCATGCACACACACACACTCGCACAGGGTTGGAGCGGGGCAGGGCGCTCGCCTGGAGAGCGGTCCAACGGAATGAGAGAGTGAGGGAGGGAAGGAGAGAGGGAGGGAGGAGGGAGTTCAGCAGAGAGCAGCACTTTCCCACAGTCTGGGGATTTGACACATGGCTCTCACACATTCCTCAGCCCTGCGGCCGACCGAGCACCGGCACTCAGGGAAAGGAGGGAGGGAGAGAGAGAGAGAGAGAGAGAGGGAGGAAGGTTCCACCCTTGGCGTTCAAAAACAATATGGAGTTATGGAAGTCAGGGAGTGTGTGTGTCTTTGCTTGCATGTGCCCCGCGTGTGTGTGTGTGTGCCTTAACATGTGTTTGCCTCATGTAGGAGAGTTTAACCCGTGCTTAGCCACGTTCGGCTCGTCAGGCAGAATAGATCAGTGACACAAAAAGAGCTGACAGGTAGAGAGACGCCCAGCCAAGCTGAGGACAGGTGGCTTTTTTTTTTTTTTTACTAACTACACCAGCTGTGGTTTCCAACTTGGCCAGTGCACAAACACATTACTGCCTCTTTAAACATACTCGAGATGTTTCGCTTCCCGGTCCGTGTTAATGCTGCAGGGACCGGCGGGTTAATGTGTTATGATTAAGGAGCTTTTGTCAGAGTATTTCCAGTAACATCCGAGCAAAGGCATTCGGCCTCAGCGACATAATTAGTCATAATTAGAGAAGCCTCATATATCATTTACTGAGTAGTCACACACAAACACACGCACAGACGCAGAGCAAACACACAGTGGCTCCTGCTGTCCTGTGAGCCAAAACCACTCCAACCTGCATAAATATGCATCAGTCAACCACCCAAACTCAACCAGACCTTCAAACTACTAAGGTTTTTTTTTACCATCCATATTCACCAATGATGTTTCCTAACCAGTAGTATATATATATATATATATATATATATTGTTTGTTTTTTTGTGGTTGTTCCCAGTCGTAGTGAGAGAGAGGCAAGCTTGGAGTGCATGTTAACTCTTTTTTCCAGGAAAAAAACATCCCAAGTCCTTCATATAGAAATCAGTCAGTCTGATTCAACAGAGAAGTTGGGGGAAGGCAAAACTTTCTGAAAGTTATATATCCTTTAATTCATGAAGGTTAGTTTGGTTTGCGTTGACTCTTTAACTAAACCTAGAGAAGATGGAAAATGGAGTGCTGCAGGAAGAAGTCCTTAAACTTGGAAATAAACTCGCATATCATTGACCCCTGCGCGAATGTTGCTCCAAATTAAAACTAAGTCAAATGCTACTACTTTTCTCGTAGGAAGCACGTTAGAGAATCGAATGTCCACCTCAGACTGAGTGTTTTGGGGTATTCAGCTTTTTCTTCAGTCTAATGCATCTAATCTGACTCAGATGTAGCACACTGCTTCACTAACTCCTTGCTTCCCTCGGGGTAATTAGGTTTAATGGAGATAAAGTATTCAAACTGTCTTGATTGCACAAACGTCTCTGCCTCTGCGGCTCTGTAAAAGACTGATTGAATGTATTCTGTATTCTTTCTTTATCAAACGCAGCCATGTGACCGGACACTGACACCGGCTCATCCTTTTATTCTTCTCTGTGGCAATCCATTTAGTTTAGGCTGTTATGGGCAAGGAAGGACAAAATATTGGAAAAGTAAGACAGGACATGGCTAATCGCCATGAAAATGTATAATAACAAAAACAGTCCAGAATGGAATAAATTAGGAATGTGGTCTGGTGGTTCCCCTCTCACTTTCTCTGCCACTTTTTCTCTCCGTCCTGTCCTACCTTGTGTAGCCTTTGATGTTGAGGCTGTGGGTCCGTCCCGTCGTTCTCCCACCCTCGCTTACACCCTCCCCTCCCCTCCTCTCCAGCCCCCAGTGCTTCCTTAAATAAATGTTCTGCTCGGCAGGATTTTAAAAGGAAGCCAAGGTCGCCCTCCTTGACAATTACAACACAGCCTGGGAAGAGCTGCTCAGACACACGGACCACCCATACATGCTCATGATTGAGTGTGTGTATTCATGTGTGTGTAGTGTGTGCAGGCACCTGAGTTAGAGACCTGACAAGCAGGTACAGAAATGTTTGCAACACCAGAAAAACCTACGGTGAAGGGAGGAGACGTGTGGGGAAAAAAGATGGAAAAAACGAAAGTAGGCAAGCCAAATAATTTCTTACTCGAGTGCCCATCCGCTATGATCCCAAATTGCCAATTAGGATGTGTGTCCCCCCCCCCCACGACCACCCCTCCCCTTTCTGTTTCCCGGTTTCATGCACGGGGTCAAAATCCGAACATCCGAGTGTCTAAACGTCTGTGTTTCTAATTTACGAGAGAGTCCAAACACAGCAGGGAGGAAAACAGCCACGGTTCAGGCGGCGAATGGCAGGTGGGCGTTTGATGCTGGGAAAGCGACAACAAACTGTCCCCCTGACGGGAATCAATAGGGTGACGGAGCAGCCCTGCTATTCCACACTGCACGCCTGTGACACCTTGACACCGCAACTTCCTGCTAATTAAGAGCCGGCAGCCTCTTCCCTGTCAGCACATCCTCAGCCACGCGCGGGTGTGTACGTGCTGTGGTGCAGTGTGTGTGTGTGTGTGTTCAGGGCCAGAAAGGTCAGCTGGACTGAAGAGCCAGGTCAGTGGAGATAGGAAGGGATGGGTGGGAACCAACACTGGAGTTTATGTGTGTTTGTGTGTGTGTGTGAGATAGAGGGAGATGTGCGATGCTGTGATACAAGCTGGTCTAGGTGTGGTTTGGTAGTTAAGTGCCTCTCATCTTTTGCCAGTTTTTATTGTTTGTGTGTGTGTGTGTTGCTGTCAATGGAGGCATCATGAGGACAGCTGCTGAATAGCTCAGTGTGCTAATGAAAAGAAATTAATGATATGATGGAGGTGTTGTTCAGGGGAGCTGGAGGCTGCTGCTTTCAGAAATCACCCGCAGGTTTGCATGTCAGGGATCAAGTTTCGGATTCATTTATTAACGAGTGCATCAATTCCTTCTGTGATACAGTAAAACCATCCTTAAAGATAAAATTCTACACCTTGCCTCTGTGTATCACCATCTGTCTTTGCTTTGTAAAGATTCAAAGATCAAAGTGTATTTCTGAACATCTCTACATTGTGTGGCATGTGTTTGCACACAGTGTGTCGTTTGGTTTGCGTGGCTGTTTCTGCTGAATTGAATGTGTGCAGGAGTGTGTGTGTTCGAGTGCCCGTGTTTGTGTGATGGGCCCCCGCCCAGATGGTGAGTCCAGAGATCGGTCCCATTGTACCCGAGAGGTGACTGTTTCCCACTGATGTCTGATGTTTTCCAAGGCAAGGCTCCTTTTGTTTCCAGATGACTTGCTGGCACAAAAATGTCTGGCCTGCTCAGCCGTCTCCACAAGCAGATAGCATGGAGCAGTGAAGGCGAAGGGATAACACACATACACATGGATGCACACACACACACGGACGCACACACACACACACATATGAGTCTTTAGTTTGGGGGATGCGGACGAGGAGCGCTTTGATGTTTTCTCAAAATGTTTTGTTCAGCGTGGCGGACGCCATGCATCACAAAACCGTTCTCCCCCCTGTGTGTGAAGGCAGGGGATTAGCAGCTCCTGGAGTCCTTCTAATGAAGCCTTTTTGATGTGAGGGCCCAATTACCGTATGAGGGCCAAGAGAAAGGGTGGGTGTGTATTCGTGTTGGGAAAGTTGAGGGTCCATCCACTGCGACAGCTCCGATGACCTCACCATCCACCCTTGACTCTGCATTTCCCCATTCTCTAGTTCGGGGTTAAACTGGGGAACGAGGCCTTTCTTTCTGCATTCCGCTCCCATTGAATGTTAATATTCAAAGTTGTGTTTTTATTAATGCTAGTGCAGTGCATTCATATAGAAAAATGGAAGCCTAGTCACATTTTTTATGTTTGGCCAAACCTCATTTCCTTTGGCCAAACATAGTCTGATTGTTACATTGTCTTAATAGAAAAATTGCACATTGAGTAAGACACGGGTATACTTTGACATTCAAATACAGTTACTGTAAGAAAAGGGCTACAATTTATGTTTAGTGTGTATCTCAGACTACATATCAGTTTTCAAAATTACCAAGTAAAACCAGACTCATGATAAATCTCTTACTTAGTACTTTTTCCTGCATAGTGTAATGACCTGGGCATGTTACTGTTATATGTGTTTATAAAAATATAATATAAATTAGGCCCAGATTCCCTTCTGTTAGGTGATAGTGCTGGGATTTCCTGAAGGTCTGTGAACATGTCTTGGAGTAAGCTATAGCCACAGTAGCCTAATGTCTTAGCATGTGTTTTCTTGAGAGACATCATGATACCATTATGTTACGTTGGCTGCACGATCAATGCAGGAAGAAATAGGACAACAGAGCTTTGACTTGTAGCGAAAGCGCTGGGCAGAAACATGAGGAGAAGCACTGTTATACGGAGCTTACACTGTAACGAAAGCACTGCTGCAGGACAGCCCTGTGATATGTAAGTCTCTGGGATTTTAACTTTTAATGATAATAAGGATGTTTTCAATATCTATCAAAAAATTCCACAAAAAAGGATATAGTGTGCTAAGCGTAAGCTATATCTGAAAGCTGACAGTTATGTGAGCCACAGACACACACACATAGATAGAAGTCATATTCAAAATTATTAATGTTCTCACACATTTCATTGTTCATGTCATTGTGCAGGGATACACTGTGTTGTATAAAGATTGGATTGAAACAAACGGGGGGGAATTTAGAACTCAACCTTGATCTTTTGAAATTCTGTACTTGGCAACATTAAACTTTGTAGCTTCAGGACACAACCATAGAGAGTCATTAAAGGCGTGTAGCGGCATTTCACTGTTGGAAAGTTTCATCTTGTATCCTTTTTGGACACTCAAGATAAAGTATGTGTAAAGTTTTTTTTTTTGTTGTTTACTTTATGATCACGGTGCAAAAGAGTGGAGCCACGATTCACTTATTTAAAAGATAACGCTGCATATTTTTTGCAACTGGGCATAAATGAACGAGGAGGCCGCGTTTCTTGATGTAGCGTCTTAATACGCCCTCAGTAGGGAGTCACTCAGCAAAGGCAAGATTGTCAGTGCATGAGAATGAAAGAGATGAAGGGGGGGAAAAAAAACTGCTGAAATGTTCTCCCGTCATTCAGGCCCATATCTGAACAAGAGTAAATATTTGGCTTGTGGGTAGGGAAGAGGTCGGATATGTTGGCACAGGGAGTCTGGCGGATGTGCTGCGTGTGCATGCTGATTACAGTGAGTGAACATGTAGAGCGTGTTCACATGTCTGCCTGTGTGTGTGTGTGTGTGTGTGCGGAATAAGGACGATTGCAAGGTTTGTATAAAGTATCCTATGTGAGCGTGTAAGCGTAATAATGCACATGGCGATGCACGGTTCTGTGTGGATATGTTTTTTTTTTCCCCAGCAACCATTTTGAAAGTATTTTAAGAAAGCCTCAGTTCACTTTGCTGAGGCTTTAACATCTGCGGTCAACACAGACGGCAACAAGTACCACTTCACTAGAGTTTCACCAAAACGCATCCGTTTCCTTCTGTATGTGTAGTTAAATACGGGAATATTTACTCCAATAGACAAACAAGATGTGGCTGTTACTAAGTGGTGTATGAAGTACCTGAAAGCCACACTTGAGTAAAAGTACAGTTATCTTTCCAGTAAATAATTTTAGGATGAGTTAAAGTCACCTGATAGAATATTACTCGAGTAAAATCTCAAAGCATCTGATATTTATTTAGGGCTGCATCTAAGCTTTAGTCGACAAGTTACGTCTCGTTTTCATTGGTCCATTGGGCGCAGGATTAAAAAAACCTTGGAATTTGTTTATTAACCCAGAATAAGATTCCAATCTATATGTGATGTCACAAATCCTGCTCTTATCAGGTCCTTCGATATCTGTTTCCACCAAATTTATATTTAATTTGTGCTTCGTCGAAATGTAGTGGAGTCAAAGTGAAAATTGATAGAAATTTAAAACTCAAGTAAAGAACAGATACAATTTGCTGCAGACTTTTGATCAATCTTTACAACATGGACCTTTAATGCTCTTCTGTTATTCTTTTCTTTAACTGATAAGTCATGTATGATATAAAATGACTAAGACCTGCACTGAGACTATGTACAAACCTTTTCTGTCTCTGATAATAAGTGTGGTTAAGGTGTTAATAGAAAATGCACACGCTATGGATGTAATAACTATAATACATAATAGTGATTCAATGCTAATGTGATGAGCATGTCAGACAATGCATGCTCATCACAAATATAGCGGTACTGCATCTCTATAAGCTATTAAAACTGAACCTCATTATAGTTTGTTACAAATAAGCTGATGACCAACATCGCAGTCAGCTCATCAGAAGGGCTGATAACAACCTATTTATTTGAATCAGCTGTGTTGGCACAATGAAACATCTAAAACAGCAGGGGTGCCCCAGGATCCGGATAGAAAAACACTGTCCAAATGAAATATGAACAACATCTGTGCTGGTATAATCAGTTTCAAATGAGGTGAACTTTGTTTTAAAATCTGTTTCTGCTCACTAGAAGAACCATACAGGACCACAAGAAACAACATAAGAAATGGTAAACAAAGGTCTATAACATCAGTCACAGCTTACTCATTGTCTGCCTCGACGAAGTCTGGGAACCAGGTTCATCACCCAGCACCAGTCTGTCCCGGTTTTCCCACCATGATCACACCGTTAATGGATGACTTCATCAACTTAATCTGAATGTTGGAGGAGCTGACGTCAGGCTGTCACACCTCTAATGCCTGCGGGTCACTTTATGTCACTTTTTTGTGAAACAGTAGCAGAGTGTTTATCTTTACTACTTCTACTCCTTGTATACAGACAGTGCCCAGCTTATGCACAAAATAGGTTCCAAGAGGTTGTTCATAAGCTGAATTGTTCGGGAGTCGTTATATATTGGGATTGCTTGGTGAATTCTTACCTCTACCACTATCATCACTTGCTTTACGCATTTTGCCACTAGCACGACCACTGGCCTTAGCTTTATCAGACATGATAAATAAGGTTAACTTGTACGGAAAGTATCCGAGGGGGTAAGAAGCCTGACATGCCGAGATGCTCACAGACGCATATGCAAGAATGAACTGGGCAAGATGAGGTAGAGTGTTGGAGATTACTTATGGAATGGTGCTGCTTGGCGGTGGTTGCAGCAGAAAGGGGAACTAGCCAGATGGGGTGCATGAAAAATACGAACTTGCGGACGCTGATGTTCATATCTCGTAGTTGCTATATAGTTGCTATGTTTCAGCTTTCCCAATTAAAAGTCAGTCAGTCAGTCATTTTCTATACCTGCTTATTCCTCATTAGGGTCGCACGGGTTTTGCTGATGCCAATCCCAGCGCGTTACGGTGAGAGGCAGGGATACACCCCAGATGGTCGCCAGCCAATCGTGGGACACACACACCATTCACTCACACCTATGGGCAATTTAGAGTCGCCAATTAACCTCAGCATGTTTTTGGACTGTGGGAGGAAGCCGGAGTACCCGGTGAAAACCCACGCAGACACGGGGAGAACATGCAAACTCCACACTGAAAGGTCCCAGACCCAGGACTAAAGAGGTCTTTAATCTGCGACCTTCTTGCTGTGAGGCAACAGCGCTAACCCCTGCTCCACCGTGTCGCCCTCCAATTAAAAGTATAATAGATATATAAAATACAAGTTCAGATTAAACTACATTTTTGGATTGTGATTCTATACCAAAAAAAAAACAATAAAAAACTATTTTGGTACTCGTTTCAGAGATCTGTGAGTTGTTAGCAGCTCCAGTAAAGAGAAATTCACTTCTAAACATCTGGCATAGTTCAATTTCAAAAACCTTTCAAGAGACGTGATGCAAAGATTAGAGAAAAGTTCACAAAAATGATCAAATACTAGATCTTCCCTTCCCTATTAATCACCTCATAACCACCCCTATGTTCAGGACCACTGGACTGAGCTACTGTAACTGTAGAAAAAATAAAAACAGTGAAAACTAGTCTCCACTTCACAACACAGTAAACACTGTCAAACTCTGCTTACACACCGATGCATCAGGATTAACAATCTATGCGGTAGAGGAGTCCTGAAAAGCAGCAACATATTGTAAACACATTATAGATGCTACATACTGCACATGACGCATGTTCCAACTCCCGTAAATCCGTTTATTCTTAGAGTGGGTGGCCTTACAGGGGGCAAAGATGGCGGAAAGCAGCAGTCTGTGGGGTGAGTGATTTCATAAAGAATGACAAGAGAGGAAGTAGATGACATGCACTCTGTGGCATGGCTGTACTGGGTCACTGGGGGTTATGGTGGTCAAAGAGGATGTGTTTATGTGTGTGTGTGTGTGTGTGTGTGGGGAGGTGGGGGGTTGCCGCTGCTGCTGCGTGCCAACAGGGTCCTGTTTGCGTCTCCAGAGAGGCCCAGAGAAGCAAGATCTTATCTGGCGCGTGCCTCTGCCGCTGTTTCCCACACTCTGCATGCTCCATTGCCAGGAGGGGGGTGAGGGGGAGACTTATGATTGTGTATGTGTGTGTGTGTGTCAGCAGGGGTCCCGTACTGTCAACTTTACGCTGTTTTGACTGCCATGACATAATGTGCTTCAATACAGTGCACCCCCCCCCCCTACACACACACACACACACACACTCTTTCCGCTTTTTCTTTCTTCTTCAAAGGTTCCGCACATCAACATGGGCCTCCTTTTCTGTGAATGTCGCATATTTGGCTTTTCATCAGTGCCCCCACTCCTCTTTTTTTTTTTCTTCTAAAGACCCGCACCCCTCCTGTCTTTTCTGTCGCCTATGTTTTTCAGTTTGATTGGGGCTTTGCTAAGGATTAGGACCCCCCCCCCTCCCCCCAGTCCCCGTCTATTACCACACTAGCCCGCTTTTCTTATGGTGTTTGCTATGAATGAGAAGTGGTGAACCATTATAGAACGTATTGCAGAGATTAAATGATGACCTTGTCTGAATGCAGCATCTTTTCCTAACAGCACATCTGACAGGATGCGCATAAAACGCACACATGCATGCCCACACACTCATGTGCACTGTCTGCGTTTTTCATGAACTGAATCACAGCCATATGATTTTAATTTGCTAAACAACACACTAAACAATCAGTTTGAAAATCTCTTTTCAAACTGATTGTTTTTGTTTGCATATGATCAGAGATAAAGCTGCACTGACTTTATGCTAGTAGTCACAAAAGGTAACTGGTCAAGCCTTTTAAAACCGAGTTGATGATAGTGAAGTTGATGACGAACACGAAATATATTGTATTAAAGGGGGAAACAAATGGCTAGGCATCTGTAAACATTGTATTTTCATCAGCCTGAAATGATCGTGCCTATTAGTTAATTTAATTTTTTCATTATTATTCCCCTTAACAATACGCAGATGCATAGCCTGTAAAATCTTTTACACTGCATCCACATCAGCAGTTCGCGGTTTGTCCACATTTAGCATGCATACATGCATTCCTGTCAGTTTGCATGTGTGCGATTATTAAGTGTTTTGTGTGGGTGCCCATGTGGGTTTTGGGCAAGCTTCTAAGGTTAGCTGAAGAAAGCCTGGCAGATTTCAGGGAGTCACACCAGGTCGGACCCTGAGCCCCCTTTGCATCCACCGCCACTGCTTCAAGGTTGTGTGTGTGTGTGTTTGCAGCCGCCCCCACAGCTGGGAAAAGATCGATGCAGCCTCCACCAGCAGGCTCCTGGCCCCCGGCTGCTACTGTCTGAGAATGAGAGGCGGCAAAGGGGGGAGGGAGTGGTGGTGGTGGTGGTGAGGGGGTGTGTATGTGTGCGCTAGTGAAGGAGGGGGTATAGAAAGATGGAAGGAATGAGTGTGAGTAGCGGAGGGAGGGATGAGGGAACAAAAAAATGAGAGGTGAGGAGGGAGGGAGGAAAGGAGGGGGGGGAATGAGACAAAATATGCCCAAGCTGGCTGACTCACTCCCTCCTTACCTCCTTCCCTTACTCAAAAACACACATATACTCTATCCCCTGAGTATACACACACACACTCATAAACACACTCCTCTCGTTTCTCTGCCAAGCGCTCCTGTGCCCCTGCTCATCTGCGTGGGGGGCCCTGCAGGCAGTCTGGGCCCTTACGTGCCCTCTCTTTACACACACACACATACACACACACACACAGAGGAGTTGATGTGTAAGACATGCTCTGATCCTGCCTGCTGATGATGAAAGACATGGCAGCCGGGCTCCTGTCTTGGTGCCAGAGGGCAGGACCTGAGAGGAACCCGCGGATTCTTGATCCTCCTCCTCCTCCTCCTCTGTCTTCATCATCATTGAAATAATTTGAATTTCACCGCAGTTTTATTAGGCCTGCTATTTTCCTCTCATTTTAAAAAAGAGGCATCTTGCCCGGGTCCTCTGTTTTCCATTGAAGGGGATTTGGATGACACCGCCAATCAGCAGGTCTGAAGTATTTTTTTTTAAAAATAAACTAGCAGGAAAAGCAGTTTTCTTGTGCAAAACGCCGAGCCGCGGCCCCGTGAACGTTTCCTATACGTGTGTGGTTCCGTGCTGCTTGTAATGCCTTGCTCCGTGTGGCGCTTCATGTTTTTACGTGCATTGCCCCCAGCCTCACACCTGGCCTGGCAGGAGCTCTGGTCCCACCCCTCTTCCCCTCTTAAACTCCCCCCCCAGATCTGCCTCCCTCCACCCAGGAGAGGGAGGGGACAACGCAGGACCCCTTTTCGTGGATTCAATCACATAAACAGCACTCAGAGGTCTGAATGAAACCTGTTGCCCACATTCCAATGCAGTTGAGAGAGAGGATGTATCGCATGTGTGGATGGTGCAGATGGCCTGGGCGATGAAGGCATAAATTAGCCTGTGCAAAGAAGGGAGATCCCCCATTGTTCTGATGGATTGCGCGCACACACACACACACAACGCTTGCATACGACCCTCTGAATCGGGCTCAAGCAGGAAGATCACACACTGTCTGTCACAGCCTCTCAGATCAGGCTGCCCAGAGCTTCCTGTAATCCCTCCTCTGTAACATTAATTATAAACTGGTGCTTTGTGCCCCGCGGACCAACCGTGACTTTCCCAGGACAATTAAAGTTACTCAGTAGAAGAAGGGGGATTGGGTGGAAGAGAAGGGAAAGGGGATCAGGGAGTGAGTCAGAGGATTTGACTAGAACCGCGTCTGAGGGCGCTGAAATGAGGCAATGGGTGAGACGGGAGTGGGAGTTCAGGGGCCGGGGCCGTACAGGATGTCTAACTTGGGCTGGAGCAGGGATAAGTCATAGGCACTGGAGCTTTTATATTGTTCTGTAAGTGAGGCTTTTAGCATAAGCTTCAGCCCCCGAGAGTCGAGGGCTGAACAAGTCAGGGTCTGGGTGGGCAAATGCCTGGCCGGGGTGGGTGCGGATTAGCCGCCATCTCGGGGGAGTGATTGGCCGCTGTGTGGGAAACACGAACCCGGCTCTACTCCTCCACCCCAATAATTCATTAATGCAATAAAAACATATAAAGTATCCAAACACAGAGACACATTATTCCAGATGAAAGCAATTAGCAGGACGTACGCCAAAACAAGTTTCCATCACTTCACCTGCTTCTGTTGACCAGAATGCAAGGATCGTTACCGCCTTTCTCTTGCGAACCGTTGGCTCACATGAGTCATGGGGAGGAAAGAAAAATTTTGATGCACCTCTTTGAGGCTTTTAAAAGTAATAGTTGAAACGGTCATAAATTGAATAGTCATTTTTTTCTGCTGTGGAAAAATGTCTTTTTTGGCCCAAGAAGGCCCCTGTGACCTGCGGTTGCGTCCACAGTAAAATGGCTGCACAGTACAGCCCCGTCCCTGGGGGCGAGCAATAATTGCCTGAATATCTCTCCCACTGGTCACTGACCTTTAACAGGCCACTGAATCACTAAATCCTGTTTGACTGACTTTTTTTAACTTGCTGCCAAGCGTAACTCACTCTGCTGAGGGCACCTGTGTTGCACTGTGCCTGCAACAGGTGGGAGGGGAGGGGGCATAATAAAATATTATGCTGAATGGAGAAAAGATCCCTTTCAGAAGGAGGCTGACCAAACCGTGTCCCGGCTTTACCCTTTGCCTTCTGAGATGATTCCACTTCAGTGGCCCATTGAGCCAAGGGCTAACACTTTTAAGTTGCTCCTGGTTTGTTTGCAACAAGTTATCAGGCCATCCAGTGAAGTGGTTCATTCGACAGATGTTGTTATCCCAAATGGATCTGATAGGCTGCTGTTTAATCCTGTTAAGTTACCTTGCTCCGGGACATGAGCCCGGCTTCCTTAGTGATGCCCTTTCCTTGAACCCTTAACCCCTCGATGAGTCTACTGAGGTGACTTGATGCATGGCGTAGATCGGACTCTGCACTGTCTGGCACAAATCTCATGTATGCAATTAATACGCATATTCAATAGCAACATTCAGGACCAATGCTGAACATGTCGTAGTCCTGTTCTGTCAAGGGTGAGGGGGAAGAAGTTGGAGGTGGTGGCACCCCCATCTTATTTGCAGAAATGGTATGCTGAAGTCGTAAGTAGCACAGTTCCTACATAGCTACCAGATTGAGAGGAAATTTCCATACTGCTGTCTGTCAAACTAAAGGTGGTTAAACGTTTGTAGTCGTTACTCATAGGCTTTGATGCTGGATATCTACCAACCCCATGCTTTGATTGGCTAATGCATGGTTTCAATCGATGCTAAACGAATTGGAGACAATAATTCTTGCATTATTTGCACATAGAAACCAATGAAGGAAGTGTAGTATTGCTGTAACTGACCCTCCACCACTCCCCTATACCACTCTCTTGAGGGCTTAAAGTTAGAAAGATTTGCACCAGAAGTTTAAGATTTAATTGTTTTCATGGGAGAATCTGTAAGTTATCTGCTCACGTGTTGTCTCATATGGATAAGAAAAGTCCGAAATGAGAAAATAAAAAGAAGGACCAAAGAATGAAGTCAGAGGCAGAGCAGCAGGCTAAAGAGTTCATAAGAACAGACAATCCACGCTTATTGTGCCACAGGCAGCGTAGCTGCATAAAAACAAATGATAATATCTTCTTACTTGGCTAAAGACAGACAAGGACAGGTAATGCCTCTGTCTATGGTAATATTTTAGAATTGTAAACAAGACCTTGGATTAATATTATCGGTTCCTTACTTTTTGTTTTATCAGACAGAGAATATACACCTTTTGGTATTTGTCCTCTTCACATTTAGGCAAAAGGCTGCTGATCATTATTGCTCTTGAATACTGTTTTTTTTCTTTATCTTTTTACCTTTTTTGTTATTAAGCGGTCCTCCCGAAATGAAAATGCAAGTTTACTACATCTCACCCTATGTGCAACCGATGTTTGAAAGAACACAAAACTCCCAGAGTCAAACCAGGTCACACTGCAATCTGTAACCTGATTTGTTTTTACTGTTTCAGCGTTTCAACACAGCACATAATGTCAGAATGTTATTTCTTCCTACATAATACAATCATACTCTGAAAAACTTAGACATGTTGACGCAGCTTATTTACTTTAACTCAATGGTGCATTTAAGGTGGCTTAAAGGAATTTCTTATCCAGTATGGATTAAGTGGAGTGGAGCGGTGGACGCGGTGAATAGAAGTAGTCAGCACGGTGCAGTCCTGTGTTGACTGAATAAAGATTATTACACCAGATATCATTCTCTTCGTTGTTGGACCATGCTGAGAAGCAAGCAGCACCTCTAATGGCCCTTGAGGAACTGTGCTGAGCGGCCCCGGTCCTTTTGAAATCACTGAAATTAATGCTGCAGCAGCAACACTTGACTCCAGCCCAACCACTTATGGTGCTGACACACTGGATCCGTTGACACACGGCAAGCCCACAGATCCTATTCCTTTTTCTCCGGAGAGCAGGAGATCCGGCAGCATGGCATCGCGACAGATAAGCGATACGGTGGAAATGACAGAGTTGGCGAACCGTTCGCCGTATCCGTGTTGGCATGAACACAGCTCTACCTTATGCAAACGAGTCAGTTCTGTGAAACTCAGCCGGCTCACAAAACTTAAAACAAACTGTCAAGCTAAGCAGTGCTGATCTAATATGAATCAAGATTCTGTTGTTTCTATTCAAATGTTTTCAGAATCAACTCTCTCTGAGCCTGAAATGTGCATATTTCCTTCCTCCGAGCTCACATTGATGTTGTGATACAGCAATGATGTTGGCTGCTTTTTTTTGCAGTGTTGGGAGTAATGAGTTACAAAAGTAATAAATTACTGTAATGCATTGATTTTTACTGTAACACAGTAATGTAAAGCCTTGCAGGACAAATATCAGAAATATGCATTACATTGCATTTTTAACCTTGATTGAGGTGGTAATTTTTTGTTTTTCTTCGTACAAATTTTGCTAAAATCACTGCAAGATCAGCAAAAAATGTATCACTTCCTTTTCCTTTTGGCTCGTCAGACAGAAGATGGAGATGAGTGAACCTGCAGGAAACGTTGGATAGCACATTCTCCAGATGGACACACGCTCGTTACTTTACGTTTGTGAAACATAAGGATTTGCAGAACATCATAGTCAAATGCACTTTGCGCGCTACACCTAAAGAACTGTCCGCTTCCTGAAATAGCAGCAGTAATTTAACATTTACAGAGGTGCCATCGTAAAATGTAGTTAGCAAGGAAGCAAGTGGAGCATGACAGTGGCACTAAAAGCCAAAATTAACGTTCTCCTGCTCTGAGATTCTTTAGCCTCAAGACGTTAGCAGACTTGTATTGGAGGATGTTGCTGAACACATGAAAACCACTTTCAACAGTGGAATCACCAGCTTTTTGGAAACTTATCAGCAAGATCCCTGTTGTGACTCACAGCAATAATGATAACGGTGAGATACATTTAGAAAAATATACAATAGTAGTGTAATGGCTTAGATTTTAAATACAGTAATATTATAATGTAACAAATTACTTTGAAATGAAGTAACTTTCCCATCACTGCTTATTTGCCACTCAAGATGTAGATGGCCAACGTGAGGCTCGTTGTAGCCGACAGGCCTGAGATCTCATGGCATCGTCAGCTAGCCTATCGCCTTCGCTGAAAGCTGACGGTTTCTGACAGGGGAACAATGGAGCCGGGGATGGGTGTGGCGGCGAGGAGAGGAGAGGGGCCAGATAGGGTGTTAAAAATGACTGAGAGGGACAGGCTGTGGGGACAAGGTGGGGGGGGGCAGCAAGGTGAAACCTGGAATGTGGTAGCGATGAGCTCATACCTGCACATACGTGTGTATGTGTGTGAGGGGTAGAGATAGAGAGAGGGTGGGGGTGGTGGGGTGGTTCAAAGCGCCATGAGGCCGCCCCAGCAGTGATGTCATGGGAAACTATTACAAAGCCCATCCCGGCTGTTTGTAAACTCCCTACGTTTCCATGTCGAAATCTGAGGGCCACATGAAAGCCTCCATTTTGAACACAAACTCTGCAGCGTCTGAGGGCAACGTTAGCCAAGTAAAAGGGGCGAAGATGCTCTCCGACTCGGACAAGACGTAAATCTCCTTCTTTGAAGCCCTGCCCGTCTCTTCCCCTGTCTCGCCCTCGCCGCTTATCGCCTGTCTTGACCGTAAAACGCTGTGAGCCGATCTCCGCGGCGTGCCGGACAGACTCGGGGAGGGGGCCGGGGGAACATGAAAGGAGGGCGCTAACTACAGGGGATAAACGCATTCCTCCGCAAACCCGCCAGGCCGCTACCGCTTCTGCCGCCGCTGGCTGGTGGCAGTGCAGGGGAGCTTGCGGCGCGAGGCATTGTTGCCACAAAGCGGGGTGGAGGGGTGGTAGGGGGGGGGTGGTTGCGGCTGAATATCCCTGAGCTCCCTCAGATCTCACAGGCAGCAAGCAGCACTTGACCTTTCCAGCACTAAAGGAATATGACAGCCGTGAAGCCGACAGAAAGAATAGGGAGAGAGGCAAAGGGGGAGGGAGGCGGGTGGGGGGGGGGGGAGCGGGAGAGAGGCAAAGAGACAAAAGCCACACAAAGTGCAGGCTGCCACCAAAACAGTTAGTTTGCAATCAACGTCAGTCATCCCTCCTGTCGGGACAGTTTGATTTTCACTTTTCAAATGAGGCGTTTATTTTTGGCCTGATAACAGGGCCGGCTAAATTGAAATTGGCAGCTCAACAATCCGCAGATAATAGTCGACTACGCAGGAGATCATGTGAACAACCCCCTCTTTCACTTTACCGGAGGCCCCCCCCCCACACACACACACACCCTACCACCCCCCCCACCCTCCCGCTCCTGTCGAAGACGAGAAAGGAGGAAATGAGGGAGGGAGAGAGAGATAAAAAGGGCTAATCTTAGTCACAATCAGAGGAGGCTGAGAAGGCAAAAAAAAGAAGGGCCCAAAAATGAAGGGAGGGAGGGAGAGGTGAAAAAAGGGGGGGTGGGCTGAAGAAAAAAAAAAATAGAGTAATGTCCCGGTGATCAGGAGGAGGGCTTGAGGGGTGGTGGTGAAGGGGGGGGGGGTGTACAGGAGAGGTGAGGAGAGAAAGAGAAAAGGAGGGAAGGAGGGAATTTCTTTAATGTTTCTGGCAGCGGACCAGCTGAGGTCTCAAGGTTATCCTGGCTTTGCAAACTCCCACGGGAAAGGTGGAGTGCTGAGGGCCGAAGGGGGGGGCGGGAAGGGGTAGAGACGGAGGCTCGAGGTGGAAGAGAGGAGGGAAAGATGGCTGCCCTTTTTTTTTTTTTTTTTTCCTCCAGGAGGGAGGCTAAAGCTCTGGGGAAGGGTAATCCTCAGGCCCTCATGTCTGATAAGGTTGGCCTTGGCCCAGGTAGGAGGAGGAAAAGGACTCCGAGGCCTCCCTGGCCATCTCCCTCTCTGCATGGGAAGGGAAACTTTGGAATTTTGATGAATTATTACTGAAGCTATTCGTTAGAGTAACGTCGCTAATAACGCACCGATTTCCCATGGTGAAGCTTTCGTTTTTAGGAATTTTTACCCTCCGGGGAGGTCAAAAGTCAGGGCCAGCTGCTGTACACAACAGCTGCTCTTGATCCGGTGGAGTTCAACTCCTTCCTTCTTAAAGACGCAGTTTTCTGACGATAACAGGAGCCGCTAATGATATACTGCTGCATGGAATTATTTATTAATACATATTTGTTGTATCACACTCTCCCTCCCTACTCCTTGCTCTGTATTTCATTTAAAAATACATCTCGGGTGCGTTTCAGACGCTTTCAACCCACCTTGAACCGCTCAGCGTCTTCAGTGGGATCGCTGTAGACACCATCCAGCCGTATTTTCTCCAGCGGGAGTTTGAAACAAGCGGCGGAAAAGATGAAACGGTTTCCTCATTCTTACTCTAACCCTTCACACCTACCAGTATTTAAACTCATCACCTTTATGCAAATATGAGCAGACCCTGATTTTGACACGTTTTATCTGGGTATTATGATGAAGTGGCTGCATGGGAACGATCTGCATCGATACTCTGCGTGTGTTTGTTTACACTAAACTAAGCCTATTAGAGATAATGATTCACAGCATCAAGTTGTCAGTTTTAGGGAGCTGTGTGTGTGTGTGTGTGTGTGTGTGTGTGTGTGTGTGTGCGTGTGCGTGCGCGCCTGCCTCTTCAAAGGCTGCCCTTCTTATCTACAGTCAACAAACGGCCTCCTCAGGAGGAAATAGAAGGCTTCATGCACCTGTAATTCAAATGTCCCAGTGCTCACTGAGAGTAAACAAGCGACACTCAGAGATTCTCCCCCACTCGGTTTTTATGTGGATCTGATGGTTAATGGGTAGAAAAAGAAAGAGGCCGATCTTTCTTTTTTGCTTCGCGACAAGTCGAAAAATGTTTTGTAATGACCGATCCTTGTCCCGAGCCCAGTCCAGTTAGGCCAGTGATTCTGACCTGAGAAACTAATACTAAATACATAAATCTGCAAAAACTGAAATCTTAACAGGTGAAGATATCTTGTTTTTTTGGTACAATTAGACCAATATAGAGTGGAATCATCCCTTCCATCCAAATTTAGCTTATATACAAACATGCCGAGAAGTAACACTTGTAATTTTACTTACTGTTACTTTAACTTATCCTCTGATTACAGTCAAATCCTGTTGATTCCCATTACAACACAGCAAGAACTGAAATCCTAATGGGATTTTTTTCCTGATTTGGGTGAATTTAGTCTTGTTTTAAGAAAACAGGACATTTTCTTGGGAAAAAAAAAGAAGATAAAACCAAGAGAAAACATGAGCTAAATTATCTGCCAGTGGAATAAGATAGTTCTACTCAATATTGGACTAATTGTACCAAAGCAAGATATCTTCACCTGTTACATTTTCTGCTTTTTCTACATTTTTAGCCACGGGAGCAGAGCCCGTCAGAAGCTGATCGAACCCAACAGAGTGTAAATATATGTTAGTGTGGGTTCAAATCTGACGCTCTGTTATCTTTTTTATCTTTCCTTCAGTTCAACAGTTTGAACTCTGGATACAAATATGTCTACCGCAGGAACATCCAGTAAATGGTGGTTATGCTGCATTTGCATGAGTGGCCCTCACCCCCACCACCACCACCACCACCACCAGCAGCAGCAGCCGTATTCCCAGCCTGATCCGAGCCTCAGGCATCCTAACCGGAGACCCAGGCCAACTCGCCGGTCCTCTCCCCAACCACTTCCTCTCCACCGCTGCTGGCTTTGACTCACCGTGACCCCTGACCTCCGATCGCTACGCCTGCCTCCCCCACACATGCAAATAGAGCCCGGGCCGCTCCGGGAGGCGTCAGAGAAGAAGGAGCGGGTCAGACGGAAGGGAGAGAGAGAGAGAAGCGAAAGGAGGAGTGACGTTGAGCGGGGATGGGAGCCGAGGGAGGTGTTTGGTGAGCGAAAAAGGAGAGCGAGAGACCCCTAAAGGAAGTGCGAGCATCTCGGTCTCTGATGTGGAGAGAAGTGGAGGGAGGCGGTGGCAGCCGCCTAGGGAGGCTCCGGTCTACAACCCAAGCACAGAGGCCTTAAAACATCCCTCTCTCTCTCTCTCCCTCTATTTTAGCCAGCCAAAACAGACCCCAGCGCCTGTGTCTGCGAGGCTTACAGTGACCCACGCTGATCTTTCTGTATGTATGTGTGTGTATAAGAAAAAGGAAGCGTGAGTACATTCACAGTGCTTATTGTTTTCCTTGCTCCCAGGCTGCTCCAGGCACCTCAGCTTGTGTGTGTGTGTGTGTGTGTGTGTGTGTGTGAGGGGAGGTAAGCGATGTGTGCGGCTGTATCTGGAGAGCCTCCAAACCCCCTCATGTCCTCTCCTCTCTCCTCCTTCTGTTCTCTCTGCTTGGAGGATCTGTCAGTTATCCTTCTCTCTCTTTGTGCCTGCTTTGATCCTGCTCTCCAAGCCTTGGCTGGCCTCGCTAACAGCAGCTGAGCACAGGTCCTACTCCACTCCCACTAATAACACACATCCACGCCATGCTCGCACACACACACACGCACGCACTCGCCGCTCCACACACTCCAAAATCGGTAACGATGGGCTCCGCTACCATTTAGCGCTTTCTGTAAGTTGCTGGAGCTTATCATCGCTTTCCTCCCAGCGCTTTCCTCTTTCTTGCTCGCTGTGACCCCGTAACACCGAGCAACTCGGGTGATGGGTCGCTCTGTTCCGACCGATTGTGGGTGGCGCTGGAGCCTCAGAGTACAATCATCGTAATGGCTTCTTGTGGATGCGGTGTAATGTTTCTAACAGGAGAATCATTTGAACTTCCTCACCACAGTGTGTTGTTTTGAGGATTTAAAAGGATTTATGATGTACGGGGCAAAGATTTACAGCTGAAAGATTTATTGCAAAGGCGGCGGTGTAGTCCTAAAAAAAAAGAAAATAAGTGAAAAAAAAATAAGCACTATTGATCCTTAGAAGTCGGCATTGGCAAAAAGCCCTGGGAAAATAGTAAGTATAGGTTGTATACTTGAATGGCAACCAGGTTACTATGGTTTTTGACCCTTAATGAATGGCATATTTTTTTTTTATCTCAAGTATATGTAATGCATTCTATAATGTAAAGATTTCTGAGTAAAGCAGTAACAAAACATCACAGCTAACAGCTAGCGTCTTTATTGCACGTGCTAGGCTAAACATTTCTCACCGAAACACAATTTGGCAACACCAGGGGCCTAATTTCACCACATTACCTACCTCATAAAAGATTGACATACTGTTATTGTTTTGCTATCTAAATTATTTCTCCTTATCAGCTTGAGTTTGTTCGTCAGCTCTTTTTTTTTTTTACAGGCTCGTTTCGTCTTTTTGTTTTTTGTTGGACATAATCACTAACATCTGTTACTGCCCTCTGCAGTCAGCAGAATTATGTGAATTATGTCACATCTCTGCAGGTTTTGTGCATGTGCATCTTTATGAGACACACACACAATACAGTCAGACCTCCATAGTACAGGGTACCTTTTGTGCTGTACCAATAAAATAAGAAAAATATATAAAAGTACAGCTGCAACTCTTTGCCAAGCACCCTGTAGTCATTCAAGTAAAAGTTCAAGAGAAATGTAAATCTTGTTTATAATGAGCTTCTCGTCCTTTTTTTGCAATTTCTAAGCTTGTACACTGAAAAAAGTATGATATAATAAGATAAAAATAAGATGTACAGACATCACATCTAAAATATTCGACTTTACATAATCTAATCAGTGAATCATACCAATTTAGTTTGTTGATGTAATTTACATATAACCAAACTATATTTTTCACATTTTGACTTCTAAATTATTATTATTTCCTGCTTATAAACTCTATTAAAAAAAGACACTCAGCCAACAGATTACTTTTAATGTACAAACTTTAGCCCCGGATGTTAGCCCAATTGGATTAGCGATGTCTTTTGACTGACTTACATTACAGATACTTGTAAAAGCCATTATAAATATATATATTACTATTCGTGGTCATAACATTAGCAGTAAGTGCTAGCTACCCACCTATTGAAAGTTAGCTAGCTACTGCCAGCTACAATCATGGTGGCTATCGCCCCAATTAAGATTACTTTGAATGTATGAATTTTAGCTGGATGTTAGCCTGATTGAATTAGCGATGTCTTTTGGCTGACTTACATTACAAATACTTGTCATACTTGTGTTATAAATGAATATATTACTATTCATGGTCATAATGTTAGCAGTAAATGCTACTGAGCCACCTACTGCCAGTTAGCTAGCCAGCTATTGCCAACGACATTCTGCAATCCTGGCTATCCCCCCATTTAAGATGGCTAGTTTAAATTTGGCTTTTGGTTGCAATTTTGACAACAAAAAAACGCAAACTTTAATTTTCAGCAAATGCTGTGCTACTTACATTTATTTTTGACAAAATCCTCCCAGGACAATATTTGCGTTGATGAATGATGCTTTTGACCAGTGTGCCTGCAAGAGAGCTGCAAAGACATGTTCTATTATTACTATAATATGACCTGCAGGTCATGAAGGTAAAAAAAAAAAACAATTGAGAGGAATCAAAATCCTAGTTTTGGGGTCTTTTGGATGTATTTTTAGTTCAGTATAAATCAAACATGTCTCTAAATGCAAAAAGAATGAGTTTCACAATCAAATCCATAATGTTATCCTGTTTTAAATGTCCGTTATTAGTTTGAATGAACTACTGCATGTTTTCCCAGTGATAACGTCCATCGGCCGTGGAGCAGCAGTGACGGCACACACACACACACACACACACACACACACACACACACACTGGGCCACTTATTTCTGAGAGAGATGAACTTCTGGTGACTTGTTGAACATGCTTATCACACTGCAAGCTGCCGGATAAGTCAGGCAGACAGTCGGGCCGCTGTGCGGCAGCCTCCTGGGAAAAAAAGCCGGCCGCGTCAGCACAGTGCCACCCTCAGTTTGGCAGCGGCAGCCACATGACACCTCGGGGCTGGCCTCGGCACAGGCTGTCTGCCTGCTTACTTCCCACTCTTCCTGCCAGCCAGTAATGAAGCTTAAATGCCAGCATTGGCATTTAAACCCCCCCCCCCCCCCACCCCCAACACACACACACAACCTCGTCACCCTTGTGGCCTGTTGGCAGCAGCCCTGTTCGCCAATGGCTTACACATTAAGGCATGAGCAGTGGGTGACAGCGGGCCAGATTGTTTTGTGAGCATAATATCTCACACTTTCGCACGCGCATGCACACACACACACACACACACACACTTAAGCCTCACAATCTCTCCGCCTAATTGCGTTATTGCAGTGTGTGGAGGTCCATGGTCGAGAGGACTCAATAAAGATATGAGCCCTGGGAAAGACTGGGAGCGGTGGAATGAGAAAGAGGAAGAGGGAGATAAAAAAAGGGGAGGGAGGTGATATATAAAGCAAAAAAAAAAGGAATAAAAAGAGAGAGAGGAAAGGTGAAGAGGGATGTGTGTTGGTGTGTGGGCCTGGGAGGGAGGAGGTCACAGGTAAAAAGAAGGTGTGTGAGAATTGGGAGATTGGATTAACACCTGTTTGTTTTTCCTGTCCATCCCAGGCAGTTGTCATGTATTTTTTTTTGTTGTTTGCTTTTAAATCGTTATCTCTGATCATACCGTCGAAAAGCTTTCACAACAAGAGAGCCACAGCCCCCCTGAGTCGGCCTGTTTCCCACAGATTTCCCCCGCGATAGAGGAGTTGACACATTAGCAACAGGTAACACTCGGGGGACTGACGGCGGCCAGGTGCGCCTGATAAGTTGTTCAACTCGGGGGAAAAAAAGGGAGGGACCGACAGAGCCGAGGCTCTGTGACTCAGTTCACCGCCGGAGACCTCTTGCAACATGAGCGTGAGAAAGTCGTTCAGGCGGGGAGTGTTACACTCTGTCTGCTTCACATCAATACGTTTGTTTTGGAACTCTGTCAGTGCCATTGTGCGGGAGGGAAAATGACTCAGGTGCGCGGCTCACGACAATGAGACGCGTCGGTGATGTGTTTGACAGAGGCGGCATTGTTGTTGCGTTGGAGGACGTTTAGGATCAGAGCTGGTTTACGGGCGCATGTACGGACCGGCCTCGTCTCCCATGTCAAAAGCTAAGTTTGCAGTTGCGCGCAGGACACGTGCGCGTCGCCCCACCGATGCCTCCGCATGCCAGCCAGCTACTCATTCTGACATCATAGCTGCTGGAGTGTAAAGCTTAATTAGAGTCCATGTGACTTTTTTTTTTAAAAAAACGCAGATTCCTGGGTGGCATGAAGTCAACAATAGCTTCAAAGTCCTGTAAAATGATTTGCGTGTCAGGGAGGGGAAAAAACAGCCCGGCTGACAGTTTCATCCTACTGATTAAATTGCCGCTGGTGGTGGGGATGTCGCATAGTTTCGCAGACGTTGTAATTTACCGCCGCGCGCGCTCAAGCGCAGGGTTTGGAGAGAGAGAGAGAGAGAGGGGAGAGAGGGAGAAAGCCTTTAAAAAGCCATCAGCGCGCCTCTCTCGCGCTCACGCCGGGCATCCGGAGCTCTGCTGCAGCTCCGCCGTTCGCCTATCAAATTCACGATCTTGCGGGCAGCCGCCGGCGACGCCCCGCGGATCCAGGCGGCAAGCCGGCGAGAGGAGCGCCTTCCCCTGGTCGCCTGCGCGCCACGTGTCGCGGTCTCCAGCAGCAGCAGCTGGAGGTGCGTGAGCTCAGCGCGGAGACGTGCGCTGAGCTCCGCGTCCTCCGAAAATGTAAAGGATTCGTCGCCTTTTTTTTTTTTTTTGATAAGGGGCGAATGACGTTAAGACGGTTCCCGGTCGCTACTTGTCAATTAAAGCGTGCGTAATTACGCACGATCCAACTTGTAGTTTTCATTAACAGCGGGTATAAGCATGTTTTTCTGTTGTTTCTATTATAAAGATAAACTGCAACAGTATTTCCCTGACAGACATGCCTTTTCTCTAAAATGTACATGTGTATATAGCCTACACAGGGGTCGTGGAAGCAATGAAGTGATCACCGCACGCACTCTTCCACCTCCAAACACCCACAGGACTCCTACACTAGGTGAAACGGGCATAACTGAGAGCGCAGGTTCACGTGAACTTTCCCTGCGTGGAAAGTAAAGAGAGGCTGAGAAACGTCCCAGCCGCCGTCCGTCAATAAACTTATAAGACGCAATAACGGGGCCCTATATCTCCCTCTCTTTACTGCGCGTCTGCTCTTGCGTCTCTCCAGCTGCAATAAAGATAAGGAAATGAAATTATGACCTGAAATCTAAAAAAGCCTTGAACGCGGTGGGGCGACCGTAAGCGGGGAGGAGGTGGTGGAGGAGGAGGAGGATGAAGGGGGGAGGGGGGAGAAAGAGGAGGAGGCATCGGTCTGATCGTGTGAGCTGTCCGGGCTCAGAAATATCTCTGCTCTGGCTCACATTCCGATAAGGGAGCCCGATCCAGCTCTCTCTGTAGGCGTGGTTTTCCCAGGCTTTTAAAACAGCAGCTGCTATTTACCTTCCCCTCTAATGTAAACCACCGCCGCCGCCGCCACATACCCTCCCCTCACCCCCCTCCTCCTCCCTCACTCCCTCCCTCCCTCCCTGGCCCGGCGGCCCCCCGGCAGCCCGGCGGCCAAACCTCCAAACCTCCAACCACCGCGCTCATAAAACATCCTGGCACGTGCTCCACATTCACAACACCGACAGATGATTAAATGCCAGAATGTACCACAGAGTTACTAACTGCAGTGGTAAATAACATGCAAGCGTAATGTGCGTATTTCATTTTATTTCCTCCTCCGGGATCATCCAAAGTTGTTTCTATTAGCAATTTCATAGCTATTACATTAACTATCTGCCGGGAAGTTCTGTTGAAAAGAAAAGTGCGCCTCCTGTGCCCCCACATGACTGAAACTCGCGGCTGCCAGAGAGCTTCACCACTTCCCACAGTGCTGTTTTTACACCAGAAAAAGTGTTTCAGAGTTGTTGTTTTTTTTAAAAACTTTTTTCTTTCTTTTGTTTCACCCAAAAAAGTTTCCAATTAATTCCGGAAAGTGGAGTGAAATGTTCAAGGCTAGATAAAAATGTGGATTTGACATCAATGGCGCTGATGTCTGGGATAGACAATAATAAAATGAATAATAACACGCGTTATTATATTTTTCATTAAGCTACGGCTGGCGTATTTCATAGTTTTGCATTGTCGTGTGGATTCATAATTTTCCCAATTAATTCCTATACGTGTGGTGTTATTCCAGCTGCGATCTGTTATGTTATGTTGTCTGGTAAATAAAAAAAAAAGTCCCTGAGCTCGCTCCTGGTGGCGGTGCCCAGTCAGCGGCTCCACTGTTAATATGTAAACGGTACGATGATTGAAGACTGAAGGCAGTTTCCCCGGCTGTGCCCTGAACCCGGGCCGCGCGCCATTGGCCGCCAGCTCCAGCGGCCAAACAACCAATGGGAGGGCGCCGACCACGAGCCGTCCTCCCTCGGGCCGCGTGTCCCTCGCCCTGATTGGTGGAAAGTTACTGTGGGAAAGAAAGTTTGGGAAGTTTCACACGAGCCGTTCGCGTGCAGTGCAAGATATAAATACAAGCCACACGCAGAGAACCCAACAGAGAGACTCCGCATCCGCTCCTGATAACCGCTGCTGCGCGCCGCTCTAACGGATTCTAACTTGATACATATCTCAGGATTTCGTCGCGGGAGAGGGATTTTCTGAATATATCACAAGCTGACAATATTCACCATCCCTTCACCTGCGCCAGTGGACCGTAATTTGCCGTGGTTTTGTGGGATAATTCCGTTATATATCTTTAAAAAAAAAGAAAGATGCCTGCCGATATGATGGAAAAATCCTCCTCCTCTCCGGTCGCTGCGACCCCGGCAAGCATGAACACAACCCCCGATAAACCCAAGACAGCCTCCGAGCACAGAAAGGTTAGTATTTTGTTTGTATTTTTAAAAAAAGAATCGCATGTATTGTCCTTAATCAGTTTATGTTCACCGTAGTCTTTGCACAAGCTCCTCGTCCAAAATAGCGAGGATTTTCCACTTTTTACGCACGGAGACGCAGCGGCTATTTTAACAGTTTTGTCTCGTTTTGTTTGTGCCTTTTTTAGTCATCCAAGCCAATTATGGAAAAGAGGAGAAGAGCCAGAATCAACGAGAGCTTGGGTCAGCTGAAAACCCTCATCCTGGACGCGCTCAAAAAAGATGTAAGCGCGCCGCTCGGGCATCCTGGTTATTAATAGATCGATTTAACCTGCAAATCAAAAGTGTCAAAACAGTGCGAGCGCGTAATCCTAACCGTGCGCGTGTGTTTTCCGTCCCCGCAGAGCTCCAGACACTCCAAGCTGGAGAAGGCGGACATCCTGGAGATGACGGTGAAGCATCTCCGGAACCTCCAGAGGGCTCAAATGACCGGTAAGTCGCATTTTCCGGACTAATTTGTCGCATGACTGTGCGTTTATATTCGACAGTCGCGCTTCGTAACCACCTCCAGGGCGATCGTTCGATCATTCAGCAGATATAAACGTGGATATTTGAACAGCTTGACTTATTTCTCCTGTTTTGTTTTTTTTTTGGTCATACAGCTGCGTTAAACACCGACCCCACCGTCTTGGGCAAATACCGCGCCGGTTTCAGCGAGTGCATGAACGAAGTCACCCGGTTCCTATCCACCTGCGAAGGCGTCAACACCGAAGTCAGGACGCGGCTGCTCGGCCACCTGGCGAACTGCATGACCCAGATCAACGCCATGAACTACCCCAGCCAGCATCAGCACCAGCACCAGCTCCCGTCCGCCGCGGGGCCGAACCACCCTTCCTTCGGCCAGTCCATGGTGCAGATCCCCAGCTCGCCGCCGCAGGTCCTGCCCATGAACGCGGTGCCCTGCAAAGGGGGCTCCTCGCCGGCCAGTTTACCCTCAGACGCCACCAAAGTGTACGGCGGTTTCCAGATCGTGCCTGCCACAGACGGACAGTTCGCTTTCCTCATACCCAACGCGGCGTTCGCGCCCAACGGCCCCGTCATCCCCGTGTACGCCAACAGCGTCAGCACGCCGGTGCCCGTGCCGGCCGCGGTTTCTCCCGGGGCCCCGTCGGGCAACTCGGATTCAGTGTGGCGACCCTGGTGAAAAAAAACTGTCGGTTGGGGAAAAGGACCACGAAGACTCTGAAAAAAAAATGACACTTAATAGTTCTCTTTTTTGTTCCATGTTAGACAAGTTGTTTTTTGAATCTTGTTTTTTTTTTTCTTGTAAAATGGAAAGAGTATGCACTATATTTGTACAGCTAACAAGGGAGTAAAGTTCATATTGAAATGAGATTTGTATTGTGGAAGTCCGTTCACTGCATCTTTTTTATATATATTTGTCTTTTTTTACTGTGTGATGCCAAAGATATGTTCAATGCGCTTATGCTGTTCTTCGTTTTGGAAGACAAATAAATTTGTAAAGATATGAACAAAACGTGCTCTTGTTTTTGCCTTTTTTTATCTGGGGAATAATTATTAACAAGTAAATTCCAGCAATTGACACATAAGCGGTCATATGTAGACTATGTGCACCATAAAAAAGCAAAACCTGCCAAACATTTGTTGAGCTGCAACTTTTCAGTTCAGTCGTTTAGTCTGTGTGAAAATGGACTTCTTTTGAAGTCATCTACAAATGGAATCAACAATGCATGGATCAACAAGTGTTATCTGTTCCATGCAATGAGAAAAAAATGATATAAATGGTTTAAAAACTCGCAACAACAGTGTCCGTAATCAGACTTTGTGGTAAATGTGCAGAAAGAAGGATTTATTCAGTATTTATTCATTTCATTCCCTGCAGAAAACAGTGTGATGTTTCTTAAGAGTCATGCATCCTGCTCCAACTTTCCTCAAGACAAGACACCGCACGTGTTCTCTCTCTGTAGGCCACACTGCACCAGACTTGTCAGCGAACTGTATCAGCTAATTGTAATTCAACTATCTAAATAAGTGGGTCAGGCAGGAGACAGTGGATCTGCAATTAATCAGCACAGGAGCAAAACAATGTGCTGGTGCTGTGTGTGTGTAAGAGGCTGACAGCCCCGTGGTGGTTTCCACCTTTTACAGAAGCCACTTACGCCATCTAGCAATGCAGGGGAGCATTGCAATCTGATTGGGGTTTTTTGGGGCAGATCAATGAGTGGAGCATATGGTTGCCTCTTATAGAAAAGTAGTCTCTTTCTTATTTAAGAGTCGCCTGAGTTAGTATTTCACATGTCAAGTGTTGGAAAAGTTTGTGTTTTATTAACTTTGATTCACTGATCGTTATCGGCTGCATGTCGGGGGCTTGGTGATCAACACGCAGGTCACTACATATGAAGTCTGTCTTTTGTTTGCTTGCGTTTCGTTGCTGCAGATGAACCAGCACTTTGTTGCACTTATTATACGAAACAGCCGACTTGAAGTGATCGAGCCCTGTAAAAAAGGCCAAAAAAAAAAATCATCATTAGAAGGATTTCTGCTGCTCATTCAGCTTTCACATGGCCGCCAGCGTTAATCTCCTGACGGTGTGGTGCACAGGGAGGCTTCAGGCCGCGTCTTTAATCAGAGCGGAGGGAGTTCCTTTCGATGCCCTGGGGGTGTGTGTGTGTGTATATGTGTGTGTATATGTGTGTGTGTGGGGGGGGGGGGCTTGACAGCAGAAGGACACGTTAAACACCTCGCCACTGAGCCATGTGGTAGCGCTCTGCTCTGCCCAGGTGTGCGTGCCCCCTCCAGCTATCCGAGTGTGGCCCTTCTTTGAAGGGAGGGAGGGGAGGGGAGGGGGGTGCGTGTGCATGTGTATGGGTGGGGGGTGGGGGGGGGGGTGCAGGTGTTTGCAATTATCAGTGCGCTAAGAGGCACAAAGTGTGGATAAGTGCCATCATTTTGAATTTCCATCACACCTTTTTACAGGGGGCCATGCATCCCCGTTTGATTGAAGCCATGTGTGAGCTCCTCGTGCCTGTGTGTGTGTGTGTGTGTGTGTGTCTCGTGTGCGTGCGTGTGTGTGTGTTTGTGGAGGGTGCTGAGTGAGGACATGCCTGGCTAAAGGGCACAGTGGGTGAGGTAGTGGTGGTGGTGGTGGGGGGTTCATGGGAAGGCCTACCACACGGGATAACAGTCGGCCTCCTGTGAGCCAGAGCTTCTCCACACACACACACATGCACACACACACACACAAAACGTTCCCACAGCATTCCAGCTGTGCTCGGACCCAGTGTCGAGCTTCCTGCCCCGAGCCCCCGGGGCCACAGCTGGACACAGGACGTCTGGGAGGCACGTGGTGTGACCCGGACAACACCCAGCTGCCGGGGCCCTCCCCGCCGCTCCGCCCCCGCCTCGCCGCCGACATCTTCGGCGGTTCTCCCCCCCCCTCCGCCTCCCCACCCCTCCGGAGAACAGCTTTACGAGCCTCTCCAATTACCCAGCGCAGTGGCCGAGCTGCCGGAGTGACCGCACACATGTCACAACACGACCGGGGGGTTAGCTGCCATGCGTGTCCATTAACTTTTCCCACACTCCGCGTGCATGCAGGGAGCGAAAGGAGGGAAAAAAAAGCCCCTCTGCTTCCTCCTTGGCTCCCTAAGTGCTACCATATGGTCCACTCTCCCCCTCTCTCTCTCTCTCTCTCTCTCTCTCTCTCTCTCTCTCTCATGGTTCTTCTCTCTCTCTCACTCGGCCCGTCACTGGGGCTGTCTTTGATTGCAGCCCAGACAAGCGAGAGCTTTATGATTTAAGCCCAGGGCTTGCTGTACCAAGCCCTGGACTCATTTTGAAGCCAAACTCCTCTCCCTCCCCCCTCCCCTCCCTCCATCCCCTTACACTCCCCCCCCCTCCTCTTGCAGTTGCAGGGGAAGGCTGTTTTCTGGCAGGAAATGAATAGCTCCCAGATGAGCGCAGGAACCTGAGAGGTCGTGAGAAAGAGGCGAACCCCCCTCCGCAGGCCCGGCCTGCTGCCAGCCGCCGGGGGAATGTGGGAGAGCGCCTCTCTGACACACGCATCAACCCCTCTGCCCTCCACCACACCGCCTGACTGACTGACTGCCTGCCTGCCTGCCTGCCTCGGCACTGGGCCCCGAGCCTGGAAATAAGCTGATAGACAGGGCAACCGCCACCGAGCCAGGCAGCGCGGCTCGTCAGCCAGCCGGCAGAGCAGCCAGGCAGGGAAAGGGAAAAGTGTCGGAATGGAGAGAGACAGAGAGAAGTGTCGGATCCATGTGGGCGGAAGTGGATCAGTGTGTGTATACAGTACGAATCCTGACCCAGGCGCGCAACACAATGGAAAGTTAGATCTGTAATTTCAGTTTACTTTAGACTCATGTGTGACCCAGAGTGGGTATTTGCACGGATTGTTGCGCGCCAGACCCACACATGCATGCGCTCGCTCACATGCTTCCCTCCCTCTCTCTCTCTCTCTTTCTCTCTCTCTCCCAGAGGCTTACTGCTCATTCCAGAGTATACACTCAGTCAGACAGGTGTTCCTTGTCAGGAGCAAAGGGTTTTTTCCCCTTTTTGCTTCCCCGTGTGCTGAACTAACATTTATTCCTCATGATGTTGACACTGTTATGGTTGGACGCGGTGAAAAGTTTGGCCACAGCTGTCCAGGCGTATTTTAGGACCCTTTTTTAATCATTGCCGTGCATCGGTGTGACACGTCGGGATCAACTAATTACGGAACGAAGGTCGGCCGTTTTTATCCGCCAAGTGTAACATGCACAGGGTTTTGTCTCTGTGATATTGGCTCGGGAGCAGAGCAGCTTATGAAGAGACACAGTTTCCAACATTTTTGGCCGGTGATCCCATAAAATGAGTCTTCGTCATTGGTTATCACCTCCGTTCGGAGTTGTTGAGTGAGATAATGTAGATAATGGAAAGGAAATTTAGTCCATTTAGTCAAGTGCTGTACTGAAGTACAATTTTGAGACTTCCCTTGAGTTCCCTCTGATGCTACTTATGCTCTGATGCTATACCTCCACTCCAGGATAGATATAGCATAAGGCTGCAGCTGTAGATGAGAGTCTGGCTCTGGTGTGAGACAGGGGCAGTGTTGGGAGTAACAAGTTACAAAAGTAATAAATTACTGTAACTCATTGATTCACTTGCCCAACATTGGACAGGGGTAAGTTAGTTGAAATTGGTAAAAAGTAATAGTTTCACTTGTCTTATATATAGCAGATGAGTGTTGTTCCTTATGCTGCACCCATTGGCTCACATTTGTCATTTATTCAGAGAACCTGCTGCAGTCATGGACAGAGTCTGGGTGCCTGAATTGATGCGTAGTTGCTCACCAAAGGGCATCCAGATCTCACGGACCCGATCTCCGCTCCCCTATTATTAGCATATTACTCATCAAAGTGGTTCTGAGCTCTTAGCAGCGCACCCGGTGACTCAGTACTCCACACGGCGTTACCCCCCCCCCTTTTTTTTTATACGCTTCCATCTCCCAGTCTCCCTATCTTTCTCTCTCACACTCGCTCTTTGTCCCGTGCGCACACAGTTAGTGCGGGGCTCCTATGGTAACCTGTAGGCCCAATAAACAGGACAAGCTGTCTACACACAAATCCCAGCAGTGTGCATGCCCACTTTCCTTGGCTCACCCCGCATGGCAACAAAAACCCCACCAGAGGCTCCCACCACCAGCCCATTCAAATGTCAGCCACCTCGTTTGAAGTCGCAGACTGCTATGTAAATCCACGATGTTTCTCACCAGCCCAGCCTCTCTCTCTCTCACACACACACACACACACACATAAACACACACTCAATAACAAGAACCCAAGCAAAGGTGGTCCTGTGATGCTGGATGATTGTTTCTTTTATAGTTTCCAGCCTTTAGAAGTAGTCCTTTTTTTCATCCCTATGGCCTATCCTCCCGGTTTTGCTTCGTAAACATGTTGTGGAGGGCTTCTGCTGGATGGTTGTAGGGCATGGTGACTTGAGGAGAGCAGGACATGGCAACCATACGAAGCCGTCAGTTACGGAGTTGGCACATCCCCCCAACTCTGGGCGGCGACAGCGATGACCCTGTCACACTGCGCCTTTGTATGACCTGTCCTCCGAGCTACTCTGGAACCCAAGGCCAATTGAGTAGGAGGGGTTTCCCCCTCTCAGAGACCATCACAACAAACAAATAGACCAGGCAAACAAGTTCCCACCACGCCAGCGTCCAAACAACTGCCAACGGTGACAGTTTGGTTGGTTGTGATATCGCACAAAGACGTTGTTCATGAAGCACTTCTGAGGCCCTCGCTTTCATCCTTCAAAGCCAAGTTTGCCAACCTCAGGGTCAAGGCCCCCAAGAATTGTCGCCGGAGCAAAAAAACAGGAAGTCCTGATTAAAAAAAGAAAAGACCCTAGTGAATATTAATACCAATGATTCAAAACTTGTCAGATACACTACTGTTCAAAAGTTTGGGGTCAATGATAAATTTCCTTATTTTTAAAAGTACATAGTCTTTTTCAGTGATGATAACTTTAAACTAATCAGAAATGCACTCTATACATTGGTAATGTAGTAAATGACTATTCTAGCTGGAAATGTCTGGTTTTTGGTGCAGTATATAGGTGCATAGAGGCCCATTTCCAGCAACTATCACTCCAGTGTTCTAATGGAACAATGTGTTTGCTCGTTGCATCAGAAGGATAATGTAATAACAAATGTTCTATTAATTTTACAACTCACGGTGGTAAATAAAAGTGTGACTTTTCATGGAAACCTCTAAATCGTCTGGGTGACCCCAAACCTTTGAACGATAGTGTTAAACACATATAATAGTATCATAGCTGGATTTCTACCATGGTTTCTGAGGCAGTTAGTGAGTGTTTGACGCCAGGTTTAAAACTGGTATAGATGAGTTATTTCAGCTAAATCAACAAGGTTTTCAATGCTACCATATTCTTCAAAGATAATTCTTTTTAATATTTTTGGTTGTTTTTTGTTGGATATATATAACCAGGCTGTGTTTGTTCCTATATTGTACCTTTTTGATGCATTTAAATGGAGATCCTACACATATTTCCTATACATTGCAAGTATTGCAACATGTGTTTTTTCAGTTATTTGAGCTTTATTTATTCAGGAAGTCTCATTGAAATTGACTTGAGACCACCGACAAGAAAACACAGTCCCACAAATCAGCAAACACACATCGACACACTAAATAAATATGACTATATAGTAGATAGAACTTTAAAATCAAATTACAATTTAAAACATCCTGCAGCTCACCATCCCTTTAAAGCATTCCAGTGCTGTTGTGATCTTTTCGTGTACTTCCATAAAACCCTGAGCTCTGACTCTGGTGATGTTCCCCTATGTGTTTTTTTCATATGGCAGGATGTTGAGAGGACTTATTTCTGCCATACTTCCTGCTGTGTGTGTGCAAGCGTGCATGAACGTGGGAGACATGGTGGAGTTCACATATGTATTTTGACAGGTTTGTGTAAGCGCGCTCGCGTTGCAGCTCACCAACTACCACTTTTTAACCCTCCTTTGTGTGTGTTTTTGTTTCTTTGCATATGCGCGTGGAGGCTGAGATCAATTAACTTGGCCCAGGGAGACCAGTGAAGTGCAGCAGGAGAGCGAAACACACCCCTCACACACTCAACTTACACGCTGTTTGGCGGCATGATCTACGAGCTCTGCCCTCGCGTGGCTGGTTTTATTTTCCTGCCTTTAACAGCCCCTCCGTGGAGTTTGGGCCCCTCGGAGATGAAGGGAAAGAGAAACCAGATTTTTTGACCCTTGAATACATCAAACGGGTCCGGATGTCCAGCTCTTTTTCACTCTGATGGAGCTGGGATGGAGTCAGCTAGTTTGATGTCAGTAAATCAACACTCTGGCTGTTGTTGGAAAGTCCTGATGATGGTGTTAATGATGTAATGTTAACTTCAAGGCCACACGTGCACACGCACACACACACACACAAAGGAACGTGGGCAGCATTGGATACTGAGGAAAGTGTCGACACAGACACTGATGGATTAAACCTAGGCTGTGCAAACAGTTTGTGTTTGTGTTCTTTGGTTTAATGTCTCACACTCCAGCATGAGAAATTATATTAATGTGCATTGGAAGGAGAAACTGCTCCATAAATGTAGAATGCTGCGGAGAGGTTGAGATTTGTTTGACTGTCGGGTGTGTCCACGTTTTAGACTGTTTGTAGTACAGTCTACTATGTGTCTGTACTTTTTTTTATTTGTTCTTACATTTTTTTGTTAATATGTTACATATACCGCACACAGGCTGCATACAATTGACCTGCTTTGTCAGAAAATCACCATAAAACACAATAATTGCACTTAAAATACATGGCAGTTACGCATGTACATCAGCAACTTGAGAGTTTGGACAAAACTTTCCATGATAATTCACTTTTTTTATTTACCACCATGAGTTGTCAAATGAATAGAACATTTTATTACATTAGCCTTCTGATGCAATGAGCACATTGTTCCATTAGAACACTGGAGTGATAGTTGCTGGAAATGGGCCTCAATACACCTATGTAGATATTGCACAAAAAAACAGACATTTGCAGCTACAATAGTCATTTACCACATTAGCAATGTATAGAGTGTATTAGTTTAAAGTGATCTTCATCAAGGGCCCTCAAACTTCTACAAATCTATCCTTTAACATATATTGTTTTTATCTGAATTCCAAACAATGGATAACATGATTGACTCATTCTCTGTAGGAGGCGCTGTGAAGGGTCATCTGACAAACTCACCACAGGAAGTAGATAAGAAGCTAATGCTACCTGCTACTATGACATAAGAGCTAGAGAGCAAAAGTGCCCATTAAAAGGCTCGTACCACTAACAGACCCAGAAACCCATCATCACCCAATCAAGAAACAGGACACAAAGAATTGTCAGATATTGAAGTGAGTAAATACGAAAAAAAATGAATTTGAAGTCAACAGTTTTCTAGACAAAAATGCAGTTTTCTCAGCTTGTAGTCTGAAATGTGTGTTTTCCGATGAAAAAAAAGAATGCATCTAGAACACCGTGTTTTTTTGTGTATAATAGTAGAAACTCTCTTTCTGTTGATATCACATACATTACATATTGATTTATTCTGGGGACACATTTAGCAAGGGAAAGATCTTTTTTATTTATTTATATTGTGATTTACGATCCATCATAAGAAGCGAATAAATGGTTTTCTGCATTGAGTTAGGAATCGACAGTTCAAAGGATAACTTGATATCGTGAACATGAGTCGCTGCCATTCATGTGGGGCCTGCTGCCATCTTTATTATGTTATGTTACCCTCTCATCGGGCCTGAAGACCATTCAATCTGGCCATTCTTTGACATATAGTTGTGCTGCGGGGCTTCTTTTAATGTACGCTCTGAGTCAAGCTCATCTTCAAATCCACTGTCATTCTCAGGATATAGTTCTACATTATATTCATATTCCTGAAACCTCCTCCTCTTACACTTTACTATTATATATGTATGTCTCTCTGTCTGCCAAAATAGCTCCAAGGCCCTCTGGGCAGTGAATCGTTGACTCATATTTCTGGTGGAGGATTGTAGTTGAGATGACCTGTACAAGCTGTAGAGTAATCCATCTGGTTCACCCCTCCCCCTGGCGTGCAGGTGTGTGAGGGGTCCAGTTGTCCACAGGTACAGTACAGAGTACAGTAGAGAGCACGGGAAAACAGCAGCAGATGGCTTCTCGGCACTTTAGTTGTAACATTTGTACCTTTTTGCAGGTGCATGTGTGTATGAGTGTGAGTAGGTGTGTGTGAATGGCCGTTTTAACATTTAGAAGGCAGTCTAGATTCGTTATGCAGATATCTGTGACTCGGTTTTGTCTGGTCACAAAGACCATTTGAGATGTTCACAACTTTATTCTTCCTATCCCTAACTGGTTCAGATATCCACAAGTAGAATCTTCCTAGGATAAATGACAGCACTTTTGCCATATATGTGCATGGGGTTTGTCATTACAGATATCTGTAGAAATTAATTAACTCAGACATTGACCCAAGTACTGTACTTAAGTTATTTTCATTTGATCTTACTTGGTACTTCTACTTCTCTGCATTTCTGAGGAAAAGCTGTACTCCACTACATTCAAGTTACTTTTCAAAGTTTTTGAACCATGATGATGGGTTTCTAAATTACACTGCATTGTTAAACATGTGCAAAACTAAACTTAGCTTGTGGCTCCTTCCAAAAATTCCCCATAGTTTCTTCATGTTTCAGTAAATCCACCACAGATACATTTCCCCTGTAAATATTTCGACACATGGTTTTAACTAATTAACTGTCCCAGAGTGGTAAAACTCTCTAAAATATCTCAATAAAACATAAAAATTACAGACTATTTTGAAAAATGCATCTAAATGCACGTAGCAGAGCTATGTTTTCTTTTCTTCTATCATCTCAAGACCTCCAGATTTATCTTGTGACCCTCATAAAACAGTTAAAACTACCTCGACCACCTACAATAATTAAATTCTGCTTATACAATAAATGGTAAATATATAGATGTATTTACAACCTGGTTTTCTGTAAAACACCTTTATTTTAGTACTTTTAAGTATCTACACTTCTCTTTAACTTTAGGAGGATTACAAATGTAAGACTATTACTTGTAATGAAGTATTTTAGTAAAGTAAAAAACTAAACGAGTTAATTTGACCTAAACACCATACAGGGGTTAAATATGTTATATTTAATATTTATCATTCAGCTTTGGTTTCCATTTTCTATTTTTTTTTACAGACTGGCATTGTTGTGGGACAGACATATTGAACCCATAATCACCTGTGAATTAATGTATAGGTGCCTTCCAGCAAATCATTTACTCATATTTCTGGAGGAGGATTGTCGTTGAAATGACCTGTAAAAGGTGTAGAGTGATCTCCTCTCCCCCTGGTGTGCAGGTGTGAGGGCTCCAGTCGTCTGCAGATGGCTTCTCAGCACATTGGTTCTAACATTGTAACATTTGTGTATTTGTGTCTTTGAGGGAGAGTGTGTGTGTGTGTTTCTGTGTCCCTGGGTGTGGGTCATAGTGATCTGCTGATTCCTCTGTTCTTTAGTTTAAGTACAGGGCCGTAGGCACTATTGAGGACACCGAGGTCATGACCTCGAAGAGCCAAATGCATAAATCCCACCTAATTATCATGACATCCATGCGGTCTCACATGACAGATATGCTCATATATTTGAATCGTTAAAGTAAACACTTTTGTGATGTTGCTGCGTGCGGACTGCAGGTCTATTTTTAGAACGCATTTGAATGATTTAGAAGATGCAACGCAAGAGGCTGCATCAATCAATGTTGGTATTTCTTCCAGCAGGAAAGGCAGAGAATGACCAGGCAAAGAGGAGGAAAGATGAAAATTGTAGTATTCTAAGAGAATGAGAGAAATAGTTAAGCAGCCTATAGATGCAGGCAGCCAATAGAGATGCTAACCTGTGACCTACTGTAAATGTAGCCTAGGCTAAAATAAAATGTGAAAGGACATGCAATGAATACGAATACTTCATGTTCAGTCACAGTATGAATTATACCATCAACAATAGGCTATGAGTTGGATGTTTGGATGGACATAAATAGTAGATAATGTGACATGGCTTTATTGAGTGTACACACACATACATACGAACACTGGAATGATAGTTGCTGGAAATGGGCCTCTATACACTTATGTAGATATTGCATCAAAAACCAGACATTTGCAGCTACAATAGTCATTTTATCACATTAACAAAGTATAGAGTGTAATTCTGATTAGTTTAAAGTTATCTTCATTGAAAAAACAGTGCTTTTCTTTCAAAAATAAGGAAATTTCTAAGTGATCCCAAACTTTTGAACAATAGTGTATATATGTTGTACTTGCTTCACCCTGTACATGAACAATTTAACAGAACCCGACCCGTCACAAGGGTTAAACAGACATTATATTTAATATTTATTATTCAGCATTCAGCTTTGATTTCAGTTTTCTATTTTTTTTATCAACTGGCATCGTTATAGGACAAATATATTTAACCCAATCACAATTGTCATTTGAAAAGGTTTGCTTGAATCAAGCTTTACAAGTAGTAGTGTTAGGCAGGTGTATCCAGAGTAAATGGTCCCATAAATGCCCAAACACTGACAATACACATGAAGTAGCTCATCAAACGCACAAAGGGAACAATTCGACACGTCCGAATGTGACAAATTGTGAATAAATGTGGAAGAAAAGTCAGCGGAATGAAAAGACCGTAGTCGGCAAAACTTAGCAGAAGTTTCACCATTATTGCACTTTGGCATATGTAGTAAATTGACCCCTTTTTTGTATCTAAGAGCTTATTCTTACTCTGTTTTCTGCAAGTAACTGTCGACTTCAACTAGGAACATTATTAGATCTTTGTGCACATATTTTTCATGAAAGATAGCTCTTTTTATTAATCTGTGTTTAGAGTACAAGTCAAAAGTGGAAGTGTGTTTAAACTTTTGACTGGTGCTGCATGCGCACATTTATCCAGAGGAGCTGTGGTGACTTTAAACGCAACACGATGCGTTGTTAGACACATCACACCTCAAACCAACATTTCACAACTTCTCCATTTGTTTCAACCAAAGAGCTCTCAGTTCCCATCCTTTGTTTCATTGGTTTTTGTTTTTTTTTTTAAACTTGAGCTTAGTTTGGTCGCTGTTTGTTCTCCCTGTACTTAAGTGTTTTAACCACTGAGAATCATTGCATCATGTCAGCACTCGGAGACATGAAATGGCATTATCCCACCTCTCTCTGCTCCGTCCACGCAAAAGCAGCCTAAACTGTAACGTGGACCGGCATTTAATCCTCTTTCCCTCGCCGGAGCCAGTGGCGGGAGCTGCAGAGGGAGCTGGCCGCAGAGATACCACCGTGAGACGCTGTAGACACAAAGCAGGCTGTGTGTACGAGTGTGTAATTGTTTGAGGGTGTGCACAATAAAGAGTTTGTCCATGTCATTTAGAGTGTGAGTGTGTGATGGTGTGTGTGTGTGTGTGCGTATGTCCTTGCTTGTCTATCTGCCTTCCAAACACGTTGACGAAGCCAAAGTGTGGATTTATACTTCACTGCATGTGTGTGTTTTTTGTTTTTTTTTACTGCTCTATGCCTCCCACCTCATCTGTCTGTGTAACTTCACCTCTGCAGGAGTGTATTCTCAAACACTCCCACCAGACCCTGTTATCTCAGCTCCGGTTTGCATCATGAATAAGACAAATGCACATGTGTGTGTCTGTGCGCGTTAGGTCGTGGGGTACCGGCAAAGCCGATGTATCGTCTGGACTTGTAAACCCGGTTTCTCTGGGAAACGGGTCCAATGTGATTATCCCAGAAGCTGTAATGTAGCCACCGAGAGTGGGCAGAGGAACTGAAAACCTCCGAAAAATAAGTGACATGTTTTTTCTGATGGCAGCGCGTTGTGCGGTCAAACACACAAAAGCATTAGACATTGTTTTCGTGAGGTGCAGCGGCTGAATGGGAAGCTGCGGTGTGTCATCCCTGGGAATTAAGATACATCAACGGATGCGAAAAGACGAATGGAGTAGATTGACAGCATGGCAGCCAAACATTGTACTGGAGCTCATCTGTCAGGATCTTTGTTTTCATAAAAAAAAGGGGGGGAATGAAGGCAACATGTTGTAAAACGGCAAATTGTTATCTAGCAAACAATCTCAGTATCCTAGCAATTATTGGAAGAATCTGCAGCACGTGATTTACACCTAGTGTCAATGGAGAAAGTAAGTTTATGGAGGTTTGGGATGAATGATCGGTTACCACATTCCACTGCCGTACAGTTAAAAGTATGAAGTTTTGCTTTTTGAAACATGTGGAGGGCTGATAGAAAATGAAAGTATATAGAATGGCAATGACATGCAATAAAGGTTCCTCACCGAACTCAAACCACTGACGTTGCAAGTCCATGGTCTGCATCTGAAACCCCTACCCCACCACACCAGGACAACCAATGTTAATCACTTGTAATTGACACAACAAATTAAGCTTAAAACCTAAACCTGTAGATGTTGTACAAAGCAGGTGTCTTAAAATTTTGCAATGGATAATTTTATTTATTGCTGATGAGTTCAGTATAAATTATATGGAGGGCTGTGGCGGGGTGGGGCGTCCTTGTTTTAATCAAACATGTATTGAAAGTTTTATCTGGATATAATATTAGACTTCACTCATCCAAGTTAATCAAATGAATTGGATACCTTCCTCAGTTACAGTGGCTGTGGATTTTGTGCCTCATCACTAACATTAAAAGTGTAAAATGTACATTATGAGGCGATTTGTAAATGGTACAGTTTTAAAACAGATATGGAAAATCAGTCAATATGCTTAAAGTACCCCAAAAATAACACCCCAAGAGGTTTCCATTCACATGAAAAGGTGCCTTTCAATTGTTTGATAGTGTCAGAGACATTTTCGTGGTAGAAATAAGTGAACACTGGAGTAATCTGCCGACACTCAAGCTGTATTCTCCGTGCGTTCCAGATGCGCATAGTTTCCACATTCGCCTCATATTTTGTCTCTGGCTGTAATTAACTAAAATGATGAAGGAGGAGCACATTGTGCTGCTGGAGCCGGTTCAGTTTTTGTTGATGTTTTGGTGCAACGTTGCTTTAAAACCTAGTTTAATCCTGGCCTTCGATAGTTGGATAGGCCTTCAATATTGAAATGTTTTCATTTGTTTCACTTGTCTGCAGGCGGGTTATGGTCAGTGTCAAATGTTGGCTGGTTTATTTTGTGGTCATTCGGCCTCTTACTGATGTGAAGATATTTATTTATTAATGGGTTAGTAACAGATAATGGTTGGCAGGAAGAGGAAGTCAAAAACCTTTTAAAATATAGCTTTAAAAGCATTCAACAGGCATCTCAAAATGTACATTTTGTGTTCATGTTGGTTTCATGTCATTTGAACATCCATTTGGTGCAACAGAAAAATAATGCTAAATTTTAAATATTGAATCCATCTAGAATATAAAACTAGTTGATAGCATGTTTGTTTTCAAAACCTTTCTAAAAGAGTAAAATGACTGTATCTGGTAGCAGGTTTTTAAGGCAACACCACATGCAAGTTTTGACATGCCCCCTAATACACATTTACAGTAAACAGAATAAAATGAATGCATCGAATGAACTGAACTGCAAAATGCCTGTGACATTCTGGAACTCTGTGAACTCCATGTGTAGAGACAAAAATCAAGCTGTCATGATCAACTTGTGGGCATCAACAGGCTGTGTGCGTTGCAGGCAGATGTACGGACACTTCTGAAATTACTCTTCTCGCAATTTCTACAGCGCTATATTTAGTCTGTGTGGTCAGCTGACAGGGTTTTGCTGCTTTCAAGCCTCAGAGCTGCTTCATTACCACCAGGAAGAGACGTTTAACTGCACATCAGGTCACTTTTTTTTTTCCCAGTTTCATTTGTCCCATGCTTAATTGGTCCCTTATGGTCAGCTGCTTTCTTTCCTAGAATAGACATATTGTTCATAGACTCGAGCCGAATCCTTCAGGAACATCATAATCACCGTCTCTGTGAACACGGAGTGGTGGAGCTGTCATAGATTTTGCGGAATCAGATCATTTACATGATCCACTAATCTGAAGCTGGCACGTTCGCTTCCTCTTCAACTCAGCCAATAGGCATTAGCGTGATTAGCGTGTGGCATCCCTGGCTGACAGCGTCTTGACGGTTTTCTCTGAAGACCGCAGCGTCGACGCAGCATATAATCACTCCCTCACACACACACACACCTATTCTGATTTTCCCACATGCTCCACAGAACCCGCCACCAGTCGCTGAGCACTCGCTCTCTCTTTTCCCCCCCGAAGCGCTGGCTGCGTGCGACCCTCCACAGACGATATCAGGGTAATTGACAGTGACTGGAAATATGCGGCATCATTGAGCCCCGACCCGTGTGACTAACAGGGTTAGGGCC
Organism: Lepturacanthus savala; assembly: GCA_030544235.1. Lineage (NCBI taxonomy): Eukaryota > Metazoa > Chordata > Actinopteri > Scombriformes > Trichiuridae > Lepturacanthus > Lepturacanthus savala. Next base: position 21,936,954 of record CM060481.1, read on the forward strand.
TCCCCCCTTTGAGACCGACCCCTCCTCCGAAGCCATCAGTGATATTCAATTTGTGTTAAAGCTCCCTTTGAGGGGCCCCCAGGGGCCCGATTTGATTAACATATTTTATGGCGAGCCCTCGGATGTAGCTGGGAGCGCTCCGGGCCCCGTATTAATAATAGTCAGAGCCCATTATGGCCGGCCATGTGACGACAGTGACAGTGAGGCCTGACAGTGGTTTATGAACGCCGCCGCGGCGAGACCCGAACAGGCAGCGGAGCGACCGGCCCCTCAATGGAACGGAGATTCCTGATTTTGATGAGGCCGCCGTGTGAATGCGCGGCTTCGCTGACGGCCCCCCGGCCATGCCGGCTTGAGGATAATCAGAAGTGATTCATGTATGCGAGTCACAATGCCGCCGTGGATTGAATTTGTTTCATCTACGGTTCTCGCCATCACTTATCGGCGGAATGATCCCGCGCCGCAAATAAATGGCGGGCGGACAATGGGCGCCGTTTGTAAGGGCACTTTTCCCACAGCCCCTATGTGTCATGGAAATGGACACGCACTGACGCCGGGGACAAAGCGGACAGACAGACGCACACTCGAACCCTCCGACTTCCGAGAGTTGTCTACAGTAAGGACATTCCTGCGCTCCACACGCCTCGGTCATTGTCCGCCGCAGCCGTGCCTCGGACAAAAGAGGCGTCCTCTCTGCCTCCTCTGCCTCAATGCCGCCAAGCAGTAAAACGCAATCACCAGTTACCCCACAAACGAGATTCCTCTCCCCTCGGTTTTTATAGCCGGTTGATGGAATCTATACGTACGAGGAGCCCCCTTTCACTGTCTCCAGTTAAAAAAAAACCTCAAAGTCCTTCAATAAACGCTTCCATAACACAGTTTAGGTCAATGAGACGGCACAAAGGAGAGCCCCCTCGTAAATCAACGCTTTTGTTCCGAAAAAAAAAATAATACCCCCCAATATCATTCAGCGGCAGCGAGTTTGTGATACCCAAGACTGTAAGACCCATAGAAACCTACGAGATAATGATTTTCTCTTTGTTTTAATTTCCCTCACACGAGGGCAGACACATGAGCAGCCTTTTGAAAGGAGACCGTATAGGGTCTCATATACGGGGCAGCGGACGAGAAATGGCAAAAGAAGCTAAAGTTTCCCCCCTGTAAGAATGTAAAGCCCATGACAAAAGCGGCTACGAGCAGGAACAGAGAACAGGTGGTCATCGCTGCGTGAGGGGGGGGGTTAGATTTCATTGATAAAGACCCTGAGGTTTGTTTGCTCTTTATGTCTGTAAAGATGTGTGAAAAGATGCCGGACCTCTAACCCACCCACCCCTCCTCAAATCTCCCACCAGCCTTGGGCCGTCAATAAGGTTAAGGATCCGAACGCACAGGAAATCATCCGTCAGCGCTTGTTTGGGACGGACAGATTGCATATGTGGGTGGAGGACCAGGCCTTGACCTCTGCGTGTATGCATCTGTATCCGCGGTGTTCCTGGAGATCTTAAGGCTGCTGGGGAGGAAACGAATAAACAATCAAGCCTGGTGGTATGTCGATAAAACCAGGTGAGATGAGATCTTTTATCTTCTTCAATTACGGAGGAAGCAAAAAATATTTCCAGATCTTAACTATGGAAGATGGCGCTGCATAAAAAAACTGACTTCCTATTAAATAAAGAACATTTATTAGGAGTTTGCTGTAGGGTTACAACATTTTGTGGAATTTGCCAAAGCATACACAGCGATACGTGCAGTACCGTGTATCTGCAGTCAATCCAGCCATCCGCCGCCTTATACAGCAACTTTCACAAACCCAAAATTAAATCAACATGGAGCGAATGAACAATGATGAAACGAATGAAAAAACTGAATGGAGAAGTGATTGCATCCTAATACCTGTGCATACAGGCCGGGACGGGCTGGTCTGCAGCCTGGGGGCCATGCAGTGTTTAACTGTGCACGTGCTTCACTTTTCTGTGTGTGTGTAACCATGTGTGTCTTCTCCTTATCTCTTTCCATCTGTGTGTTTGTGTGGGTGTGTGTGTGTGTGTGTAAGGGGGAAGGGGGGGGGTTAGGGTTGTTGTAACCATAGGAGCATGATGACAGATGAGCGGAGGGGAGGGCAGGTTGGGTAATCGGGCAGCAGGCAGACCTTCAGGTGTGTGATAAAGTAGAGGGGTGGAGAGGATGTAGAGGGGCATGAGTGTGTGTGTGTGTGTGCGTGTGTGTAGCAGAGTTCTGCTTGGGTGAGCTTGAAGAATGCCCATGTGGATCCTGGCGGGGAGAAAAGGAGCTCCTTTCATCACATGTAGCCCACTCCACCCCAATTTTTTTTCCCCCCCAGATGCACATTTACTCCTCCTGCTCACTTCCTTCATTATTAACAGGAAACCTTTCTTAAAAGAAAGTGGACGCATGCTTTCCAGCTCATTCACAATCCACCTCATCTTGCCCCCCCCCCTTGCCTCTTTCCCTCTCTCTGTCTTCTCTAACCCTCCCTCCCTGTAGCGTGGGAGCTGTCAGTGGCATTTGCACTGACACACACTCAGAGCCCCGGCAGCAGGCAAGTCCCTGTGCTTTAAAGGGCAGCAGCTAATTAGCCATAATGGCTTCCATTTTGTCCCGGCCTTGCGTCATGCCTTTGATTCCGTGATTGGGAGCGCCCGGGGGGGAATACCAGACAATTTTCCATGTCTGATTTATTTGAAGGGGGAGCTGGGTGTGATAACAATGATGTCAGGGCAAAAGAGAAACCATTTGAGTGTTTTCCCACTGAGCGATATGGACTTTGTCCTTGCGTTTTCGACGTTGGTGATCTGTTCTCACACAGTAACGGAGGTTTTACTTCCCTTTCTGTTGGCGAAACCGTGGTAGGTGATGTGGACATGACGTCAACTTCTGAAACTCGTTTTCACAGGAAAATTTCAGCAATTATCGTCATAATGGTAGAAAAGACTGACACGTTGCATTTGGGGTTTTCTAACAACACCCATCTTCTTTTTGAGGGTGGTCTGTCTCAACTAAATCAAATGGGCTAAATTTATTCATGAAAAACTTGCAGCAAGTTTTTTTTTTCAGGATTTATTCATTATTGGACATTATTGGAGTATTTATGAAGTTTGACAACGTGTTTTTGAACTCTTCTTGCTGCTTTAGAATTCAAGGCATTTTGATTACTTTTTTAATATCTAAAACTAATCTTTCATTTTCATTACTGGAAAGCATCACAGAGGCATCCAAGAATACCAGGAATAACCTGTTTGAGACCATCCTGCAGGTTGAAGGGTGACCTCTGAACCTCTAACCCTTTTTAAACTCTGTAACTGTCCCTTGCTTTCACCCCCTGGCTCCACTGTCCCCCATGGATCAGACGGACTAGTGAAATATAGAGGCAGAACCCTTTGAGTCTTCCCAACACACACACACACACACACACAGAAAGGGAAAAAAACACACATAAACACAGAAATACACACACACACACCACTCAGGCGCTAATGGGGCCTGAAGCCTGCCACAGCACCGCAGCAAGCACAGGTCTCCATGGGAGAAAAAACAAGAGAGAAAGATGAAGGGCACAAGTAAAGTAGAGAAGGAGGGGAGGAGGGGGGCGCGTCAGGTTCCCCCTCAGCATCTTTAAAATAGGTTTATCTCTGCCAGGGAGGTGTCTCTTTGTGTTGCCACGTCGGGGGCTGGAGAGGGAGAGGATGCAGGCAGCCAGGGTAAAGAGACAAGAACAGGCAGAGAGGGAGAGAAAAAAGATAGATAGCTGGGTGTGGGGAGTGCGAGGGGGTGAGGGGGGGAGGCGAGCCCTCGCTGGGATGGGACCACCTGCGTCGCCTCCTTTTGCCGGGAGATTATGCGGGCACACAAAGCGGCGCCTGGAGGAGGCCAGGGGCACCGGGGGAGCCCAGCGTCAGGAGAGTGAGCAGCGTGGAAAGTGGAGGTGGCGTGTGTGCCAGGGGTCTGCCACATACCGTACCACCGCTACCCCCCCCCACACACACACACACACACATCCCCAGCCCCCACCACATGTCCTCACAACTGCCTCCCATAGGCTCCTGTCTCTCAACATACCTCTGCTCCCCCTTCTGCTCCCTCTCAGCCTCTCCCATGGTGTTAAAACTGCGTCCAATGTGGATTGAGTTTGGTCATATTAAGTAATATAGTAAGGGACCACTGCTTCTTTAAAATCTTTGCTACCAGTTCCTAATTTCCATCAATTTCTTGAATCTACCTACCTAAAAAAAAAAATCGAACTCAATAAATAAATATATTCCTCTCTGCTATATGTGTGGATTGTATGTGAATGTGTTTCAGTCCATGCATAGCTGTATTTAAACGTGTTATCTCTGCTGGCTTCATATTTCTCATGACTTGCTGTAGGCTATTTGCATGGATATTAGAGGGCAGCAAATTCCGACATGTATATGTTTTCGTAATTATGTAAGGGTGGATAAACTGAGCGCGGAGGGTGTGTACATTTTTTGGAGGTTTCATGCATCACAAGCTGATTTTGTCGCGCCTGTGCTGCCGCCGCTGCTGTTTTCTGATCTTTTCTGTTTCATTTCTCAATCTCCTTCATCGCAGAAGCTCAGAGAAACCTGAACCCAAACTTATTTTTCTACTCGCTGTCAACTTTAACACGATCTGACTATCAGCCCCATTGTGTATTTAACTATCTAATTCTATCCTGTTATTAGTCGAAGGAAAGCGCATTGTCAGCAACAAAGTCATTTTTTTCCCACCAGCTTTGCGACTCCGTTTGTCTTTCAGTCACTTTTCTTATTGATCTGCGATTCATCCATCACTGTACTTTGTGAAGTTGATCCATTGTGGTTGAACTACCGCAGCCCCTCCTTCCTGGCGTTGGGGATGGTCCCACAGCTGTGAACCATGGTCCCCAGTGTGGATGTTACCGTCAATGATTGGTCATTTCCCATTGTTTCAGGCACTGTCATTGGTCAAGATTAATAGCTGTTTCTGGTTAATTATTCCAGGCCTGGGTATTGGTCTGCAGCTGAACCTCAGCTAACCCCCAACTTCTCCATCAACGTACAAAGACTTCATTTGGACTTCCCCATTCACTGCAGCCAGCCCTTAAATCTAATAATTGCCAAGTTCCTTTTGTGTTTTTGCTGATGCGGGCTATTAGCGGAGCAACAAGAGCATCTTGGGCCAGGTCTGGGCCATGCCATTTTTGATGGAGCTTTTTTGTAACCATCTCACCCGCCCTCCTCTCTTGTTGTCGTCTTTCAGTCTGTGAGGAAGCTGCAGACCTCAGCAAATTCTCAACACAAGGTGAAGAAGGAATGAGAAGGAGAACAGAGGGAGACCAATCAAAGAGGCAACCTGTGCTTCCCAGGGTCTGGCTAAATGTAATTTTTTTTTTAGGTATTCATTGTGCCCCACTTTTTTTAACCAGCTCCCTTATTCTTCAAAGTGTTGGCGGAGCCCTGGCTTGGCGTGGGTCTAAGCTTGCGTCCTTCCCAGCGAGAGCTTTGTGGGCCACACTGACGTTCTAATCATAACCCAGTAGCGGCACCTTTGTGCGGAGCGTTGGGAGAACCAAGGATTGGCTTCCTGCCACTCACCATCCCTTTGTCCCATTAGAAGGTGCCGCGGCCAGGATTAAAGCTGGTCACAATAGAGGTCACCCCAAAATCTATCCCTCGCTCTCTCTGGTGCTGTGTCTGCAGGGTGGTAACAGCACTAAGAGGTTGTATTTTTTTTAGAAAGTCTTTCAATGTATTTATAAGCTAAACATTTAACTGCTGTTATTAACCACAGTGGAGGATGAGTGGTTAAGTTGATCCCTCTTTCCCAAAAATGACTCAAAATATGGCTGGTATGAGCTGAAAGCCAGGTTACAAGACACAATTTAGCATGTGAAGATGTGTTTGTGTTTGTGTGTGTGTGTGTGTGTGTGTGTGTGTGTGTGTGTGAGGGCAACAGTTGTGGTCTTTTAATATGATTAACTTTGATTATCTGCATCACAGGCGTATTTTAATTAGTTATTTATTATATATTATAATTAGTTATAAGTAATATTCATCTAAAATGTTCAAATAAGTAAAACATCTATTTTTCCATGTCATTTTGACGCTGTCACAGGCTTTTTTTTTTTTTTTCAAAGCAGTCATGAAAATCTTTGTTTTCTGAGCAGAATCTTGCAGATTAAAGTGACACTAATCTGCAGTGACACTCGTTCTGCTTCTGTGAAGAAATCCTCAGACAGCCAAGTGACTGGACAACATCTAGAGAATACTGCTGTTCTCCACCCACATTTGTCTCCACGTTCCCTACAGACTCACATATGTGTATTAATTTATTAGAATTTTTGAGGCTGTGGTTTGTGGTGACATTTGTTGCGGATTTTGGACTTTGTCACTACTTCACACAAGGGATGTAAATGTTGTTTCCCGAGGAAAAAAGTGGTTTACCGAAGCCTCTTTGAGACAGTTCTACAAAAAAAGAACATTGTAAGTTTTATTTTCATAAAGAGACTCGGATTTAAAGCTAAGACCTTGTATTGGATTGCATTATGCTGCACAGGTATAGCACTTTCTGTGCTGGACACCTGCATTCGCCGTCGGTTTCAACAGCAGTGACAGTGGCTTTATAGACTCAAAACGGAGAAAATGCGTTACGAAATACTCACGGTACACAAGTCACTGTGTTGACGATGTCAATTTGTTCAGGAATTAAAAATAACAGCTTTTTTGATTTGGTTGACTGCCATGCATGTTTAATGATTCGATTAGCCTTTTAAAAGGTCTCATATATCAGGCATTTTCCCACAGAGAGCCATGTAATCCTTCAGTCGAAGTTAAGCATGGAAATAACTAAAATTGTTAGTGCTCACTCAAGTGTGGTGAAGCCAAATCTCCACCCCTAATGAGACATAAGTCAGTTATCTTTATAGTTTGTCCCAGTTTTCTAGCAGCTCCCAGTAAACGCGTGTGCAGTGGCTGTCCCCCGCGACACTGACAGAGTGTGTGATCGTAATGATGACCCTGCGGATGAGCCCTCATACCGCTCCCCTAGCACACTCCCTCTCTCTCACATCTCCGCCACGCAGACCCCCAGCCGTCATGTAATAAATGTTTAGTGCCATAATCAATTTGCAATGCTCGGGGAGCATCTCTCTTGATTTAGCCTGTAAAAAAAAAAAAAAAGGGAAAGGGAGAGAGAAAAGGATGAGACAGAACACAGAGGACAAGAAGGATCCCTGTGAATGTGGTGAGAGTGCGAGGATGAGAGACGGGGAGGGTGGGGTAGGGGGGGGCTATTAGAGAAAAGACTTCCCGTGGCGTAAATAGTATTCATGGATGACAGAGTGGTCATGGAGGATAGACGAGGGTCCTCTTCTCAGTGGAGCTCGAGCTGACTCATTCTCCGCCTGGCTTTTCTTTCACTGACGTGGCTCGCCAAGGGGCGCTTTTGTGCCCTAGCAGCAGGTAGCAGTGGAGTGGCAGGTCAACTCTCAGGCCAGCGCAACCACCCAATTCTCCCACTGACCCCTGCTGAGTGTTTCTGTGTGCAAAAGGGAAAGCGTAAGGCTGTGGATGTGTGTATGTGTGTCCCTCTGTATGGCAGGAGAGGTTGAATTCAAATCAAATAACAAATGTGAGTTCTTTAAAAAATAAACAACTTTCCTTGACACGTATTCTCAGATTAGTCCAATGTTAGAACCTTTTATTTGGATCTTTTTGGATCTAATTCAGTCATTATTGCATGTGAGAGTTGCCTATACATCCAAATCTATTCAAGATTTCATTAAAATTTTCAGAAAACAACCAATTCTTACATTAGAAGAGAAACATTTTATGATATCCTTTGCTACCGTTGAACATTGTTCACCGACAGACCAGCTATCGTTTTTTATATCAGGTTTTCTTGGACATGTTTTGTCCCAGACATTTTTCTGTTTCCCTCCCCATGGTAACTCCAACAGTTTTCCCAGTGGGTGGTTCTCTAGGCCACGGGGCTGCCGAATGGAGTTGCCCACATAGCACGAAGCCTAATCGAATAACCGGCCCAGCGTGGTGCCCAGCGTGAGTGTCGTCCCCAGAGGGGAGCTTGACCGGAGGCTGCAGGTACCTTTCATTGCCGCCTAGCAGGCCGGCTCCTTTTCCCTAGCATCCCGCTGCTAGAAATTTGTTGTCCCCCTCTGGGCGTCTTTTTGAGAGTGTCAGCTGTGGGGCCCCTGATGGGAGATTTGTTGATATGATAACTCGATTAGACTACACGATATATGACATGGTGGCGGCAGGCCAGTCAGCGGCACACAGGGTGGTGCTGACTCCTCTCCTTAACCTCTCCTCAGGAGTCCAGCACCTGCCCTTGTCAAATCAGCCTCGCCGGCCAAAGATGGTGGCCTGTCTAGATGTGAAGGATGGTACAGCCTGACATTGGCCTGTAGCTCCTTAGCCTCAGGACTTTCACTCCTTTAGTGGCTAGAATGTCTCTAGCACACAGGAAAGGCATATGAAACAGCTCAAGTGGCTCTCAAAGAGCCCTCCATTGAGGAATCCTGAGCAGTTGCTCATTTAACTTTCTGTTTAGGCCTATTATGTATAAGTTGTCACTGTTGTAATTCTCTATCATGTGAGGTAGGCCTCAGATTTCATTACCGCCTGTGGGTAAAAGGCTGCACAGTTGTGGAAGGTATTTACAGTAATTAGGTGTGAAAATTATTCTAACATTCATAATTCCAGATCACTGCCCGGGGAGTCTTGTGATCTTGTTCTGCATGTCATCTCCCGACAATGCTGTTATCAACGGCAGCTCAGCCACTTTTCACAGTTGAAATCAGATGGTATAAAATTCTCCAGGGTTTCATTAGCAGGGGCCCTCAAACTTTCCTCCCAGGTTTTCAGCGCTTTTAGGCCATCCAACAACACCTTCAGTTGCACAATACCGCCTCTGTATCTCCTCCAGGTTATTCACTGCTTGGTGCACAGGGGCCACTCAAGTCAATTAAGTTCACATCTCCACTTTGGCCAAACAAGGGATTGTGGCGATATGAGGAGCGCTAAAGACCAACAGGAGCCTCCCCTTCCCAGCCCAGGCATTGAGGAGCAGCAAAAAGGACACCAAACAAAGGGCGGCCCCTCTGTGTCTCAATGACTCCTCTCTTTGTTGCCTTCTTGGGCCCCATAAAGGAAGAGGGACGCTCTTGTTTGCCCAGGAGGTGGTTTAATGGCCCCGGGTAGAACAATGGTACCACATTCAAGCCATCCAGAGGGGCTCATTATATTGGGCAGTCCCAAAGCGCGGGGTCCCTGGACTTTCCCACTGGAGCTCCGGGTGAATGGTAGCGATGGGCGGACCGGGGAGGGCATACAGGGGGGGAGAAAGGGGACCATTGAGGTGACAAGCAGGTTCCATCTGCCCCCAGTGCCTCCTCACCTTGCATCACGGCAGCTAGGGGCCTCTCCCTGCACAAAGGGCAAATTTAGTGTGTCGGGGTGGCTTAAAACGCTCACTTTAGAAGAGACCATTGAGGGAAATATCAACACTGTAGACCACGCAATGGTGCATTCAGCCTCTCCTGCCCCCTTCCCATTGGCCAAGTTCCTCTTCCTTTCAGCCCTTTTCTCCTTTTGGCTCCATTCATGTCCCACTTCTCTCATCTCCCAAACTCTTCAGTCCAAGCCATTTTTCCCATACCTTGCAAAGGGGCGGATGACAAGAATTAAGTTAGTTCTGGCCCAGCCCAAAGGTTTTGTCCTCTCTGAGCTGTGGCAGGTAGCCGTGGCCAGGATGAGATGGATCATCAATCATTAGCCAATCCTCTATTGAGATCTGACACAGGCACCAAAGACCTCAGATGTCAAGAGACAGATAGGATGGTACACTTCACTAACGTAGCTTGTGGTGGTCCGTATATATGGGTGAATTTTGGCAAGCCTATTGTAATGGAATGTAGATTTCACTGAAAAACAACAGCATTGGTACTTACTTGTACTATTTCTTTGTTGTTTGTTTCATCTTAACCCTGTAATCATTCCAGTCAGTTTTCTATAATTACATCTCTACAAAATCTGCCTTTGGAGGCTAACCCAGATGACGCTTTGTCTGCTTTCATCATAGAGATGTAAAAGAGTGCTTACATCAAGTGGCTATATCATCTGATATAGGCTGTAAAACAATAGTTCACCCATTTAATACTATTTAATAAAGTTTATTAGTCTATTTTTTCCAATTTATTTGTTCCAAATAAGCTTCACAAATAAACATCCTCATAGTCAGATCACACAAAATAAACTGTCCCAACTCACAACAGAAAAAAGTAAGTCTTTGAACACATTTCACCATTCACATGGTGAAGCTCTCCAGTAAAACAACTGTCTTCTATTTTTAATAATTCAGCAGCTAAAGGCATCAACTGTGGATAAAGATTCCAAGGAACTTAATTAGTTAGTAGATCATGTTATTATGTTTCAGAACATGGGTACTGAGGTTGTTTAGATAACCAGTAGAAACTAAAATAGTTCTATTAACTCATACCATGAAGTGTCAAGAATCCTCTTCTTTCATTTGCTCTTCATAAACACTCATTACTATTATTTATTATATTTTTACAAAGTAAAAAAAAAAACTTTGTAAATTTCTCATCTTATTTCTGAATAACCATAACCCTAATAACTTCTTATGTCAGAGACTAATTGTAAAGTGATAATTCTGATCTTTTCCGATTTATTATTGGATGTTTTCAGTCTCCGTGGTGATTATAATATTGTCAGATGTCAAAAATGTCAAATGGTTCAATAAAATGGCCCCTTTTAACTCATAGTTCTTCATAGTAAGAGGCTTCTGTCTCTTTAGTTGAATTGAAGGGAATTATCTAAACTCTCACCAGAGAGAACTCATCTGTCCAGCGCCCGCTCTCAGACACATATGAAGTCTATTCTGTGTCCATTTATTTCATGGGCTTTTAACGATGAAAACGATGATTAAGCAGTCCAAAATAATTTCTCAGGACCCTTTTAGGTTAAGGCCATGGGAACAGCGGTTGCAAATGAATTGACACAATCGTCCATGTCTAAGAGCATATGCATGGGCCTGAGAAAGGCTCTCACTTTGCGGCCTGTCTGAGGAAAAAGGCCTCCATGGTCGCCACACCACTCTAACCATAGTCTCATGGACCGCATCTCCCAGATACCCCGCTGAGCAGCTAGCAGCTAGCGCCGGGGCTCCCACTGGGCAGACTCAGCAGGGGCCATGGGCGGCAGGCAGGCTCCCCGGGGGCCGGATTGTACCCATTTTGCACCAGGCCTTTGTGTATGTGTCTGCATATGTGTGTGTGTGCACTAGAATATATACATATTTAAAAGAGCATCGATGTAGTGGCATCTCCAATGTTTTTGCCATTTAACCAGATGAGTCTATGTGGAAGGAGGATGTTTTCCAAACAGATGCTTTTGCTCCCAGAACCCTTAGCGGGGTGCCAGGGAAATCCCGCTGGGCCACCACAGTAGGAACATAGATCTCACCACAGAAGAAGGCCATCGGCCCTAATGATGGGACACATCAGTCTTCCTCTCAGCCTGGCCTGACATGCCCAAGTATCTTGTTCATGTGGTGGCATATCCATGGTGAAAGAATGCATATGGTAGGGGTGCTTTATCAAGCCCTGTGGGAACCTGTGTTCGCTCTCAGCGGTGGGACTGTTCAGCGCAGTTGGTGCAGTTTACTCGCTTGGCAGGAGGTTGTGATCTCATTTCCCCCCGTGCTTGGTTTCCCTCCCGCGAGTGCAATGGTATAATTAAATATTTGCTGTTTTTTTCCACAATCACTGCACTTAAACGAAATGGATTTTGAACGTTATTAATAGGATTTGTGGTTTCTTCCAAACAGCGGATCAATTGTCATACCGCTGGGGTTTGAGCCGAACTGAGTTTGAGGGTTTTGTAACATAACCAAAAATACAGCGGTACGGAGATATAAAACAGCCTGGAGTATAAGTGTGGAATTTTGGTTTCAGAGATCCTCATGGGGAAAAAAAAAATAAGCAAAACAGGGTGGCAGGTGTACTTTGAAATCGCCTACGAAGGTGTCGCAGTCTTCAAGCGCAGAACACGGCTGTTTTGGGTATTTTAGCGATGATACCAGTGAGATTCCGCTTCCTTCCAAAAAGGAGAGTAGAACATCAGAGGTCACTCTGTTCTGCCTCGCTAGCGCACATCTCCCCCACTTTACTTTCAACCTATCCATTTCTGGGAGCGATCCGCTGCTGCAGATTATATAATGACAAACATTTTTCCTCTGGAGCTAAAGCACATCAGAACATGAAGCAAACGGAGGAGAGGGAGATGGAGGAGCAGAGGGAAGAGCACAGAGTAAAAAGGCAGAGCCCATACGTGGCCATGAAGGTTGTTTTTTCATGAAAGGCTGCTTCTCACTCCTTTTTCTTTCTTTGCCTCCGTCTCCCTCTCTCTCATTCTTTCTTGCTTGCTGTGTGGAGAGCAAGTGGTGCTTTGCTTGCCTGCAGCCAGGAGGTAACACTGAACCGCAGAGCCAAGCTGCCAAATGATGAAAGACTCTGGCATCCAGGGATGCAACGAGCCTGGACCAAGAGCTCAGAGCGAGAGAAAATGCTCGCTTTTCAACTTAACACTTTTTTCCTACATTTCTTCTCCCTTTTTTCGGTGTCGGTTTTTCCATCATCAGGGCAAGCTTTTTTTTTCTTTATTTTTTTTTATGAGCGCTTGCACCACAGCCTTGGAGCAAGAGCTCCTCGTGGGAGACGGGTGGATGGAAGTAGTGAGGAGGAGGAGGGCAAAAGGATGGGCAGAGAATTGAATGTGTGCATGTGTGTGTGTGTGTGTGTGTGTGTGTTTGTTTACAGGGATGCAGCCTGAACGTGGGTGTGCAGTTTTTATTATTGCTGTCAGTGCTACTATGCCCCCCACCCCAATTACATGTTTAAACATAGTTATTTAAATCTCTTTTTAGAAATTAAATTACAAAGTCTTCAGTTTTCCCAAATTTTTTACTGCCACATGAACTCATTCATAATCATTTTCCAGAAATACACAGGAGAGACCACAGATAAATAGCATTTCTCTGTTCCAGTACATTTATTTACAGGATGCGGTTGTTCAAAATTACAATAACTACTACAAAGATTAGTAATATTTATTTGAAAGGCAGACTTTGCAGTCCAGATATAATAAATACAGCATGTGTGTCAGATCCCTGTTGTGATATTACTGTGTTTCATGCCTTTTTCTCTTGATCTATTACTATTTTCATCTCTACCCATCTGCACGTTTTGAGCAGATGGTTTTACCTCTATTGAGCTCTGCTAGTTGTCTCATTTTGCTTAAAAAACCCACATTTTAACCTCTAGATTGCAGATGTCTTTATGGCAACTAGCATTCACCATAATTTGAGTCATATTTGCAGTGCGTTTTGGGGCTTCCATTGGCATTTAAGTCCTTATGAAGTAGTCGTCCTCCTGTATATTTCTAAATAATTATGTGAACTATTGTTAATGGCATCTATCCATATAGAGAAACCACTGTTGGGACATTTATGAATTCAGAAGTGGAAATTTTCAGACAACATGCAACCCAGTGATTTTGATGAATACTGATATTTCAAAAATGGTTCTACTCCCTACTGCCTGACCAGCATGGCATTGAGCTGATTAGAACACACAATCATACCTTTTTTTTAAGAGACGTGGGAAACACAAGAAATAAACGTCACTGGTAGGAGTCGTATGGTAGCATATGCATCGTAGCCACTCGACCACCAATATGCACCACAACTCACCTTGTATTAACTGAAACAAGATTGAACTTGAAGGTGCCATTTTGTCGAAAGTGGTGTCCTTACAAGTTTAACAACAACATTGTCAATGTCATGGTCTCTTGTGTTTTGTAATTTGACACAAACTATCAGCTACCTATCAGTTTACACAGAATATATAGGTACACCAATGGATAAGGATTGTTCCAATAAACCAAATTACCCTCATACAGCAGAGAAAGTTGTAGACGGGTATCTGTTACTCTCACGATTCACAGTGCTGCCTCTTTTTATCTGTGAAGATGAAACATGTGTATGCTCAATTTCACCACCCCCCTCCACATAACCACCCTGCCCAACCAGTAGGAGCTGCTCCTGCAGTCACTAGGACATGATCCCTCTCTGGCTTCCCACTCACCAACACTGCCAATTTTGTTCGTTGGAACGCATAACCAAGTTGGGATTACAGCCACTGGGAATTGGGTTTGAATTTTTTGTTAGAAAACAGTCAGTATTTCCTTTCTTGGTGCTTGTTGGAGTAATTGTTCATTAAATATAACCACCAGCAGATATATGATGGTCAGTGAGCCATATAGAACTTCTGTCTTTAACTAGCCTTTTGCTTCAGGTAGATGCTAAAAGGAATTAGCCTTTTCTTTCAGTGGCACCATGAACTATTGAATGCACCGAGACCTTCCTACATTTTTAGAATGCATCCCTACAATGTTAAACCTGCAAACAAACCAAAATTGGTCCGATTGACGTTTCGTCGATGTTTATCTTCAACCAAACAGGAAATGAAATAATTAGCATCCCCTCTCATGATGCATCTTCAATAGTTTGTTTGGATCAGAGTTCACAGTCTCACCAGAGGGGCTGCACCAAAGTTTATCATTTGGTGCAGGGTCAAGTGGACAGAGACCACCTCTTTTTGGAGGTCTCAGTCTTCTTGATTTAGTGCACACCAAAGTGTGACACACCAGCAAAAATGAAACGAACTAAGCACCTTCGGTTCAAATGGACCATTTGGTGCACATCAACTGCTATTGGTGTGAAAGCACCCTAAAACAAAACTTTGAAAGTACTAGTTTAATATTGCATATCACAGCCACAGAGTATCCGAAGCCTGTAGGAGTTCCTACAGTCGCCATGAAAAAAGCGAAGTTATGTTTCTAGAACCACATGTAGTTCATCTGCAGTGGACTACTATAGAAACATGGCAGCATCATGGAAGATGAAACATTCATGTCTGTTCCATTAAAACCTGCTAAATTTTACATATTGTACCTTATTGTTCAAAAATAACAGCTACTAACCAAGAAAACAATAGTGGACATTTTAGCTTTTCTGAATTTTACACTGTTCCGAGCCTTCTCCATGGCCCAGCAGATAGAATATGAGTATGCGTTTGTTTGAGAGCCCGTGGCTGAATTCAACCATGAGGAATCCCCCTGATTCTCAGGTCAGGCTGCGAGCGCCCTGCCAAGTCTAGTTCCCTACCATAATCCTGTCTCAAACAGAGGGGAAATGTGATGCAAGGTGTCAGCAACACCATCAAGATTGTATTTCTCTGTCTTTACAGTAAAGCTACTCCCTTCAAAATTCCATCCAGGGGTGTAATCCTCCATCTTACACCATTCCCTCTATTCATCACGCTTCGTTTTTCATCACTGTGTGAAGAAGGGGAGGTGAGGAAACTGGAGGAAAGACTTTACTGTGTTTGTATGTGCAACAAAGAGAATGTCGCCAGCAAAACAATCAGAGAGGGGGCTCAGGGAGGGAGTTGGAGTAGAAAACACTCCGTGCATGTCTGTGAATGTGTGTGTGTGTGTGTGTGTTTTTTGTGCACTCTCGTGCGTGCTTGGTGCATGCGTAAAAAGGAAAAAGCTCCAAGCAGTGGCCAGAGTCCAGATCCAAAACAAAATCAGTCTCATATGTGGAAGCTGGATGAGGTGATGGTGGTGATAGAGGGTCTGCATACTATGTGTGTGTGTGTGTTTGTATGTGTGTGTGTATTTAGAGTGAGTAGTGAGGGAGAAGGTGGGTGGGAGGGGGAAAGCTGTAACCCAGGCCTGTTTATGTACCACACTATGTCGGTGGGGAGGCCTTATATTGGAGCCATGCTGCAGGGGATTAGGCGTGCACTGCAAAAAATATCCACCGTTGCAAGACTTTTGTTCTTGTATCCAGTCTGGAGATCAAATTTTATTTTAAACAAGTGGTAAATTCTCCCATAAGAAGTGAGAGAAATGCAGCTTCCACTGTAGAATCAATATTTTTTCCATAATAACTTGAAAACAAATAGGGAAAAGTACAAAAAGACAAAACGATACCTGCCTACGGCTATCTTGTTCCTCGTTTTTTTATTCTGTGCGGACACGATTTACATATTCCATGTAGAATAGAATAACTGCTGATTAGATAATAGTGTGCAAGTATTATTTTGTCCTATCTGCCAGGTTTTTTTCTTCAGCACCAGCAATGATTTTATGTCTGCATGTACCTTTAGTTGTTTTTTTGTTTTTTTTTAGATGTTGACTCAAAATAATAAATTTTCCCCCATTTAGATTTAAATGTGGGGAAATAGATCTAAGTATGTAGATATTCTACATTAGTTTGGACTCATTGATGCTTCTAGCACCTTAGCAATATATTTCTAACTAATGCGAACAAGCGATGGACATCCTGCTATATTTCTGGAAATGTTTCACAGGATCAATAAAAGTTAAGGCTATGAAGTAATGCTGGTGGTTTGATGGTGTGAATTACATTACAGTGTAACCACATCAATCTGGGTGTATGTCATATAACGTCTGCCCTATTTGTCTCCGCAACTTATGTGTTCTCTCAATCTGTCTCTGTATATAACACCCGAAAAACGCTGAAAGTCAGTTTCAGTAGGTAAACTCCACGAGTTGGACGGGGTGCAGGGAAGCAGGCAGAGGTGGACGGGTCAAATAATGTGTTCATGGGATTGGGAAACGGCCAGCCAGTCACCCAGCCAGCCAGCACAGGGCCAAAATGGATCAGTGCAGCCCTCCATGTGTGGCGGATGTTTTCCACAAGCCGAGCAGCCAGCTTGGCCGCAGCTGTCCAAACCGCAGGCCCTGGGAGAAGATGAGGAGGAGGAGGGAAGGAGGGAGGGAGGGCCGGGGAAGGAGGAAGGAGGCTCAGGGGGGCAGCGGGGAGGGTGGCGGGCTTGGCAAAGGTCAGACAGGCTGAGGCGGCCGGGAGTGTGGGAACTGTCCGGGAAGGCATGTGCGAAATGCTCCGAGACGAGGTATCATCTTACAGCCAGACCGCCTGAGGGAGAGGAGCGCTGTACGCCTGCCTGCATGTGCATGTGTGTGTGCGTGTGTGTGTGTGTTTATGCGCTCTGCATGCCTCTGTGCTTGTGAATGCCTGTGTACATTTGGGAGGCTACTGTGACTCTTGGGAAAAGAGGGTGAGCATTTTGATATTAAAAGATGGGGAGGGGGGGAATGGGACTGAAGTGTGGAAAGAGGAGGAAATACACCCCCCCTCCCACCCTGCCCCCAATCTTGCACACACACACTCTCTCTCTCTCACACACACACACAGCTGTGAACATTCCTTCTGTTGAATAGGGTTGTCTTTGAGTGCAAGTCATGTCAGCAATAAATGCTGTGTGCAGCGGTATGTAGCACATGTGTGTAACATGATTTCATGTCAGGGGAGCACTGACAATCTTAACTGCCCCGTCACTGAGAAATTAGCCTGCTGCACCATTAATATTGTTGTGGTTTTCCAGTAATGTATGGCGTGTGCAGCTAAAGCCTGTGTATGTTATAAATTGCTGCGGAGAGTCTCGGTGAGCTCCTCAAAGCTGCAGCAGTCAGATTCCCTCACGTTTTGGGGGGAAACTAGCATCATAATGATCCATGTTTGTCTGCCGCCGAGATACACTGATGGTTTTAATGAAACGCAGACATCCTCGCTTGAACTTTTGTTGCACTCAGAACTGGAATAAGAAGTTTCCACACACACGAATGCACATGTACACACACACACACACACGCCCTGGCAGCGGTAGTCTGGCAAGTCTGGCCTGGCTTAAGAGCACCAGAGTCACACACCAAGCAGGTGAGGTGAAGTCTGATCCTGTTTTGTAGGTGTCTCAGCATGCAACCACCCCCCCCCCCCTTCTTCAAATCCCACACCCAGCCATCTTCTTCCTCATATGCCTGATCCTCCTCTGAAGGGAAAAAAAAAACTTGAACCAGCCAAACAAACCCACACCTCAGCTGGATGGAGTTTCATACACCATCTCAACTTTCTGTGTGTGCGTCTTACTGTCATAACAGCAAGTGTGTGTGTGCGCTGCTAAGTCCCACCTTTGTCTGCTCCTCCTGCTCCCATCTTTCACAGGGCCAGGCCTTTGAAGAAGCCTAATCCGGGTTATTTGCTTTCCCATGCTTGTGTCAGGTCCTGCTCTGAATTGACTGTGGAAAATACACTTTAGTCTGACGGCCGCTCCCTCCGTCCCTGATTTATCCGAATAGGATGTGGCCGATGGGCGTATATAAAGTGGGCTGAATGGTGGGTAAATATGATCTCACCGCCACTCTTTTTATCCACAAGGCAACACTCTCACTGTTGCTCAAAAACCTTTATGTAGCTTGACATCCATTCAGGGCTTGTTTCATTCAGCCCGACTCAATGAGAGGTCCCCAAAGAACACCGTGCTCACAATGGGGGCCAGTTCATTACAGTAAATAACAGTGGCAGCCGCCGCATTGTCTCCACAATGCAAGTTGATTTAGCGCACTTAAATGGGTAATTGTTTTTAGGTCCCTGTGAAGCTTCCTCTAACCAAACATGGCCCCCGGTGCGTGGTTCGTGTCTCCGCCGCCACCCTCCCTCTTCCTCTCCGCCGTAGGGGGTATGGAGGTTTAAAAATTGTTTTACAGAGAGAAAGGTGAGATGTGGACTTCTGAAGGGGGGGTGGGGAGGGAGAGAAAGTTGTGTTGGTTAACAAGTATGAATGTGGCCCGTTTAAGATGAGAGAGAAAGTGTGTGTGTGTGGGAAGCGATTTTTCCAAATATATCCTGAATGCATGTAAGGCATGTGGCGCCTACGTTATTTGTGTCTACATGTTTGAGTGACATACATGCGCATTAATGTCCCATATCACGGCACGAGACACCCCTTTTTTTCACATGTGTGTGTGTGCGTGCGTGTGTTTCTCAGATAGTCTCTCTGAATCTCTTCCAGCGTAGTTCCCCGGTGTTACGCGCTAGTCATCCCTCTCCTGCAGTCACGCGATGGACGTCTGTGGGCGCCTGCCAAGGCCTCTGTGGCCTCCACAAAGCTGCGCGGCGTTTTCCGTTCCCAGGGGCCCTCGCAGCTCCAGCCTGTCTTGCTCCAGCCTGGCCTCGGCGCACCGTGTTTATGTCCTGTGTAATTGCAGACCTCAAGTCTGAGCAGGAGGCCAGTGTCTGTCAAAATAGCCGTGTGTTCCCTTCAAGCGAGGCCTAAATCACATCAACTCCCACAGACACCGACCACGTTTCCCACAACCCCCTGCCTGACTAGACTGGGGCCCCCAGGCCTGCTGATTGGATAGAGGGGAAATGACATGGAATTTCCACTACAAGCCATACAACCACCTTTCATCCACGCCAAAACTATAGCTGCGGCAATCTAATAAGTCAGAGCGCGCACACACACACACATACACACACACACACATGCGTGCATAACATGCACAAAAATCCAAACACATTATTCCTCTTTCACAACCCCTAACCAGTTGTGGGGCCCACGCTCGGTCCCACACCTTGAGCAGGCAGCCGTGAAATGGGGCCCTGTCTGGGAACTGTTGGCAGGCCTGATGGAAACAGCAAAAGCGTGGTCCTCGTTAGCTCTCATGACGCTAGCTAGCTCGCCGTCTCTGGGGAGCATGCTTAGCTGTTGCCACTGCTACTGCCAAAAGGCTGGGAAAGGTGAAACATAACCAGGTCTGGGGCCAAGGACTGGAGCGGAGGCAATGTACTTAGCCTGCTAAGCCAATTATAGCTTCATAAACCTATTATTTTAAAGGTCCAGTGTGTAAGATGCACCTTAGATTTTATCTTTACTGTTTTAACTTTCATCTACGTCTGGAACACGGCATCTTGCCATGACTTTTAGGGAAGCCCAGAACAAACCAAATGCTGGGTCCAAGATGGCCTTTTCTGTTTTCATGAGTTGTAGTTCAGTTGGTTTCAATCTGCAATTTCATCATTAGATGCCACCAAAAACTACATCAAAAACTACAAACTAGTAAGTAAGTACAGTAAGATAGTTTGACCCCGGGGTGGCTGTGGTTCAGGAGATAGAGAAGGTCCTTTACTTATCAGAAGGTCAGTGTTTTAATAGTGTGCATGTCGAAGTGTCCTTGGGCAAGATGCTGAACCCTGAATTGCTATGAGCAGGTTAACACCTTCCCATCTGTGGGGATGTGTGTGTTTGAATGGGTGAATGCTTTGATTCGTCAGTAGACAAGAAAAGGAATATACGAACCATTTACCCCAGACAGCACCTCATTCTCTTGTTACAGTATCAGCAGCTATGACAACATCGCCTGACCTCCAGGTCACCCAACCCACTGACCTACCCCGACCAGGGAGGCCTGACCACATACTTCTCCTGACCTCCAGTGCGTCTCTCCCCTCCCACACTCTTTCTCTTCCCCTGTTGGGAAGCAGAGGCAGATCAAGGAGTGGGTGGGGTGAGGGGTGGGATGGTGAAAGAAGAGCATAAGAAGAGGGGAAAATTTCTGAGCGCTTAAATCCCTTCACATCCACCCAGAAATCAGGGAATCCAACTCACATTCTGCCCACACAAACCCAGCCCCTGTGACACTCCTGGAATGCTGAAGCTCTTTTTTTTTTTTCCTTCTTCTTCACCAATTTAGGTAATTACCGCAGCGGTCACGGTGCTCAGAACAGAGACCGTGACCCTGGGCGGTGCACAATGACAGCTCGTGGAGCTGAGGCAGCGCTCTGCTTTGTGCCGCTGAAACCAGACCTGCCGACAAATTCATCACTGACTTCTCTCCGCAACAGCCTGTATTTGGTGTTTATTATGCCCGCTGACCGGCGTATTGTTTGGGCAACGCTTTAGATTACGGGCCCGCAACGTACAGCGTAATTATCGAAGTTCATTGCAGTTTTAACGTGTACGCTTAGTGCATGTCACAGCAGGGGGCGGTGGAGTGTTTTTCTATACAGAAATGGAAAAGGCTGTCCACTCGCCAACCATTCTTGCGTATGTTGGTCAGATAAAGGAGCATATCACTCCATTGCTAAGTCATTTACACATGAATATATAAT
Organism: Lepturacanthus savala; assembly: GCA_030544235.1. NCBI lineage: Eukaryota > Metazoa > Chordata > Actinopteri > Scombriformes > Trichiuridae > Lepturacanthus > Lepturacanthus savala. Next base: position 21,958,056 of record CM060481.1, read on the forward strand.
AATAATGATAATAATATAAAAGGTAATAATCCGTATGTCTTTATTGGCACAGAACTGTTTGGTTTGTGGTTCAGGTCAGATGTAGCGTTGACTGAACAAAGGTGCTGTTGGAGTGTTAGCGTGATAATCATTTGTTAGCTGCCAGATGTTCGCGTGCTAGCTAACGTTGCTAAAAGAGCAAAGCGTTACCCTGCAGTGTTTACAAGCTACTGTAACACTAATGAAGGCTCTAATAGAATTTATAGTACTATAACATTACAGTCAGTGTAATACACTACACCGCTTGTGGATTAACGGAGCTGAAACATGTTCAGGATATTTTATTCACAACAACTTACACTAAGCTAATCTGCTGCTACACTGGCTAAACGTTCAACATGTCTTACATTAACTTGTGAAAACTCTGCTGGCAATTAGCAAGGTATCAAACATTCCCATTGCTGCATTTGGGCTTTGTCAGTAAAATAACATAAAAGGGACTTCATGCCTCATTACTACTGCTGTTGCAAGCTTTTCCCATCAGATACTTGGAAATTAACCTCAACTTTTCCATTATTATTGTGCCACATATTTGTAATGGTTTGTTGGCAAAGCGGAATCTAGATTTTAGATACTGTAGCGAGATTTCTTGCCTAGCCTTACGTAGCCCATCAAACCCAGAATGCCAGCGATGATGGCTTTGTGGCTGTGTGGCCAACAAGTTGATTCTCATGGCTTTTCACCAAGTGGGAGACATCATAGTTGTCAAATCTCCAGATATCTCAGACTATAAATCACACTCGTCTCGGAGCATTTCGCACATGCCTTCCCAGACAGTTCCCACACTGACAATAATAGGCTTTTTTTCTCTATGTCAACATATAACCAAGGTGCACCAGCTTTTTTCCCCTCAACCTCAACTCTGTCATCTTCATCAAAAGTGGTAAGGAAGATGAAAAGAAGAATAAAACGAGGAGGTAATGAGAAAAACAAAAAAAGAATGCAATGCTATTTGTTCTTCAAAGAGTTATAATTTATTCTGACATAAGAAATGTGTTAAATAAAGGTTTTAATTTAATGGTGTAAGATTTTGTTTTTATAATTGATGGTGTACAATTCTCACCTAAAATTACACCTGTATTTAGCCTGTATTTATTACCCTGTAACTTAAAGGGGAAAACAACCACATATCTAACTTACTCTGTAGAACAAACTGCTTTACTTGTCTCAAAACATGGAAGAACAAACTAAATCCACTGAATAATTTGCTTTCAGAGCAGAACATTACTATACATATGTTTTGTGATGTGATATGTGACATACCTTTCTATTATTGTTTGTATTCATACCATGGTCTGGGTGAAACCTATGTTCTGATTAGCTGGCTGGACCCGGATCTGTCAAATTTACTGAACTGAGTAATCAACTTGATAAACTAATAAGCAAACTGTGGAGAAAAAAAACGCACCGATGGCTGATTTGAACATTTCTTTCAACCTATTTAGATAATACAGTTTTGAAGAAAGGCATGCAGCAGAGGAAAAAGGAGAAGAAGTATGAAATAGCACTAAAATCAAGCTTAATTTTTATTTTTTTGTGACCACAGGGATACCTTAACTGACCCCGAGTTACAGACCAGACATCTCCCGTGGCTAAGTTGTACAGCACGTTCATCCCCATGTGGTTAACCTTCATGCCCTCAAGTGTTGCCAGGGAAACGGCTTGTGAGAAACATTTCATTTTGATTGAAAAATGAATGGAGTTAATGTTGATTCTTTGGCAAATGATCGCGGCATAAGCGGGTTAATCAACTTCCTCCAGGTTGTGCATCTAAATGGTTTAACAGCTACTGCTTGAATAACACTTGTTTCCTGGAATGAAAGGAGGTCTTGCAGGGAGCTGGAAAAAGGTGAGCTTGCACCTTGAGGAACTGAAATGCCGGTCGAACACAGTTGACAAAAGGAAAAGACTTCCAACGTTTTAACCACGTCAAAAATTGTTAATTGTCGAAACTCGAGTGACATCTAGGGGTGGGTGGATTCTGTCTGCCTATAGCAGACAGCGTGAGGGTGGAATGTGTGTCCAGTAATGGGGTTTGATGCTGAGGTAAATGGTCTTTAGAGGTGACCGTGTCGAGTAAATAAAGGAACAATGAAGTTTGCCTTGTTTGTTGGTTATTTTGAAATAAAATCTGATTTATTCATTTCATCGCAATAGCTTTATACAAGGTCTCCCAATAATACAAGCAACCCTTAAAAACCAAGATACAGTGGTGAACTCTGTGGTTGAACATATACTGTTGTTGTTTTTGCCTCCAGGTATGAACCGTCATAGCAGTTGGAGCTATCTTTCACATCTGTGCTTTGTCATCAAGTGCTAAATAAGCAAGTCTGATATTTTTGTTTGTCTATTTGCAGACAGCTTGCGTCTTGTCTTTTCTACCCGGCGAGACCAGCTCATATTTTTCCTCAAATGAAATAATCAAATTTGATAATAATGGGGCATGGGGGTTAATAGGCTGCTGAAAGACTACACTACCGTTTAGAACTTTGGGGTCATGAAAAGTCACCTCTATTTATCACCGTGAGTTGTAAAATGAATAGAAAATATAGTCAAGACCTTGTCAATGTTAGAGATAATAATTTGTATTTGAAATATCTTTTTCCTTCAAACTTTACTTTCAGTTTTCTAGCTTCTCTAACCAGCTAAACCGTTTTCAGCTGTGCTAACATGATAGCATCAAGGGTTTTCTAATCATTCATTAGCCTTCTGACGCAATGAGCAAACATTGTTCCATTAGAACACTGGAGTGATAGTTGCTGGAAATGGGCCTCTATAACCCTGTGTAGATATTGTAGATATTGCACCATTTGCAGCTAGAATAGTCATTTACCACATTAGCAATGCAGGGAGTGTATTTCTGATTAGTTTAAAGTTATCTGTTGGAAAAAAAAAGACCCTGAACTTTTGAATGCTAGTGTAAATGTTAGAATTTGACCGTTTATAGAGTGGAAAGTGGATGAATGTATGGATGTATTTTTTTCCCCCTCTCATTGTGTATGTATAGGTCACCACATCCATTTTTATCAGGCTCCTATGGTGCAGACTACATTCTTCTGGCGGCGCTGAGAGAAGCAGGTTCGACTTCAGCCCAGATACAGGCGGTGTTGCACGGCGGGGGTGTACAGTGTCAGAGGTTTCAGCTCGGTCTGATATCACCCTTACATCCAGCAGTACTGACGTAAACCTTATATTAGCCCCGACAACAGCCACCTATAATAACCTTCAAAGGCGCCGCGGGTGGTATGTCTGGAGCCCGACGCACACGCATGCTCCCCGACCCCGTGGCGGGGATCCGCAGCCCCTCCGTCTGTGTGGGGGTTCAGGTTGCACCGTGTCCAGTAAAGATCCTGTTTCACTGCAGGTGTTCCATCAAAGTGCTGGCTGGTGCACTCCATGGACTCGGAGCCCGTTAAACGCCTGACTGGCTGCAAAGACCCGGCCGGCGATCAGACCTGCACGCGTGTGCCGGGGCGCGACGGAGGGGCCCTTCCACTGCGAGATCTGAGCCATGTGGCCAGAAGTGTCGTCGGGGGGATTCGCTCAGACGGTCCTCAAGGGTCCTCCTCCCTCCTCCTTCCTGCTTTCCTCCTCCTTCCTTTTTTTGTTCCCCGGTGCTTGTAATTGAAAATGTATTTATTGCAGGGCCAGAGGCTGGACCGGGGAGAGGGAGGCTCTGAAGCTTATGTGGATGCGGCTGAGGTGAGGACCGCAGGGTTTGGCTCCTCTTCAGCACCACCAACTCACTCATACGCTTTTTTTTTCTCTTTCTCCTCTTTTGGCTGCCCTCTTTGTTTACCGCTAGCTCTCGTTTCTCCCTTCTAACTCCTCTCTCTTTGTGAGTTTTATCTTTTACTGTTCATTTTTGTCTCTTTTATCCTGTTTTTATCATTCGTCCCTGTATGGGAGCGTCTCCATGGATACAGCGGAGGTGACTGTTCATTCCAACTCTTGTTGTGACATCACATCCAGAGCCATTTCTAAACGGCTTGTGTTCATCGGCACTAAAGACGAGGCCAGACCACAACAGAATGAGTGGGTGGTCTCATTTCACTGGGACACCAGAGACCTAAATATTTACAAACAAGCACTGAGACATTTTTTTTCATAATAGAACCCCTTTAACTTTCATTTACAGACAAAATTATGATTTCTTATGTTTCTACATACACTCAGAGGAGACCTCCCTGGGAAAAAAAATGCACAGACTGCTGGTTGTAATAGTTTGACACTAAATATTGAACACTTCGCCCTGGTTTCCTCTGTGTAACTACACAATGATCTCTGGTAGCCCGAGCACTCCGGTCTCCTGCTCCCCATTAGAACAGAGCAGTGCAGACCTCTTGAGGGGCCCTCATAAAGCGTGATTATCTTTTACGAGTTCCCCCCCCCCTTTTTTTTTTTATTCCCGGGTCTGGCTCGTTGGGAAGAGCAGCGCAGCCACCGGGCCTCCCTACTTTATCAGACCTTGTGAATGGAGAGGAAAAAGGAGGGAGAGCGAGAGGTGAGGAGAGGTGAATGAGGTGCTAGGAACTTTTCTCCCCGAAATCCTCTCTGTGTTTTCGCAGGCGCTGAGTAGAGAGACGTAATCTTAAACATATGTCATATGGTTTTTGGCTCAGTATTGCGGCTCGTGGATTATGCCCGCAGTTGTGATTTTTCCTCCCGCATTCGATTTTTTTGCAAAGGTGGTGAAGCCTCTCAAACATCATTGCACAGTATGCTCCTTATAGCAGTGTGGCCACCGCTGTTCAATAGTAAAAGATGACTCATATATGTTTGTGTTTTATTATAATGGTATTGATCGGGGCAGAGTAAAAATAGTCTTTCTTTCCAAGAGACTTTGAAGATATATCTTGCATTTGTGCATCTGTGCATGTGCCCTATTACCTCTCCTTCCCTGCATATGCTTCTGCTTTGAAGTGATCTATTGAAAACCATCAGCAACTTTGCCCTGAAATGTGTCTCCTCTTCAACAAAAGTGTAGGAACATCTAAAGGGGAAGGTTGCAAAAAAATGTGTCCCCATTGTGGAGAGGCTCTATAGGAGGGCGGATGGCGCGGGATGGCGTGAGTACGCCTTGAAATCGCCAACAATGGGACTCGAGGCACAGCGGTAGCCCCCTTTGGCTGGGGACGGTTATCACTCGCATCCACTGCCACCGCCTCCAAGACACGCTGGCTGAAACACCAGCACTCCTGGAATCTGTCAAGCTGTCAGCTACAACAGGGAAATAAATAGGAGGGTGAGGAGATAGAATAAAAAAAGAGAAGAACCTTAAAAGCACTATGGCTAAAAAAGAAAAAAAAAATCCCCCCTGCAAATGTCTGATTGGTGGCTGGCCTAGGGTACGCATTTTGGCAGGCAGCAGCATGACAATGGCGTTTCTGAAATAAGATGGAAAGCCTGAGCCGCGATGAAATGGTGGCTGCTAGTATTGTCTTCATAGCGATTCTTTGACTTCCCTATGACGAATCCCAGTAACACAGACACTTGGCAGACCAAAGTGGGCTGCTTCGTGCTATAGAGGGCCCCTGCACATGAGAAGCCAAAGAGAACCTTTAAAAAAAAAAAAAAAAAAACGAAGCAAGATGTAATGCAGCTTTTTTATGCTCATTCTGGGCCTGTGATAGCTGCAGTGGCATGGATTTGTATCCCAGCTACACTGAAAGGGCTGCTGAATTGGACGGAGCTTTAAAGTGAAGCAAGAAAGCTCTGGAAAATCGGCCCTCAAAGGCACATTTCAACTGGAAAGCGTTCCTTTTAAGCTGTCACTCCTTGGTAGTTGACAATCCTATTATGGCACCAACTTATTGTAATTAAGAGGGAGAAGAGATATACGGGCAAACACGCATTCACCGGACCATCCGAGACACAAAGAGCGTTGTTGTGTTTTTCGGTGTTTGGGGGCAAACAGGGCGCTGAGCAGCCAGATCACCTCATTTTCATCGACAAGTGAGCGGTATCCAGAAGCCAACTTTTTTTTTTTTTTGTCTCTCCCTACCTCTCCACCATGTCCCTCCATCCCATCACTCGCGGGCACCGCTTTAAAGAGACGTAATGGAAAATAGGTTTTATGGCTTTTCTTCTCTCCCGTTTTCTAGAGGTCAGAGAAACGGAGCTTTCAAAAGAAAAACCTGACGAGGTAACGATCCTTCACCTCATCAACCCAGCCGCTAAAGTCTAAATACATTTTGCACTGAAATGGTGCAGCAAAGCCCAGGATAAAGCAGCTCGGTAAAGGACTGTGAGCGGCAGGTCCATATGCTGCTATTTATATGGCTGATAATAAGAGGATTGTGCCTCTTTCTTCTTCACACTCTCCACAATGGGCGGCTTTTTAAAGCAGGAGCAGATGATAGCGGGAGTCCTTGAGAGTGTCCGTGGATGCCTCTGTAGTAATGGAGCGACGTCTTGAAGTTTAGGAACGATGGCGGTGGTGCAAAAAAAGAAGAAAACCCTGTGATCTGTGGGCAAAGAGTCTGTCTCTAGGTGCAATGACGCCTGACCTTCATCCTCCACTGTTAGCTCCTCCAGAAGTAGGAGCTAACAGTTGCGCTGTTCAAACGCTGCCTTCTGTGCGATGCTAGCTTGAGTAAAAGGTTTTATATCCACCATGGAACTTGTGTCCCTTTCAAGGGCTTTGTAAAAAAAATCCATACAGGTAGATACAATATTGACCATTTTATTGCCCATATTTTACAAATGACCTATTATATAACGCAATTAGCATTGTCGCTAATGGACATATCTGTTTCCTGTAATGTTTTATGAGAACCTTTTGAACAATCAGAGGCTGATCCAGCCAGAAATAATCTTCTTACACCATGTATCGGCGTGGCATATGTAATAAACCCTTGCCATTCGTCAGCAGTCCTTATCACGTTGCCAATTTAAATGAAGATATTTCCGCCAACATTGCCTACGTGGACACAAAAACCTCCACAGAGAAACATCTTACGTACTGTTTACAGTGAGTAAACAGGTTTTATTGATCAAAACATTATTGATCATACATGTCCAAGTGTATGTCTGGTCAGGTCAGGGGATGTAGTCCTGTAGTCTCTTCACGATTTTTAGCATATTGTGTATCATCTGATACTCCCAGTTCTCTCTTTGATCTCCATTCTCTACACAGACCTGTCTCGTGTTATAAATGAAGGTGCTGAGAAGGTCAGAATATCAAGGGCCAGGCTGCTGACAGACAAATACATGGAGATACTCCTTTAGTGCTTCTCCACATCTCCAGCAGCTATGTTTTAGGGCCTCACTCATCCTCAAGAGTCTGTCTATGGAGACTCTGCGGGTGTGTCAGAAATCCCCTCAAAATCCTGATTGTTCAGTGGAGAATGCTGCATCTTAGCATTTTATTGCTTTTTTCTATATTGATTTTTGAAATTGGCAAACACAGACTCTTTGGATCCTGTTATTAATCTGCTTTATGTAAATAGACAAAAACATATTGGCAATTACAATATGAGACTGAATGTGTTAATTGCATCTATGGGGCAGATGTTGCCTTCGTAGAGCTATAGTGCACTCAAGGAGCAGGTTCTAATTTCTAGGGGACGGGGTTGCATGGAGACACGAAATACAAAACAGCCTTTTTTTTAATAAGCGAGGAAAAGTAGGTGGGGTCACTTCACTACCAGAACTTCTTGTTTAAAATTAAATGTATGTTAAGCAAAAGGATCTTTTAAAAGCCGTAAGCATATAAATAGAACCATCTGTTCTGATCATTTCATGCTCAAAAGCAAATAACTTCCAATATGGCTGCTGGAGAGCACACACACACACACACACACACACACACACACACACACACACACACACACGCCAACCCTGTCTCCTAGAAATTATGTTCATGTTCAGCTAACTTGTTTTCCCAATTATCTTTCTTTCTCTGGCAAACATAATCACTGCCTGGATTATGTTCACAGGTAATGTTTTTTTGAATGAATGAAACACTCCGTTCATACATGACTCTGGAGTCAGAGGAAGGATTTCAAGGTGGATGGAGAAGTGAAAAAAAAACACTTTGGTTCAGGTTAGTGAAAGTTTGTGCTGTGGCTTAAATGTTCTGCTTTAAACCACTGTGGATTCTTTCTGTATTAAATCAATGCCAATCTTTCCCTAATCTCAACCATGTGCTGCCAGCGCCTAAACACAACCATAACAATTTTATTATTGCTTTAAACCCTACTAGTGGATATTGTATTGCAAGAACAGATACTTTGATGGGGGAAAAAACTGTGTTGTCACTGAATATTTTACTCATATGTTCAGTATCATCATTTTTTGCAACGTGACAAATACGTTCAAATGTAACTGAAGGGTTGTAAATCCAATTGTTCCTTATGAATAAGGTGCCAGAATAATTGGTCCAGTGTTAATGTGATATCAAGTTCCCATCTCTGCTTATTCTTCTGTAGAGACGTTCTGTTTCACTAGCCTCAACCTACACTTTAAGAAAACGGAGCCTTAAGGTACACACATTTGGAATTCTTTGAAATCGGTTCAGTACTAGTTTTAAAAACAGCAAGGGGTTGCTGAAGTTTAGTAGAAAGTAGAAGTAAAAGTATAAAAGTACAAGTACTCGCAATAGGTTGTCAGTCTCTGGGCTGTGCCATTATGATAAAGAATGCAGACATATTTATTTATTTATGCCAATGTCACTGCTTAGTTCTTACAAGCAATACATGTGTATATTGAAACGATTGGTGTCGATATTGTGTGGAGGGTGTTGATGAGGGCATGAAAACCACTTTCAACAGTGGAATCACCAGCTTTTTTAAAACTTGTCATCAAGATCCCTGTTGTGACTAGCAGCAATAATGAAAGGTGAACTATATTTAGATCGCTAAATCTAAAAAAATCCACATTTCCAGTTATTTTGGTGATGATGCAATAGTAGTGTAATGCCTTACATTTTAAAGTAAGTAATATTGTAATGTAACAAATTACTTTGAAATGACAGTAACAAGTAATAAATAATGCGTTACAGTTTTGAGTTCTTGCCCAACACTGCTGAATACAGGGTCAACATGATATGATGTTTCAAATGGATCAGAGTCAGCAGAATAGATCCCAGGCAGATAAACACTAAGCCTTTTGGTCTTATTTCCCTACGTCATTTGGAGAAAAATCATCAACATCCAAAAACATTCACTAACACTTTAACATCATTTTCTCATTGTGTTGAAAGAAAATGTAATTCCGCCAGCATTACATTACATTATTCGACATATTTTCTGTCTGAAGGTCCTCTTATGAATGTAATTTCCAGGAGACAGGGTTGTTCGCAGACAACAAAAGCCTCACCTGACCTCAGCTTTCTTCTTTTAGTCTCACATCCATTATCAGTCTTAAGCCTTATCCAGCCTTCCTCTCTCCTGGGCCAATCGCAGCGCCTCGGTTCTTTCGGCCTGTGTCCCTCAAGTGTCCCGTCTGTGCTTCTGTTAGGGAGCCCAGGGTTTCAGGCAGCGCCCCCGTACATGTACTCGCACTTAAAAAACACAAACACGCAGGTAGTATTTCACACCAGGAGGCCCGCTGGCTCCCCCCCCCTCCTCCCCGCCCGTAATTTTGTCCTCGGTGATTTACATTGTGTGTGAAAGAGGGCGGCTGGCGGTGTCTTAATGCACCGCAAGGGAGGGAGTAGTGGCCCATAATGAATTGGTGTTAATGAGCTGTTAACTTTGCTCCAGCCCAAAAGCACCATAGTAACCCCCTGCCGCTCGGCTTCCAAGACAACACAAATATATACAATCTCACACACACACACACGCATATATATATATACACGGTGGAATGCAGACGTTTGCTGCAGGAAGAATTGTTTTTTCAGCGCAAAAAAACGCCAGTCAAAGTGCACACGCAGACGTCACGTCACCCGCAGACACACACACACACACAAGGGTTCACACAAATTCTCTGTCACGGGTGTAACATGTACAACCCACGCACACGCACAGGCTCTCCATCCCAACACATACTCCGTCAATCGGCCTCTAACTCCCAGGCTAAACAGGCCCCCGGCTCAGAGGCAGTAAATCTTCCTCTCGCTGACATGTGCTTGTGGATGGCGTACACCCAGCCGAGCTGCTGAGCAGATCAGGCTCAAATAACATTTGCAAATAATTCTCAGTGTTTGTTTTTCCCTAATGGAGAGACGGGCAGACAGGATTTATCGCGATTCAAATGAGTTCAAGTGTGAGGCACCGACAGAAAAGTGCATTAGTTTTAGTTTTTAGGTGATTTCTTATACCTAGAGCATTTATATCGGGGTGCAGCCGTTAGTGTGTGACACATGTACAGTCGTTTGCTTTATGGTAGAAGAATCACTCCCTCAACTTCTTTATGTGTTGAGCACGTTAAAAAAAAGCACATTGTTTCCTATACGACCGGCGCTGAATTGTAACTATTATTGGGCATAAAATTCCCTTCAGAGTTGCCCAGTATGAGCCCGAAGACGCTTCAGCATCAGAACAGTAACTACTAATGCCACCTTTTTTTTTTTTGCTAGTTGTAAACTCTCAGCTGTTTGCTCTTCTACTAAAAAAGTTTATTTGATCTTTTAAAACAAAAAAGTGCGCTGCTCTGCCTCAAAAGTTAATGCTGCTCTCTGGGTAGTTTCCCCTTTTTTCTGTTTTTTCTGTTTTTCTGTTCTGTTTTCAGTTGCCTTTTTTGTTTCAGGGAGAAGAAAAAGGCAGAAAGGTGCGAATGAATCCTCATCCCTAGTCACTGCTTGTTGGCTTTGACAAGCATTTATGAAATGTTCATGAAAATACCTTATGAAGATGCATCATCTTATAAAATCCGATGCACGCTGGTTGCAGAAATGTTGGTTTCCACAAGTGAAACACGAATAACAATTTCGAGTGTCTAGCAGCGTTTTTTTTCTCCTGAGTCAGTCCTCCATAGTTGTGCATTCGTGTAACTGACTAAAAAGGAAGGAAATGCAGTACATCATTATTTTGTTTCTGGACAAATGCAATCAGCATTACATGGATGATAAATAGCCGTCGAGGCAGGATCCCAGCCTGCCCTGCACCGGGAGGACAAAGGCGCCCTCTCTGTACCCGCACAACGCTGACTAGGAGCAAATCATCCTAGTGTTGATGCTGAGCCTGATAAGCACACACACACACACACACACACACGGACATTTAGTCCTGCCGCCCGCTGCCTGTTTCTGAGAAACCAAATACCGAGAAAACTAAAAAAAGGCGATCTGTGTTTGCAGTGTTTGACTCACCTGAGGGTGTGTGTGTTTGCGGTTTAATGTGTGTGTGAGAGCATTCTGCTGCTCTGAATGTGCACGTCTATAGACAGATGTGTGCCCCCACTTGAAGCCTGTCGGAGGTAAGAGGCCAATTAATGGAGGATGCTGTTAAGTGATTTTAGAGGCTTCGCTGGAGATTTAGGGGAAGGAAGAAAGATGGCCGCCCGCAAGGTGCTTTAATAGCCCCTGACAGCGTTCGTGCTTTATAGCTAGCAGCTGGTCCAGGTGTTAGCCTCTGCCTGAGCATACACACACACACACGCACACACACACTGCCTGCCTCATTACGGTCGGCCCTAACAGGAGAGCTCTTGCGGTTTGGGGCTGAGTCTAAGAGTGTATTCGCAGGCTGTGTGAACGCACGTAAAAAAAAAAAAAGTGCTTGCCTGGAAGGGGAGGAAAACAGGAGTGGAGGGAGAGCTCGGGTTGGTTGTCATGCTCAGGCATTCAAATTGCCATTTGTTGTGGCATATAAAATACCCCCAGAAACAACTGCCACGTTTATAGTTTCTCCCCCCGATGCCAGACACTGTTTTACAGTCTGATTTTTACAGTCATCACGACCACCAAATTTGTGTTGTTGTGTAAGTGACCTTTTACTGGGTTGTCTTTTTTTTCCGCCTTTTATTCCCCCCCCCAAAACCCCGGGTGTATTACATTAACGCAAGCGCTGGCTCTGTCTTTTTTTTTTTTACTACATGGTGTTCAACAGATGCTGCGAGTGCACGGACGTCTCCACACCCTAAATTCCCTGGATTATTAAAGTGGGAGGGAATTGTTGCTGTGTCATGCGAAAAAAACAAAAAAAAAGATTTATTCCTTTTCTTCTTTTAGTAATCTCTTAATTCTCTAAACTAGACAACAACAAATTCCAATGAGTCAGTTGGATGAAAAGCAGTTGGTGCAGGTCTTTGAAACGCTGATTAGATGTGTCTCATCGGCCGGATGTTTCACGACAGGACGGTATCGTCGTAGGGAAGCTTTGGAGTGTTGGTAAAGTGTGTGTGTGTGCACAATGGGGAAACCTCTATATGCAATAATTGTAATTTGGCAATAAGAAGCTTAACCAATGAAGGGAAGTAAAGGGGGCAGAGTGCTGGAAGTAAGCAGCACCATGGGGGGAAGAAGCACAAGTAGCCCCATTCTTCTTCCCCTCTCTGAGGCCAACATTCACCTCAGGTCAGCCATAGCTAATGCTGCTGGACTTCTCCTGGTACAGGGTTAGAAAACAAAGGTGTACCACCCATTCAGGTCCATCGCTCTCTCCCCAGGTTTGCTAATGAACATTACAGCCCGGTTCACTGAGGAGCTAAAGATGCTCGCCCCACTGGTGTTCTCCCCCCCTGCCGTTTCCCAGGAGGGCAGCGATCCTTAAAGTGTTCTCTTTTTTACAAGCCTTTCGCTTTCTGGAGTGTCCATCCTCTTATCACTGATGTGACAGGAAATGGGATGTCCTACCTTAACCGTGTTACTGGGCCATTGTGCGTGTGCATATGTGCGTGCACGCAAGAGTGTCGAAGCTGCAGGGTTACAACAAACACACGTTTTTTCTTTGTTGTTTTTTCACAAATCCTTTTATTGAGATTTTCCAAAAAAATTCATATAATGGTTAATGGTTATATATAAAAATAGACATGGCTGAGCAACAGAACGCCTAAATCTAGTCCCACCTAACCACCCTAGTATTGTATGCACACACACACACACACACACACACACACACACACACACACACACACACACACACACACAGCATTTAACCATTTTCTTTTTGCTCATACGCTGATTATTGTATCACAGATGGATTTATTACATTGCAGTCTCAGGTGATTTAAAGAGAGGAAGTTGAGGAATAAAACAAAATGTTTAATATACTGAAAATGTGTAGTGATCATGAGCAATGTTTTCTTAACAATAACAAGATATAAGAAAAGAAGAAAAACAACCTCAAACTCTGTTTTGAGCGGCCTCAGCTTCTCTGCCCTTGGCACGATAATCTTAGTCTGTATATCAGTCTTGTTTTATTGCCCAGTCTGATTACAGTAATAACTGCGAGACAAACATATGTGACACATTTCTTTCTGAAAACATGTAGGCTATTTAAAGTCGGTAAAGATGCTGAGTGCACAAACTAAACTCTCTGTCTGCTCTCACACACGCACACAAGTTGCGCTTTGATCCCAACATGAATCCGTCTATTTGTGTCCCTTCAAAAACCGTCTGACAGGAAGTCCTACCAGGCGAGGGGGGGGGGGGGGGGGGATGTTAGCCTATACATTTGTTGAGGCACTGAATTTTGGGGATGTGGTTTTTCTGGAGGATTTAGATTTCAGATGATACAGTTAGCCACAGACTGTCTTTGTTTGTCATTAGCCCCCTTTTCTTTGATGGTTTTCGAATGCGACGTGTTTCTGCATTTAGACGCGAAACTGGATACTCATCCGAGCCAAGTTGAAAGCGTTTAATGATATCACAATATTATGATAATATAACCAGAAGCATCTGTCACTGAGGGGGGAAAAAAAACAAACGGCAGAAGTATGAGGCCGGCGAATCGGCGGGCGGTGACACTTCAGCTTTAATACTCCCGATATTCCGGCTTATGCGCTACTGTACTGCGTTTTGGCAGGACAAAAGGCAGTCTGCAGACGCTTCACCACAGGCATGTCTCCCTATACGTTGCTGCATGTGTGGGCGTGTGTCTGGATGCGGCGAGCGCTGTATATAGAGGGGGGGGGGGAGCACGGTTTGGTGAAGCTCTCGCTAGACATGCAGGAACATGACACATAGTTCCTCCTGCGTATCCTCACAAAACCACAATGAAGCGGCATTAATGATAAGCACCTGGATTCCCACAAGCTCCCAGTTAGGCCCAATTGGTGGTAACTGATAAATTGGGACGAGTGCGAGTTAGAGTGCAGGGCCCCAGTGAATGAGCCCTTTTCACATCAAGGGATGCGAAAGGGAGCCGAAAGAGAGAGCGAGATGAAGAGATCCTTTATACTGGCGGTGTGTATTCACGTGAGAGGAGACCACACGCTTGGGAGAGAATATGAGATAGAAAAAGAGAGAGGAGAGAGAGAGAGGGACAGTGTCTTTTCCCAGACAGCCCATGAGAATCCAATACACTCCCACGCGTCTGGGATTGTGTGTGGCCGCCGCCGCCGCACACACACACACACACACATGCGACCGCGCCACATGTGTCCGTGTTCATCCCCTCCTCGCGACATCAACCCTTCTGCTCCTTCAATCCGGGCCACACTCCCCGCCGACTTTGATGCATTTTTTCCCCCAACGTGTACGACAATAATCTTTTTCACCCCTTCCGAAAAAGGAGCGGGGCCACGGTAAAAGAATGGCCCCTTGCTCTCAGAGGCTTTTTCTTCATCTTTTTTCGGCCTCGGCTCTCCAAGAGAGAGACGAAATCGCTTTGCCGGCGCCACGGTGCGGTTCAACTGCGGCTGAAAGGAGACGGGGACCAAATCCCTCTCGTGCACAATAAAAAACAACACTGTAGCCTTTTCAGTGTGACTTCCCGCGAGGGGAAAAAGACCCCTTTTCTGTCTGCGGCGGGACCCGGGGTCTCTATCTATCTATCCGCTCCCCACAGATGTTGACACTGTTTGTTGCGGGTTAAGATGCCCTCTCTAAAGGCCATTGTTCCCCCTTGTATCTTCTCTGTTATTGGGTTTTTTCCTCCCTTTGGAGGCGAGGGCCGGAGGTAGAGAGGGACCAAAAGCGGTGAAAGACCTCCGGATGGCAGTCAGCGCTCCGGGGGGCCTTTTCTGCCCGGAGAAACCCCCGGCAAAGGGCTTCATTGTGGGTAGCAGCAGGCAGCCACCGAGGGCTGTGTGCTGGAAGTATTGTATTGCTGGATAGACCCGGGTCTCTCTCCAGTCCGGGGTCAAAGGTCAGCCCCCCTGTGGACTGCTCCGTACCTGCCCCGTCTCCCCCCCCCCCTTCCACTCTCGCAGGCCTGGGGAGACACAGCCGCATACAAAGGAAACCAGTCAACACGCTACTAAGGAGACTCTTCAGATTGAGAAGTAGCAGAGCGGAGAGACTAATTCAGTGCACTCTCCACTTTCCGATGAATAGGTAATTCGATTAATGGGCCTATGAGAGAGGGAATAACGAGCGGCGAAGGTCAGAGGCTCCTCTCTCTCTCTCTCTGGTTTTGCAGGGCCACCTCTCAGCACTTGAGCGGGATAAAAATCTTATTGCATCATCTCAAAACAAAGGCCTTTGATGACATCTCGGCTATCGGAGGTGTTGATGCGGGCGCGGGTAATAAGGTGGCGTGCGTACGTGCGCGGATTAACTCCGCGGCTTGCGTGCATGCGCGGGTGTGCGAGCGAGTCCGTTTCGGGATGGTGAAAGAGCATGTCAAACATCGGGATCAGTGCTGAGCCAGATCCAGCCCCTATCGCCTTATCTTGACACCTCCGTGCATGCAGGGAATGCTCGCCTCTAATGCCGCCATGCACCGTCAGCTCTTCCAACACGAACACACGGCTCCACTTATTAGACAGGCCCAGTGAGTGGAGAGCAGCAGTGGAATATGTTATTAGACTCCCTGAACAATCTCCTGTTGTTCTTAATTTGTGTTTTTTTTTTTTTTTGTCATTGATTTCTTTAACTGATTGTAACTGTGCAGCACTGTTTCGGAAAGGTCAGTCGGAGACAGTATAAGGGGAAATGCAAGCGATATTGTTCTTCTTGATGTCATAGGTGATAATTGGGATGTTGGATTATGGGGAAAAAAATCATCATTATGAATATTTTGGTAAATATTGAAATGATGATTATTCAAACGATTGTTTTTTAATTACACAGTGCATTTATTCGACACGAGTGACTTTGTGGTTTTGTTTGAGATGGTTAAATAGATTTGTTGTGTTGCCAAAAGTCGTGGATATTAATTATTAATTAATAGCAAATCGTTATGTTGCTTCTGCTCCTCGTTGGATTCTTGGAACCGGAACTTTTCCCCATATAAGGAAACTTTTCCGACCCTTTTCCCCCACCAAACGTCTCTGCCCTCCCTTTGTCATTTTACTCGCTCTCTCTCTCTCACTGTGGGAATGTTTTGCACATGCCCATCTCTTTCAGAAATTGTGTAAAGAAAAAAAGCAACTAAACTAAACAACTCGCAACTAAATTCAATCATGAGTTTGGAGATTGTTTGGCAAAATCGTAAACAAAATTCAATTCAGCAGCCTTAGTCAAGTCAAATCAATTTTATTTTTATGGCCCAAAATCACAAACCACAGATTCGCCCTAATCGGCATAATACAAAGGAAAAACTCCTTTAAAGGGGGAAAAAAAGCGGAATAAAACTCAGGAAGAGTAACAGAGGAGGGATCCCTCTTTCCAGGATGGACGACCCCTTAATGATAATATTGCAACTGTGGATTTCTCATATTTTCTCGAGATTTCCTATGTTTTGTGTTTCGTTTTATCTCTTGATCCCTTAACTGTGATAATGCTATTCATGGAAACCGAACCGTTCTCCTTATTCCATTCGTGAGGGGACCTTTCGCTGCCACATATCATTAACAGTCTATTGTTGAACTTTAAAACGGGTTATACTTTTTAAGTCGGTTCTATCAGCTGTTAACACACTCCAGTGGTCCAGCTGGGCAGAATGCAAAGAGAGAGTCATTTCGCTTTAGAAGGACAATGTGCGGTGTTTATGACAGAGGATTGGTGCCGGTAGTCATCACTGATTGCTGCTGTCACCGGTGATGTATGAGTGCGCGGCGGCATCTCTGACCTCAGATTAACAGTACATTAACCCTCTTTCTAGGCTAGGCCGGCATGCCTCTTAAACCCTGACCCCCTGTCCCCTCATGGCACAGCAGGGGGTGCCGCGGTCTCCGCTCTCTCCTCCAAAACCCT
Organism: Lepturacanthus savala; assembly: GCA_030544235.1. NCBI lineage: Eukaryota > Metazoa > Chordata > Actinopteri > Scombriformes > Trichiuridae > Lepturacanthus > Lepturacanthus savala. The sequence continues at coordinate 21,975,283 of CM060481.1, forward strand.
GCGAGACGCCGCATTGTGTTTCCCCCCGGACCATTGTGCGCGGCACTAAATAATGTGCATTCTGCATCTCCCCCCCCCCTCCGGTTCTCAGAGGATATCCAGGGCCGGAGGGCTTCCTGTTGGGACGTGTAGTGTCCACTTTAAAGTGTTGCTTGACCAGGAGCTGCAGGTAGCTTCTTTGACGGCCGTCCGGCAGGTCGGCTCCTTTCGCCCCCCGAACGTCCTGCTGCTAGAAATTTGTCATCCCCCTCTGAGCGTCTTTTTTTGGGAGTGTCAGCCACGGGGCCCCTGATGGGAGATTTGTTGATATGATAACTCGATTAGGCTCTTGGACGGATGACATTTTGGCAGAGAGCCAGTCAGCAGCACCCAGGGGAGCCGCTGATACGTCCCGGGTGGCAGCAATTAGCGGTAGTAATTGGCGAATTAGCAGCGTTGCTACATGTCTTCTCTGATTCTCGTTTTTGGATAGAATAAAAGCGGCCGAAGGACTTGTCCAATCAGCATTGTTTACTCAGTCAATACTTCTCCCTCGGTACAATCACCTTTTTGCATTTCATTGCATCATTTCTAACACTGTGTACTTCTGAAAACACAAAGTGACTGTTGCCGAAGCGAAGGCGTACACAGGACGGGAGAGAGGGGAGGCGATGGAGAGGCGCCGGCCATGATGAAAGCACAACCATGAAGGAAGGCAGTCGCAAACTCAGGGAACACAGAGCAAGAATAGTATATGAGGAAAGTTTGGACGTGACAGACGCGAAGGGAAGGCTGCCTTTTCTTATTTCGAACCGATGCTGTTCTTTATGCGGCCCCACGTCTGCAGTTCAATAGATAATTCAATTAATGCAGCCAAGGCCCGCATTTCAAATCCTGGCCCTTTTTTGTCTGAGGGATTTGCATCATAAAACTCTTCCACACAGCTGAAGGTCCTCAAAACTGAAGGAATGTTTTATGCTTTTAAAATGTTGAGATGGCAAAATTAAATATATGGTACGTTCGCCCTCAAACGAGGTTGTGACCCTGACAACGGCATGTCTCTATTGTTGCATGGCGATGTTACAGAATGCAAAGGCAGAGTTTTGTTTGAAGTGAACACAAATTTAAATTAAGTTCAAAAGTTTGGATCTTTAGGTGACTACAAACGTGTTATTTCTATGTTCTGGCACCTGACATCACCGGAGATAATGGAAACATACAAATATTATCATGAGTGAAAATCCCACAGCCAAAGAAGTGTCAAGTAAAAGATTTTACAATCAGAAGTAGACCACAGAGATAATTTATTCATGTGATTTATTTTATTCGGTATTATCTCAGTTCATGTGGCTTAAAAGTTGAGGGTTTTATCTTGATGATCAGTCATGAAACTATAAAGCTGTAAAATAATAATAATAATACTATGAAGTTTGCCAGATGTTGCATTTTAATTACTTTTTTCCCAATTCTTCTGATTTTATTAAGAATAATTTGTTAAGGATGATGATACAAATGAGTAATAAATATCCTTTAATAGCAGAAGAATTCTAATTCTCTTGTAAATCTCTTAATATACAGCTCTGGGAAAAATAATGAGACCTCTGCTTTTTTTTTCTGAAATCAGCATCTCTACATGTATCCAGCCATTCTATTCAAGCATCTGTTGAATATCAACACATGAACACCTCATTCTGCTTAAAGAGCTACCAGGAGTGGAATGAAGTCACCCAAGAACAATAAAGACTGTGCAGAGAATGCCAAGATGCATGAAAGCTGTGATTAACAATAAGGGTTATTGCACCAAATGTTGATTTCTGAACTCTTCTTGAGTCTAAACATTAGTATTATGTTGTTTTAAAATGAATTTGATCTTGTTCCTTTGCATCTTTGAGGTCTAAATACATTGTATCTTTTTGGTTATTTTGAACATTTGTCATTTTCTGGAAATAAATGATAATATCGATACCTATAAGTTTTAAAATCAGAAAACTGATAAGTTTGCAGTGGTCTCTTATTTTTTTTTTTTCAGAGCTGTACATACAAACATTTGTGATTAGTTTTTTCCGTCTCCTCTCTCGAATTCCTTTACCAGTGTCGTGTATTTTGTGATTCAGCCGACCCGATAGTTCATGAGATCAGCGACTCTGTGGTCAAACATCAGAATACAGAAAGATCTTACAGGCCCGTTTTACAGTTTAATTAGCTCGCCTCATCTTCAGCTCGGGTCTGTGGAGCTTGTCCACTCTGTTGACCTCTGACCCGGCGTGCACTGTGGGTTTAGCCTGACGTATCCAAGGTGTTACCATCTGTGGGCCCCCCCCCCCCCCCCCCCCCACCACCACCCCTCATCTCTCTCTGGACAAGTCCTCTGTGTCCAGACCCACTGAGCTGGAAAAGTTGCTTACAGTGGACTGTTTGTTTGGCTTTGTAATTGTCTCGGTCCTGCAGAAAGGATGGATGGAGGAGCTGCAGGGCTCCTGGAGGACACGCTCCAGAGGACCGTGTTTCTCTGCACCTACGAGTTAACTTTCAACCCCGTGACCTCTGACTCTCAAGTCTATCTAAACACAGCAATAAACAATAGCCGTTTCCAAACTTTACTTACGTGTTTTGAATGCGTGCGTGCTGGTATGTGAACTGTTTAAGCAGCAGAGCCAGCGGTGGTTGGAATCTGGAATTGATTCTATGGCTGAAACCATTAGCTGATCAATAAATCGTTAGCCTCATAGCATAATTGCCTAAGTATTTTTCGTTTTCGCCAAATTGAGATATTTGCATAACTTTACTCTCCTACCACTGCTGCATTAGCCTGTATTTCTGTCTATGTCATTGGCCAATCACAACGCACGGGTTAGCCGGAATACCCACTGATGAAAAAATAAAACGAGGAAGACAAGATTAAATGCTAAAGCACATAAAAGCATAAATGAACAGAAGGGAGGATGCAGATGAGGAAAAAAAAACAACTGGTCCCGATGAAAACATTAAGACAAACAAATGAAACAAATGGATAATGATGCCCAGAATGCACGGAACTCTTAAATCCTTAAAACTACCAACCAAGAAAAACAACTGTTTCAAACTTGGCAGCATTTTTGAGGTAAACTTATGGTTTTTGAAAACATTTGATTAGGCCGGGGGTCTATCGAATTTTCTCAACCCACAGAACAGACTTCAATCCTTTGACTGACGTTTAAATTTCTCTTAAAAAGTATGAAAACTACCCCGGATTTAATGGAAAGAGGCTGCAACTTTTTGTTGTTGTTGTTGTTGTTGCAGTGATTAGTTCCACTCCATCTGTGGAATAAAGGCCTGTTTAAGCACCCGGAAATATAGTGGACTAAACAGCTGTAGTCAGTGAGGGATCACAGCTTTTACATGGATTCCTTGGGTCTATTTCAAGGAGACTATTGCTGTTCTCAGTCATTTGTCAGTATGTGTGTGTGCGTGTGTGTGTGTCAATCTCTAATCACTAAGTAATTCTTCCACTTAGCAGGTGTGCTGCTAACTTAGTCAGCACTGCTCTCATTTACTGTCTTTTTTTTTTTTTTACAGATATTTGCATGCCTGTACTTTCCCCCAAACAAGCCACAGCATTCACTGTCACCCAGCTTGACGTGTGACTGGCACTCAGGGTGAACCGTTAAATTGAGAAACATCATTTCAAGGGAACTTAAATGACGTCTGCGCAGTCTGAATCACTTCTTTCTTCGGTGTGCAAATCAACAGCCAGACCGGCTAAACCAGCTAAAGCGTGTCCCCAAAAGTCTTAGCAGATGTGTCTGCGGTGGCCACACTGAGCTGTGATGTGTCATCCTGCAATAACGACACCACCAACGAGATGAGTCGGCCCCCAGACACTGAGAGCACATCCGATTCACTCATACTCATCATTCCTTCTTCCAAATTGGAATTCGCCTTGATTTGACACGCTGATAGAGGGGCGGACACTCACTTCCTGTGTGGCCTCCTCCGGGTCGTGTAGAACGCTGCGGCGTCGGTGATGAGTGTAACAACGCCAACAGTGTGTGATGCTGCTGGGCTGGCATTAGCAGGAACAGACCAGGCTTTGCTTTAGATTTCAAGGAGACAAGTCTTAGATGTCACTCTTTATAAGAAGTCACTGCCACCTAGTGGGCAAAAGGCTGCACGAGCTGTTACTGCTGTAAAATCCTGAAATGGACCACAATTATTATACAATCCTGCCATCTACAGGCTGCTTTTGAACTGCTCGTGGTGAAAGGAAGGAGCAACTGTTTGAGTGGAGTAAGTTTGATTTAAAGATCTAAAAAGGTAGAACGTTATCATAACTATAGCAAAAATGTGTTTTCTGAATGTTAAATGCACTTTGGAAAGTTTCAGCAACCTCAGGATTTAAGGTACTGTTAATAACCCACTTGATGGTTTCAATTGTTCTGGTAGTTAATATTTTTATTAATATAACATGTTAATGTGAAATTCACTACATCTGATTTAGCTTAAGTATTTAAGCAACTCAATGTTGGCGTGATTGTAGTAAGAGCTGATTGGATCGACTACTTTACTCTATGTTCTTGTTTAATATGCGAAAATGCTGGTTTTTAGCTTTGCCATTGGCCAAAATTGTATTCGACAGAACTAAACTGTTGAACTAATTCAAATAAATGTGTTTAGAAGTTAACTTGTAAGGGTATTCAGTGTAATCTTTCAGGAAACTGGTAAAGTTGCCATCATTAGTCAAGACAGGGATATAAATTGAAACCATTACCTTACCTTGCAATTTTAAATAGGAAATAAGAAAAAATGTTACGTGATTGCATAATTGATTAAAAAAATAATAAATTCTCTACAGCAAACTAACTAATTAAATTAATTATTTAGCTAATTTAATAATCTAAATAAATTAATTACATTACTGTAGATTAATAAATACATTAAATATCACAACTTCAAATAAAACCCAGAAAGTGTATTCCTTTAAATCTGAGTACATCTTTAAGCCATTTAAAACTCATGTTACTGTAGTGCTATGATGATATGATGATTTTGAGATACTGGATCACCTTTAAAACAGAACAATACAAAATTGCTGCATTTGCTTCTGAAGTTAAAGATGAACTTTGAGGGTTTGGACAACTATTCTAGTGGCTGTCTATAGGAAAACCTTCCCCCAAAATCTGTAAGTGCTTTTACTGGAGTGCCCTCCTGTGGATGAACTATAACTACATGCTTAATGTAATCCACCATTCATATGTGCATTCCTATAAATATACATTAAAGTCTGGTTAGGAGGAGAGTTAACAGATTATTTTTGGATGTGATATCTTTTACTACAGCTGCTGGACATATACTGATGCTACTTCACCTCCTTGCTGCTGACAGTGACTGGATTTGATTTGAGGAAGGAAGGAAGGACAGGACTCTAGTTATTTATTGTTTTCATCAGAGCAACTTAATTGTTATATTAGTACAGAGATTTACTCTAGTGGCTTATATACTTTGTTGTCATACACACATACCAATGCACAAAGTTAGTTATTTCAAGTTTTTGGTAAAACACAAAAAAACTCTATCAAATGCAGAGGATATTATATTTTGACAATGGATGATTGTGGAAATACATATAACATTTGTATCATTTATGTAACATTGAAGAATAAAGTGACTCAGGCCAATTTGTGAACATTCTAGTGTGACTTTAGGCGACTTTAAACCTGGTTTAAACTGTCCTTTCATTCCATGGTGCAAATTAACTTAACTGTGGCCATGCACCTATGGGCCCACTGTGGCCAACCTATACATGAAGGAGATTGAGAGAAATCAAAACCCCAGAAGTGGAGGCTTTCACCCAAAACATGAATTCAGTTGACAAGAGCATCCACTTCATCAGAGGACACCAAGGACTACAGGTTACCTTGTTTGTGCAGTGTCCCTAAACAAATTAACAATAAAGTTTAATCTAATCTAATCTAATACAAACAAGAAGGGCAACCTCTGCACTGAGTTGTACTGCAAGCCCACGCACACAGAAATTAAAGCTACTGGACCTTAAATTTCATTCCCACCACCCACCGGAGCACAAACTACAACACCGGGTCCAGATGGTTCCCTCGAGTGCAGATGGAAAACAGAAGGAACTGACACACATTAGGACAATGCTCCAAACCTGTGGTTACCCGAAGGGGACTTTTGTCAAATCATCAAAAAGATGCCACAAAGAAATAGCTGAGGCAGGAAAAGAAGAGAAAAGGGAGAACATTGTTATTCCATATGTGGCTTATCTGAGAAAGTCAGGAGAATTTTCCATAAGCACAATATCCACGTTAATTTCAAACTGGGCCGGACCCTAAGACAGAGATTGGTGCATCCCAGAGACAAAATAACAACAACTCAGTAATGCTGTCTATTTATTCCAGTGCAGCAAAGAGGGTTTAGATCTCTACACAGGTGAAATCAAACAACCTCTTCACTGACGCATGGGTCAACGTCAAAGAACCACCTCAAGACTCGACTGTATACCTACATCTAAAGGGTAAAGGTCACTCTTTTGAAGACTCCAATGTGCTGATTTTTGACAGATGGTTGGAAAGAATGGTTAAAAAGACATATATGTCTACTTAGAGAAACCTTCACTAAACAGAAGTGGTGGCTTAAGACACGACCTGTCTGCCACTACAATGCTGTCTTGGAAGCTCTACCCCAGGAAAATTAAAACTTGTTCACGCCAGCTTGTGACACCTATTCACACGACCATTTCTGAGTTCCCTGTCACTAAATCCCAACTTTTGAGATTAAATTTGAGGATTCAATTTACCATCAACACCTTATGTGACATATGTCACATCACTGATCTCTGACACTGGGAGTTATTATTTTAAAAGTTTCAGAAATGTGTTCCATGTCTATTTGATCTGTTTTATGCTTCCTGTATTTTTCCTTTAAGAAGAAATGGGTTAAATGGTTCTTAAATCTACATTTACATCTGCTGCAAAATATATATATTGTTAAAGTGAGACTCTTTGCTTTGTTGATTCACAGTACACCTGCAAAATATGATTTGCCCTTTATTATACTAAAATAATATTCTACACAATATTATTTTACTGTGGTGTTAATTAGTTGCAGGTATTGTATTATTCTTCCAAATGTTTGATGGATGTAAAACACTGACTAAAGTTAGTATGTGTTGTTTTGCTGTCTGATTATAGGGCTAAGCTTTAAAATGAATATTATTGATTTTCCATGAATTTTAACTGTTCACTTGTCTTTATCAGTGTGACAAGCAATGCTAGTCTCATGGGCAGTTCAATTTTCATTGTTCCAGTGTTGCAACTAAATTTTATTTTCCCCCGCAATATCCCACCATTCCCCCATGTCAGAGCCTTTGTGACACCCAAACCTGGCTGAAACGTAATAGGGTCCCTATTCTTCCAGGTCTGCCCTATTGTGCATTGTCTGAAAGTGGGACACAGTGATGTTACATCCCAGAGAGTTTTAAGTCAGCTTCCCCGGTGCTGGATCTGCTTTTCAGCTCGCTATGACAATGAGGAAAGTTTATTCTGGAGCCCTTTGTACGTGCAGCATCGTTCGGTTTGGTTGCTTGGTTTTCTTACTGCTTCTTGAGCCTGAATTTGTTGGTAAGCAATATAAACTTTTAAAAGGGGCTATGTTTAATTGTGTAACTTTCAAAAAACAACTACTTTGTGGCATCAAGCTGTTTGTTCCACTTTTGTTATATTCTAACATTAATACAGCTATTGCTCCTATAGTGTAAAATGTGATTTGCATTGTTCTCTATGTTTAACTAGCATTTAATCAAGAATTTCTATCTGGCAGATTTAAATCTGGCAATCAAAAAAGTTTTTTGAGAAAGAGAGCAACATACTGGCAATTAGTAATGCATCCCAATTATCATCAACCAAATAGTTGAATCTAAACCCAGCCTTAACTGAGAAGGAGCCAGATTAACATCCTCCCAGGGAATGGAAACCACCCAATGGGGATAATTATGTCCTATTAATATAATGAAGACAGTTCTATATATTACATACAACAGTAGACAAACCGGTTTGTGGTGTTTTTTAATGGCTTAATGTTGGTTTAATGTTCACTAAACACAATGTCTCAGGTTGTCAAGGGGAATCTGGTCCATGGACTGAAACTGCCTCCAGGCCTTCAGAAGAGCAGCCAGTCCTGCAGCATTCCTTCACTACAGGTTATCACTGTTTCTTCCTGCAGAGGAGACTGGTCCAGTTCATGTTCAAACAGCACATTCTACATTTGACCTTTTTTTATTAATGGTGTTAAAATCAAGCAATGCTGTTTGCTGTACTTTGTGACCTGTTTGCAGTGCTGCCAGGGCCGCTGCAGAGTCCATATGACACCAACATGGCAGGAATGAACGTCAGCACTGAGAGAAGCTCCACTTTTGCTACAGACTCCGCGTTGCCGTCAAAGATTTTGACCAAATCCGATCTGTCGGCTCTTAGAGATCTGGTGTCAGAGAAGAAAATCACAGGTTTGCACAATTTCACCCACGCAAGCTCACTTCTTCTTAGCCTTTATTGTACCAGGTCTGTCCCATTGAGCTACAAAGATCCCTTTTAGAAGACAAACCTGGCCAAGACAGCAACCCAAATACAGAGACAATACAATACAAAGTTACACACTGGTGTAAAATGTCAGTCTTTCAATCAATCAATCAACCAATCAATCAATAAATCAATCAACAATATAATGAAGAGAGGAATCTGGGCAGATCAGGAGTCAGACAATGGGGTACTAGAGAGTAATAGGGACCCACCTTTCATCAAATTTTGACAGATCCCAATCAGAAGCTGTTTCCCTGACTATGACTGTGTTCCCAGTCATAACCGGAAGTCCCGCCCCCTCCAGAACCGGAAGTCCCTATTTATAATTAAAGACTTAAAAACATACATCTGCAGAATACAGGAGGGGGTAGGGGGTGTGGGAGAAGGAGGAACTTCCTTGATGAAAGGTGGGTCCCTATTACTCTCTGGTACTCAGTAAAGACAGTAGCAGGAACAAAATGTGCCAGATTCCAAATTCCTGACAAGGTTTTTAAATGCACCAAGTGAATCGGTTCTTTGAGATTCAAATTCCTCTGAAGTGCATTCCAGGCAGTAGGTGAGAAGTACATCTCGTTACAGCGTGATGGAATCTAAAAAGCTATTGTCTGTGCTGAAAGGGAAGATCAGTTGATCTGGACCAAGTACTACTGGCAAATATTTTGGTGGAGACAGGGCAAAATCATCAGTATTCATTCATAAAACAGCTCAGGGTTAACATTTCCCTTACAATGTCAACTCAAGTTTGAGTTATTTGAGTTTTTCCATGGATTAAATAAACTTGACAACTGCAGGGTTGTCCCTTTGGGGTCCAGGGTCCAGGGTCCCCAAAGGGTCCTTGAAGATGTGCCAGTGGGTCTTCAGAATAAAGGAGAATAATTTATTTTCACGATAATTCCACAATGACAGAATGTGGAACCATTTGTGTAGAGGGCTGCCATAATTAGAAATAAATAAATACATTTATTTAATTATAGTAGTATTTTGTCCTATTATTTGTGTATTATTTTCTCTTTACATATGAATTTATTTAATTTAAAATTGTATTTTCCATTTTACATATTGAGGTGAAAATGAATGGGGTGAGTGAGTGAGTGAATAAATAAAATAAAATAATAAATATTAAATAACAAATAAAAAATATGTTTAAAAAATAATAAATAAAATAGAAAATCAAAAAAAAATTAAATTATTTTTAATAAAATAAAATAAAATCTTCAACCACCAGATGGAGGCAAAACAAATGTTTGTTTTACTTTGTGTTTTTTAATCTGACTTTCTCAAATAAATATTAGTTATAAATGTAATAGTTCACTGCTACTTCATTATATTCTCAATAGAGACAGTCAACATCACACAGATCGAAATTTGATATTGAATAAAAACCAAAAAGACAACACAACCCAGCTTGCAACTATTTTTGGGCTCAGATCTAACGAACAACTAGCAAATTTATCTGGTAATAACAGTTTGCTTTTGTATCGATCAGGGCACAATTCATATGAGAACTTATCCTTTTTTTTGCAGTTCGTTTAGGCCTCCGTGTCTCTCTCAGTGGTCCTAGTGAGCTCCTGGACCCTCAACTCCTCCTTTCCCTGAACAAAGAGGTCAGTAGATTAACTTCATCACACCTGCACAACCGTGAAAGGATTAAGGCGGAGCTACTGTGCATCTTAAATCGTTAAAAACGTAAAAAGGCGATAGACGATTCATCAGAAGTGCATCATTTTTTCCAATTTATGTGCTAAGCCTTATTACTATTTCACTAATTAAAGTTATCAATTCATGACTTAAATACCATTCAAATTAGTATCTTTATTTATTAGACACATGTAGGAGACATCTTTTACCAGTGTTTTTGAGAATTATTTGGAGTCAACCAAACTTACATCCATCTGCTAATTACCCATACCATTTAATATTGATTATATATGACGTATTAATCACATATTGAATAAATATACTTTCTGTTTGCTGTAGTTACAGCCGACAGTAACTAGGTTTGCATATTTAAATGGTTCTTTGAGACCAATCACTTATTGTCCTTCTAACGTCCGGTCAACGAGTTTTATTTTTTTTCCAAAAATGATTTGGCTCCCAAAAATTGTGACCCCAATTGGACCCAAAGGTTGAGAATGGCTGCATTAGTAAGTTAAACTAAGTAAGTTTTGATAAATCCAAACAAAAGATCAGGACAGTATGACAAAAAAATACAGCTCATGAAAAAAAATGACTTTCATATCTCTAAACCTCTAACTGAGCATGTGCAGTACGAGTTGCATGTTTCTGATTGGAGGAGTCACAGGGTAATCGGCCCAACCATCATCAGTCTCCCCATTTAAAGTAATTAACTGACAAAAACACAATAGTGTTCATTTCACATATCCAGTGAGTGATGCATTTCCTGCTACAGTTGAACTGCAATGATTAAACAAGTGCCTGGGGCCAAACAACAAACACGCCGCCCAACTAATCAATGCTCAACCGGTCTAAAGGTCACATGCCAAAACTCCTGCATTGGTTTTAGTCCTACATTCCAGTTCATGATTTATTCATCAGTAAACAATGAGGCAATCTCCCACACACATGCTGAGGAGGTGATTCCATGAACTCGGTGGCATTTCAGATTCGTAGCATATTTTAATGAAGGAACCGGTGCCGGATTAACGGATTAGCGTCGCAGGAGCCCAGCAAACGGATGATGTAGTGGAGGGTTTGAGGGCGGAAGGCGTTTTTTTTTCCTTCTCACAAAGAGGTCAAGCATTGCTCATTAATTATGCAGAAGTAGTTTATTCGAGTCAAGTGAGGCTCTTGAGTTGAAGCCCCTGCTCACGACTGTCATCTCTTTGTTTCCTTTTTTGCCTTTGAGCAGGCGGGGATACACAACATCGGAGGGAAGGCAGGACTCTTTTCCATGCGGATACTGGAAATCAAGAAAGTGACCTCTGCGCCCTGAGATTTCGTCATCCTCCTTCGCCATAAACGAGGACTTTATGTATAAATGAATGTATCCTGTCTTCTTAAAGCGAATGATATTGTTGTGTAGAATTTATCTGAAACGGATTTTCATTTTCCAATCTAGCTTTTATTGAGCTTTCCATTAAAGATTAACTTCATTATCTTGTAACAAGCCTGTGTTGCATGGTTTCATACTTTAATCTCCCCCTGGCCCCGCCTATAAAAACGCAGCAGCCAATAGAAACAGGGGCCAAGCCTCAATGTCCATCCTCCCCATTGGTGTACGCGCTGACCGTGAGGAGGTTTGTCTCAGGAAGGGTGCCGGTGAAAAGACATGACAGCTCGTTATAATTAAGAGGATCCGCGCGCTGCTTGCGGCTTAATTGCGCACACGATGGCGGACTGCGGCTCCCCGGAGGACGCGCTGCGCGAGGAGGAGCGGGAGTTCCAGAAAACTATCGCGCTGATCGGGGGCAAAGAGAGGATCTATTTGGTCGGTGACGCCGCCTGTCAGAGTAAAGACGCGGCTGAGGACGGCGCCGGGATACTCCACGAGTTCATCGGTGACATGTTCCACATCAGCAGCCCCCCGAACAGCAACGGACGGCGGTTCTCCCCCGCGCTGAGCGATCACGACAACCCTGCGCGTGGCCCTAGCGCGTGCTCCAAAGGTGATGAAATCCCGCTGTCGGTGAGGCCCGAGGATGTGGACGTGGACGCGGGGAAGGCGAAGGACAAGCCGCCGGCGCGTCTTGGCAACGCGCAGAAAACGGCGACGAGGAGGGCGAACGTCCACAGCCTGAAGCGAGCGATAGACTCCCCCGTGATCGTGTTCGTCTTCAGGCAGTCGTTCGTCTGCACGAAATCCAACGAGGTGTGCTTGGCTGAGATTCTGAAGGACGTAAAGGCGCGTACGAAACGTGCCAGGATCGCCCGGCCAGCTCTGATTGGATTAATACGCACCACGCTGGAGAGCGCCGAAACCCATCAGTGCGCGCAGCTCCTGGAGCGTCTGATCCGATCAGTGTTCCACAAACACGCACCTGAGACAATATGGGTCGGCTGTTTCGTGCCGAAGACGGACGCCAAAATGCTCAGCATCAAGCAAAACGCCCGCAAAGTCATACATTCATCTCAAACAGCAGGTGTAATAACATACATACGCAGTGGTTTTACGCCTAACAGCCCAGAGCGGCGTTCATTCTACAATTAGTGCAGAAGGTTGTGAAACATGCAGATTTTTGTACCCAGGGTCATGTCGGGGCAAATGCTTGTCAACATGAAATCTGAACCCTGGTCAGCACCACGCGGCCCTGAGGTGCAATAACATAATCTACAGGCAAAATAAATAAGACAGAATGTGTCACTAATTACATTTACTCGCCTACTGCGTCTAAAGTAACATTTTGAGGTACTGAAGTATTTTTATTAATTGATCTGAACATTTTTACCCACTTTTCAGATGGAGATTTTACACAATGGATAATATATTAAATTTTTATTAAAGATGAAACCAGTGGTTTCTACATATCCAGCAGCTACATCAATAAAATGCTGCTCATACATTGATGCCATATTATAACCATATTATATCAGAGGGAGAAAACCACTACTTTTAATTTGATTTACTTTGAACTACACTTTACTGCTAATACCTATATACTTTGGATTTTTAATGTGTTTAATGTGACTTTTACTTGAGATTGAGTGTTTTTACACAGTTGTTTATGGTTATTTAAGATTATTATTATTATTATTAAAGATTTTAACCACTGTATAATAGTATAGGCTTAATGTTCTGACATTACACAAAGCTAAAAGCCCTCTCAAAATGCCTGGGATTAATTAAAACTCACATGATGAGTCCACTGTAAAGATAGAACCTGTATAAGTATAATATAATTAGTAATTATACGGATATAATTGGAGGTAAATGACCTTTGCGGATGGTTACTGTAAATTAACTGAGTACTAACAGAGCAGAAATGTTACACAAACTACAGTGAATTGTGTTGGTGCACCTCATTAATGTAGGTCAGTCCATGACCCTCATAAGACCACACATTTTTGCAGACATTTTATTCCCAGGCATGGCTGCAGTGGTGGCCGCGGAACAAAAGGAGCATTCATGAAACAACAAGAAGGTCCTTAGATAAGCTGCCAAATAAACGCCTGTTATTGCCTTTCAGATAATACCAGGAATAGAGGGGAGCCGCTTTTCTGGCCATTCCAATGTTTGTCCTGGCCTCAGAGAAGAGGAGCTCGAGGGCAGGCCAACAGCTCTCCAACCAGCAGGCAAAGAGGTAGCAGGACCATCCCTAAAAGTCTTGACTGGGCTGAATGCAGGCTTTCCCATTCCCACGAGAGCTTTTCTATTCTGCCTTTCCATTTTATGCAGCAGCTTTAGTCCTGTATTCTGTGTTCTCACAGGGCTGGAGTCCATCCCTTTGCTCTATGTGGGCAAAAGGCAGACAACCCTGTACAGGCTGCCAGTACTATCACAAAGCCAAAAGGCAGAAAGGGATATTCACAGGCTCTGACTTTATAAACTACTCTTTGGATTAGATTTACAGTATATCCTGTATTTTAGTTTTTGGGAAAATAGTGAGTCACTTTTTTCAGAACTTTAGAAATTCTTAAGATCTATCGCTGTCCATTGACAAGCTGTGATGCATATTTCTAGGGAAATAAAAACAGAAAGCTTACTTGGAAATCAAGGAAGTCACTTATTTCCAGCTATTGTTCATCAGCTTGGCCACATACACAACCGTGTTATTGTCTTATGTGAGCACAAGCACTATTATTTAAGAACTACAACGCTTTGTAGGCTACATACATGGAGTAGAGAGGTATAGCTCAACCCTGCTGCAACCAAATTGAATAGTTTCATTAATTTTGATTAAACACAGCAGTAAGTAACAGCGATTTAATTGTTTTTTTCAGGTGACACTGGAAGTGAAGAGGAAGGTATTCCTCTGAAGGTAAAATCCCACTCGGCTGGACCTCACGCGGACAAAGAATCAGCTGAAGAAAACAGATGACGTTGTGATGTCACATGACCTGTGGCGGCGAGCCAATCACTGCAAACGATACCGATTTTACTGTGAGAACAGCTGGAGAGCCTCTCCACATGTGATTGGAGGGTTCTGTGGTGCTGAATACTCCCTCTGCTGAGAAAATGTCACTCATGACCTGAAGGAATACGTTGCAATCAACAAAGGGATTTACTGTCTACATGTAGACTGTTGCTCATACATATTACATCAGTTAACATCATTCTTCTTTTTATCTTTTTAAGAACTTTAGATAGAGACTTGTAAGTTATTACGGGTTAAGATAATACTAGGATTAGGGTAACAGGGTAGCTTCTTTAGCATAATGCATAGTCAAGCACGGAGCAGGATGAAAATAAACCACTGCATATTTAATTGAGGATTTGTATGGGATTACGAACCACTAAACCACAATAATTGGTCAATAGGCAGCTCATTTCTTGCTTCCAAGCTACTCAGCAAGTTAATCTAGCCAATTGTGCAATGTGAATCTTTTTTTTTTCCACTGTCATTTATTAATATTGTGTGCCTTAGATGAGTGCTATTGACAGCTGCTGTTATCTGCAATAGAAATGGAACTCTGTCTTTTTCACTTTTTATGTATTTATGTAGGCTGCTGGATTGTCTGTTGAAATAAATGTAATGACACATTAAAACTTGTGAGTGCAGCTCTGTTAAAAAGTACATTATGGCAGTAATGGGGGAAAAGGTCCTAAAAATAGTGTCATTACAAGTAAAAGTCCTAGATTCAAAAGGTTACTTAAGTGAAACTACAGAGGTATTATCAGAAAAATGTACTGACTCATTATGCTTTTTTTTAAGAGTGTCATTCTCATAATATACTCTTTGTTTTTTGTCTCATGGAAAGTTATTGGCTGCCTTTTGAAGCCCTTACACTATTGAGTGTTAGGGCTTCATTGTACATTTGTTTTATGTTATTAGCTGTTGTAATAATTATTATCAGAATTATTATTTAAACAATTTTGAGGTAGTTCTTCTTTACTTGAGTGTTTCCAATGGGGTGAAATCTGCAAAATATTATGATGCAGTAATATTACTATCAATCTACCCAAATATCTCAAATTGGCTCTACATTGATGTACTAAAACATTGAAATGCTCTCACATGTATTTAGTGCTTAAAAACAGTAGTATAATATATTATAATAATAGAACACAGACTGCATAATGGGTACTTTTAGTTTCGATACTATATATATGTTGCTGATAATACTTTTACACCTTTTACTTATGTAAAATTTTCTATTCAGGATTTTTGTTATTGAATACTGCACCAATAAGGTAACCTCACATAGCCAGACCACGCTATGATAACAGTAAGGACAGCAGCAACAGGCTTTTAAGTACCATGCAAAAAGCCTTTCATTTTCGGATCAGATATAACTAGATTCAATAGGCAACTGTTAGAAAGCAGAAGAATATGTTATGTAAATCCGTTTTTTTTTTTTTACTTTTTAATTTTTATTATATTTTTAATCAGGCGCCAAAGACGCCAACCTCGTCTCGGGTCCTTTAGTAAGGGACTTGCGGTAGTGGACAAAAAGAAGTTAGCGGTGGCTGCCTTTGGATCCACTGTTGGACAAATCTTACGTTTTCTTGATAAAAAAACCCGAAATTCGCGCGGAATTCCACCGTCAAAGCAGGATTGTGGGGTTGAGGAGAGAAAAGGGAGCCAATCATGATAACATCAGCCGGTAAGTCGTAGAAGCCTTTAGTATATAGCTAGCCGCGACTGAAACAAGCTGCCATTGATTTAGCTGAGTCACACGGCTAACTGTCAGTTAGCCTTTAGCCTGTGGATGAAACGTGTATATAATATATAGATATATATATATATATTCATGTTTCAGTGGGCCATCCGAAATAAAACAACCATATGGTTTATGGGAGAAAGCGATTTACAGTTTATCTTTTTGATGTATAGGTAATTAATTTAATCACAACAAGGCTGCTAAATGTGACTTAATGCTAACGCTACATCTCACAGGGACTCAGCATTTCTTCAAGGAATGTTTATCCTGTTAAGATGTGAATAATTTCTGGTTAATGTTCATGTCATGTCAATTTTATTAGTTAATTCTGAGCAGTTTTCCATCCTCAAACAGTCAGGTCATTGAAAATTGACTTGTCATAAGCCTGAGAACAAAGAATGCTAATGACATATTTACAATTTGAAAAATGTAAACAATGCAATGAATACTGTAGCGGTATATTCTTACAATATATGGTTAAAATCTGACATTATTTTTGTGGGACTAGTTCAAAATCGATTATATTTGTAAAAACTATTTATTTGTTACTGCTGTTGTTTACAATTCTCATTGATTCATTAAGTAGAATCTGGTATCTTGAACCAGTATTTCAATAATCATTTTTTTTTTCAAATTTCTGCTTTAGCTAATGTATTACTTGAAGGAGTAGTATCTTATTTATTAATCTACAAATAAAAGTATTTTATTTTTTGATTAGAGCCTCATAAAAAATGTGTTTTTCTTGAGTTTAATATTTTAGCTTTACTGTGCAGAATATGTGCAGAATTCAACAGTAGAAGGTTGTTTTCACATTCATCTGCTAAAAGTGTAATTATTCTCCATGCTCATTGAAAATACAATTTTAAGGGACAGGCCTATAAGCAGGATTTGTGACATCACTGGTCCCCAGCCAATCCCCAGTCCAATATTCAATTTATATATTTGTGATGTGGAAACTTGTAGCCAGTGTACCAACACTTAAAATTGACTTGACAATGGATTTGTGTGATTATTTTTCACTAAAATATATTCTGTAGTTTCTATAATTTGTAATGAACAAGAAAGGGTAAATGCTATTTTAAGGATTTTAATAATGTAATTATGCCATTTTTTGGAAAAATCAGCCATACAATCCAAAAAGAGCGGTGTATACATTTTAATACCTGCCTGGTGAAGAACACAGTTATAGAGTATGCTAAGTAATGTCTCTGTTTTTTTCCTGCAGCTGGAATTATCTCACTCCTTGATGAGGAGGAACCACAGCTCAAGGTAAGACCTGAATACATTCAACATTCAACAATGTAAAGAGTCTGACATGTCATTACAAATGCCATTCATATAGTATAGTGTGGTTTAAATTACTGGCAAAACCACACAAGTTGTACTGAGCTTAAAAGCTTCATAAGGAGCAAGTGACAAAGCCGAGCACCGCTTTTCTAAATACAACTTTAACCTCTTAAACACGTTTCTTGATGGACTATGTCGTCAGTACTGATGCTGTTGGTGCTGTAGACTCTTCCAGATTAATCTGTCTCTCCTCCACACACACACACACACACACACACACACACACACCAATGCTTAGATTTTCATTGCAAGATGTGACATGAAAGCTGAAACCAAGAGCCTGTCCTCTCTGACTGTATCTCTGATTTTTTTTTTTTTTTTTTTTATGGAGCCAATGCAAGCTTCAGATTTCAGATTTTCTATCTATGATCGCAGTCATTTACAACTCATTTGGGACTTGGGTGTAATAATAACACCTAATCTGAATCTGAGTGCTGACAACATCCTCAACACATGAGCACAGCTTTTGGGATAACTTTATTCTTTCATGTAATAACATTTGACTATCAACAAACTTATGTTTTAATGCAATGAATCTGTGTTTTACCTGCAGGAGTTTGCTCTGCAAAAACTAGATTTCCTTGTGAATGACTTCTGGGCTGAAATTTCAGGTTCTGTAGACAAAATGTAAGTACCAGTATTGTTTAGAGTGAATCTGACATGAATTTTATATTGAACAGTAAACCATTGCAGGACTAAATGTTTATCTGATGGCTATAAATTAGTAGAAGTCTTTTTTTCAACAAATCTTGAACTAATCTTTTGCCAATTTCCTTCCTTATAGAATAAACTGCTGTTTGTCATAACCATGAGGATTTTGAAATAAACATTAATCTTAATTCTAATTCATAGTTAGGACTTTCTAGTGTTCTACTTCTAGTGTACAGTCATTTTCATCCATATGTCGTATACTCCCAGCGAGGTCCTGTATGAGGATGAGACCTTTCGGAGCAGACAGTTCGCTGCCCTGGTGGCCTCTAAGGTTTTCTACCACCTCGGAGCCTTTGAGGAATCCCTGAACTATGCTCTTGGTGCTGGAGATCTCTTCAATGTCACAGATGACTCTGAATATGTGGAGACCATCATTGGTGAGTGATAAACCACTTAATCAAAAGTTTCTGATGGATTTACTTCTGTAACATGATGCTCTGCTGTGAGGAGGTTTGAAGGGTAGCGAGGCCCCACTCTTTATCCTCTTTCGCGTCTCCTACTAGCCAAATGCATCGACCACTACACCAAGCTGCGGGTGGAGAATGCTGAGCTGCCGGAGGACAAGGAGAAGAAAAGCATCGACCCCCGCCTCGAGGGCATCGTCAACAAGATGTTCCTGCGTTGCCTGAATGATCACAAGTACAAGCAGGCCATCGGCATCGCCCTGGAGACCAGGCGCCTCGACATGTTTGAGAAGACCATCTTGGAATCGGTAAGTAGTCCTTATCATTCACAGCTGACCCACGTCAGTTTGGTTAGACGCTCTACAGAATAGCTCTTAATGTTTTTAAAGGGTCCGTTTATGTCCTTTTCCAGAACCACATTCTGATAAGAGCTTCAGAAAACTACTTATTCAGAAACAGTAAATAGCCCAGAATCTTCCCACTTGTACAGGCATACTTGTCATACAGGAGTCCAGGTTTTGAATGCTGCTCTTGATTGTTCAGTGTTGTACCTGTTTTCTTGTGTTGAAACAGCCATAATTTAATTTTCTTTCCCCTCTCCTTTTATGCAGAACGACGTGAGCGGCCTCCTTGCCTACAGTCTGAAGGTGTGCATGTCCCTGATGCAGAACAAGAAGTTCCGTAACGACGTGCTGCGGGTTCTGGTCAAGCTCTACATGAACCTGGAGAAGCCTGATTTCATCAATGTCTGTCAGGTAACCAGCAGATCTTCAGAAATCACTTTTATGCCCTGTCCCCCTGAATAAACTGACCAACACCTCTCTGTAATACATCCTATATACAATCCTGAGACAGATTGGTTCCAATAACTTCTTTTATTTAGTTTTTAGGGTTTTTCAAAATATAAAATGTATATAATAAGTTATGGATATTGTGAGACTCAGTGGATTTCACCCATTTTTTGGGTAGTCAGTATTAAACTAGTGAAAGTAGTATTTCTTTTCATTCATAAGTATTATCAAACACAACAATGTTGTTATGAGTAGTGTGTACGTATGTATATGTTTTTGTTCAAATGCTGTGTCCCAATTTAACATCGCTCTCTACTTTTTTCCCTCCTCACTCCAGTGCCTGATATTCCTGGATGACCCGCAGGCCGTTAGTGACATCTTGGAGAAGCTGGTGAAGGAGGACAACCTGCTGATGGCCTACCAGATCTGCTTCGACCTGTATGAGAGTGCCAGCCAACAGTTCCTGTCCTCTGTCATCCAGAACCTGCGAACTGTCGGAACACCGATCCCTGCCGTTCCCGGCTCTACAAACACGGGCACCGTGCCCACGCCAGACAAAGACAGGTGGGCAGGGGACAAGAACAAAGATGCTGTATCGTGGTTTACAAGTTCCTCGTGCTGTCTCACTGCAGCCAGTACGGATGGTTCTGATTTTCTATTTGAGCTTTCTGTACTGAATTTCTGAGAGTCTGCTAAACTATGTGGTGTTCAGAGCCACTTGTCCATAATTGGTAGCAAGCATGGTGGTGGATTTGGCCGGGACAAAAGTATATGGAAAGGATTATCCACTAAGCTGCACATGCACTCATGCACATATTCAGGATCTGAATTTTTAAGATTCCTAGAATTTATGCTTTTTTGTTGAACTTTTTGTTTAAATGGCATTGTTATAACCTGCCTTAATGAACCATGCTGTGAAAGGAGTTTGGATTAAAGGGCTACTAATTAAAAATCTTATTTAAGATATCAAATAGCATATTATTTATCAAGTTGTCTACCTGTGGTGATGTGACTCGGTATTAAAGAATGTTTTTTGTTTGTGTTCCAGTGATGCAATGGAGACAGAAGACAAGGCTGGCAGCTCCCCTGCTGGAAAGTCAGCAGAAAATGTAAAGTCTTCTGTGATTCAGCTTTCTGTATCTCAGAGAATCTTCCATTTGATTCTCAAACTATCATATTGCTATTGCATTTTTTTTTATAGAAGGATGAGCCCAAAGACCAGAACGCCAAGATGATCAAAATCCTTAGTGGGGAGATGGCCATCGAGCTGCACCTGCAGTTCCTAATCCGAAATAACAACACAGATCTAATGATCCTCAAAAACACAAAGGTAATGCAGGCCTAAATGCTTAGAGAACATAAATGAGTTAATTACAGTCAGGTGAGCTTCTTATGTATCTGTTTTCTCCTCATTTTAGGATGCAGTCCGAAATTCAGTGTGCCACACAGCCACGGTCATAGCCAACTCCTTCATGCACACAGGAACTACAAGTGACCAGTTCCTTAGGTAACTGTGCTGTAACAGAAAATGCCACAGCAGCAGAATATTCTATCTAGTGCAGGAGTGGGCAGTCCTGGTCCTGGAGGCCCTGTGATTGCAGGCTTTTGTTCCAGCCAAGCAGTAACAAACCAGATTCTACTACTGAAGCTCCTTAGCAAGGACCCTGGTGGTTGATTAGTAGAAACAGGTGTGTGACTGCTCGGTTGAAACAAAAGCGTCCGGGACCAGGATTGGTCCTAGTCTATTGTATAGTCTATGTTTCAAAATGTATTCGCTACACGTGATTGTTAGACCAAAAGTGTTTGTTTTTGTTTTTTTGTCCTTGTAGAGAAAACTTGGAATGGCTCGCAAGAGCCACCAACTGGGCGAAGTTCACAGCCACGGCAAGTCTGGGTGTCATCCACAAGGTAAACTTGTCACTGTTTGTAACTAACCTGAACATGAGTCTGATTTTTATTTCCGATTGGTTTCATTTAATTTTAATTGTTACATCTTTTAGGGTCACGAGAAAGAGGCGCTGCAGTTAATGGCCACCTACCTGCCCAAAGACACCTCCCCCGGCTCTGCCTACCAGGAGGGAGGAGGCCTCTATGCTCTGGGACTCATCCATGCCAACCACGGCGGGGACATCATCGACTACCTGCTCAGTCAGCTCAAGAACGCCAGCAACGATGTGAGTCGGCTTTAAATGCTGGTCATCGTCAGACATGTTATATTTAAAAGTGACTCGCAAAATATTTGCTGACATCAGTGATTAAGAATAACTAACATTTCCTTCTAATAAACAATTCAACACTTAATCCCTAGAGTTATAAAGAAGGAATAATATTTTGAAAGTAAGTAATAAATTAAGGTTATTAATGTCTACAAATCACCCGCAC
This sequence comes from Lepturacanthus savala, assembly GCA_030544235.1. Classification (NCBI taxonomy): domain Eukaryota; kingdom Metazoa; phylum Chordata; class Actinopteri; order Scombriformes; family Trichiuridae; genus Lepturacanthus; species Lepturacanthus savala. Next base: position 21,997,246 of record CM060481.1, read on the forward strand.
AACACATCTTTAAAATGGAAAAACTCACTTTTAGAAACTAGCAACTAGTTTTTACTGCCAGGCTTTGAATTTGTTTTTCTTTGCTTCATCTCTCATGGTGAGTTTTCTTCTCGTGTTGCACAGATCGTCCGTCATGGCGGTGCTCTCGGTCTCGGTTTGGCTGCGTTGGGCACAGCTCGACAGGATGTTTATGACCTCCTCAAGTCCAACCTGTACCAGGATGACGCTGTTACTGGTGCGTAAGCCCTGGACAAAATCAGGAGTTTTCAAACAGCCCTAAACAGAAATGTGTAGGGAATGTTTTATTAAAAATGACATAAAATCTGTTACTATTTGTACTTCCTACTCATTCTAATATAATGTAATTAATATAGTTAATATTTTGATTCAAGTTAGACAAATGTATGAACACAGATTTACAGCTGACTGATGAAAGGCATATATATATATGATGGATAGATGGAACCAAATTGTCATGAGTATATAGCTATTTTTCAATTGCTAGAGTATAGATTCTTAGGTTTTTGTCTTGTATCTTTCAGTTTGTTTCAGGCAGAAATATATTTATTGAAACACAGGTTAACAAATGAAATGACTATTGATTAGCAGCACATTTTACCAGAGAAGCACTCGCAGTGTTGCCACATTTAGTGCCGACAGCACCGGTGGATGCTCCTCACTTGGTGAAGGCACTTTTTTGATTCTAATCTGAAAAAGTTTGTGATGAAAAAAGAAACATTTTTATTTAATAATGTAGATTTTGCCTTGTCTTCATCAACAAAAACTGCGTTAATTTGGAAAAACACTGTTGCTGACTGTATCATGTGACCTCTCAGGTGAGGCTGCGGGTCTGGCCCTCGGTCTCGTCATGCTGGGCTCTAAGTCGGCTCAGGCCATCGAGGACATGGTCGGCTATGCTCAGGAGACGCAGCACGAGAAGATCCTGCGTGGCCTGGCTGTGGGAATCGCTATGGTCATGTATGGACGCATGGAGGAGGCTGACGCCCTCATTGAGAGCCTGTGCAGAGACAAAGTAAGGCTGCTACAATCAGAGACCAAACCATGGACCTAATGAGGTCAGAGCTGTCTTATTTTCTAAGAACAAAGGGTTGCTTATAATATACATACAGGCTTTACACTATACATATAGCCTGGCTTGAGCTTGTTTAAATCAGAGACTAAGTGAGGAGAATTCAAGTGGAATTCTCATCGTATCTCACAAGGTCGTTGCAACCAAATGTTAGGATTGCAATGGGCAGTTTGAGTGTTTGGTGTATCGAGTGCTGTATGTACTCATACGACCCCTGGTTGCGTGTGTTTATTCCATGTCCTCCTCAGATCTCCTTGCCAGGAATCTTTTTAAAGAGCTAAATGTGGAAAATTTCTCAAACTATGTTGATTGTAGTTGTGCATCCAGGCTCAAAGCTCTGCTTCCCTTCATCTGTCCACCATAGGACCCCATCCTGCGGCGCTCAGGAATGTACTCCGTGGGTATGGCTTACTGCGGCTCCGGGAACAACAAGGCCATCCGACGCCTGCTGCATGTTGCTGTGAGTGGTTTGTGTTTGTCCCTCTTCACAACGCAACACACATTTCACTGAGAAGAAGACGGGTTTAGTACGCCGTCAGTGAAGCAGTTTCCAAGTAAACAGGCTGCACAACTGCAGCTAACATCATAATTCTCTTGATTTTATATTTTATGATTGTTGAAAAAAATCTATACTATTTTCTGTTGAGAGTATGAACTTGGATGCAGCTTTGATTTAAGTTAAATGCTTCTGTTAAGATTCAAAATCTTTCTAAATTGGAGGCAATGCCAATTACTAGCACCTCCTGAATCAACCCTCTATTTTAACATGGAAAAAGGTTGCAATTACATTACAGGTTGCAAGATGCATGTTTATTCCTGCCATGGTGCTTTCAGTCACTACATTTGCAACTGCAACATACTTCAGAGGTGTGAACAACCTGTTGTCCTGTAGGTGGCACCTTACACATACTAAAGTTATTCCGTTCTGTGAGCAAACCTCCTGCTGTGAGCCACATGTGAGCTAAAGGTTAATTGCAGGAGTTGATGAGTCTCACTTACCACTTTGGTTATTTGACTGCTTTGTTTATCTTAATAAAGGTCAGCGATGTGAATGACGACGTCAGAAGAGCCGCTGTCGAGTCCATTGGCTTCATCTTGTTCCGGTAAGGACCAGCCTGAATTACTTTAACTATGAACTTTGGATTTAGTTCCTTCTACACCCACCAGATGCCCATCTGTTGGGATAAAACACAGATTAGTGTTTTATATTGAACACTAATGCATTTGAGAAATTGGCTCACTTTAATTTTTTTTTTGTAGAGAAGTATATAATTTAGTTTACACAGTTTATTTCAGCAAAGGAAGCTATATTGCCTCTTTGGTTCAGCACCTTATTAAAATTCATGGAATGTGTATTCCTGCTACTTTTTTGGAGATCACATTATTAGAGAAGAAAGTTTTTTTTTTTTTATTTACTTTTTAATTTTTTTTTTTCTAAAGAGTGTCATTGACAAAACTGCAGTAAAAAGTGTATTGACAATTTTCAAATGAATTCCAGCCGTATACAAAATGTTTTTTAAACAATTACCCCAGAAATAGACTTCATTGTACAGCACTCTGTCATCACCTGTCTTTGTAGCAAATACGCTACTGTAAAGTGACAAAGATGACACCAAAATATATTTATATTAAACTTTTTCCTGCAAAACAAAAGTGTTAATTTGTCAAATAAGGACCAAGAAAACATATTTGCAACATCGACACATTAAAAACAAATGATGATAAATGCATGTCTCTCTACAATATGAAGACACGGTGCTGCTCATTTTCTATAAACCGGCTCAATCCCCTTGTCTTCTTCACATCTAGCATTTATCTTTTCTTTTTCCTTCCTGCTTCTGTGTTCCTGGCTGCATCCTTGGATCATTTTTTATTTCTGGATTTGTATTGCTAACAAGACTTTTAGCCATTAATTCATTCCTTTTGTCTTGAGTGGAGAATCTAGATGCACTTATGATAAGAATTTGCAATGACTTCCAGGTCTTCATGGAAGGTATTCTTCTTGTTAGAGGAAGCTGGATGTTCTTCTCATTGTCACTCACACGTTTTCTTCCCCGGCTATTTATAGAGATTAGTTGTTCTTACACCGGCATGAATTTACCAATCAGAGACCAGAGCAGTTTTAAACAGAGCGTACAAGCCAGTGCACAAATATCATGGTGTGCATTTTTAAGCCCAAAAAAGGTTATGCTAGATTGTGTGATCAATTGGCCTCTTGATAAACCCTGTGTAAATCTTTTCTGTGTTTAGAAGGAGTCGAACAAGAACTATTCAATTGGCAAAAGAGACGTGGTTGGTAGAAGCAGAAATAAATTGGTGATATACACTAAACTCACACACCATGTTTATCCAGCCTTATCCAACTCTCATATTTATTGTTCCATTGAGCAAACATCTAGTTCATATACAGGCTTTAATTTAGGCAATTTTATATATATATGAAATATAGCCTGACATTTCCTCCATGGGTTTGTGTATTTTTTATTAATTCTAGTTAATAATTGTCCAGTTGTGTTGAGGCCCAATATTTTTGGTCTTCTATGCCGTGACATGCGCTGTTTATTTAGCGGTCATGTGGTGCTTTGATCAACATTGGTTTCATGAAATGCACTTAACTCATTGATGAAGACCTAGACAATAAAAGAAAAGAGATGGTCAGAATGAAATCATTTTTCTTTCAGTTCAGCAACACAAATATTTTATTGAACACATGTAGATTTCCATTTAATCTTGATTTTGTTTTATTTACAGTGTTTTATATAGAAACCTTTTAAATGGTCAAGACATCTGTCCGTTATACACATACAAAAGCACTTCTCAAAGGTCCAGCAAATACAATATGTATCATTCCAAGAGTGCAGTGCATTTCATGTGCGGAATAGATTTGATAGGTTGAGTTGTGGCTGTCTTAAGGAAACATAAGCAGGTGGTCTGAGATGGTTTATAGCACATTCAGAGAGCCCAGGTTGGAAAAAAAATCAGCAGAGGTATACTGCATATTGAAGTCTGCATTCACAGAGTTTCCAGGTTGTTGTAAATCATAATTTTTAGTCTAGTTGTCTGAATTTTTCGACATTTCACAGGATATTCTCCTGTGTTTGATCTGGTGCAGGTTAACCCAGTTATTCACTGCAAAAACCGAAAACTCAATAAGTGAAAATATCTAGTTTTTGGTACAATTAGACCAGTATTGAGTAGAATTATCTTATTCAACTGGAAGGTAAATTAACTTATTTCTATGTTTTTCTTTGATTTTAGTCAATTTGATCTTTTAAAGAAAATGTTAAATTGATCCATATTAGGAAAAATAAGATAAATTGTCTGTCAGTGGAATAAGATATTTCTACTAGTCCAATGTTGGAGTTGTTGTACCAAAAACAAGAAATCTTCTACCTGTTAGGATTTCACCTTTTGCGGTCTCTTCTACTACACTGTCAATTGTCTTGGTTTGTTTGGAGATTCACATTGTTGATGTGGCCTGTTTTAGAGACCAGCTCAGTTAAATATTGAATTCACATATGTAACAAGAGGAGTTTGGCTGAGTTTAGAGAGTAATATTCTGTGTTTCTGAAACTATCATAAATAATTGATACTGTAGAACCCTGTTTTGATTCTGTAAACATATTCAGATAGCATCAGGTTTGATTTTTATTACTTGAAAATAATGAATTCCAATCCTGTGTTTTGAATTTTTTTTTTTTAAGGGGCTAAGAATTTTATTTTTAAGGAGATAAAAACACTTCTGCGCTCCCCCTTTTTAATTGGTTAATTTTTCTAGTAAGTAAGTTGCTCTATAAGCAACTTACATGTTCCCCCTGCTTACGGTCCTCATTTTCAGTCAGGAGCACTGTGTCTAACACAACACCATTGGATGATTGTGCAGGTGCCTGCAGGCACTTATGTGGACTTTGGTAGTTTACCGCTCCAATGCCGTTCTTCATTCCTCGCTTCATGAACAGTTTAGAGTTTTCTGCCATTGAAGAGCTGAACGAAATTCTCGTATGGGGCCGATCTGCAATTGATGGCCTTGGATGCCTTCCCTGGCCGCCGTGGCTATCGGAGTTCTTGTAATTGCAGGTGATGTAACGTGTGAACGCCTGCCTGAAAGTCTTGTTGAATAGAGTGTAGACCAACGGGTTGATCCCTGATGACACATAACCCACCCAGACAAAGATCTCCATGAGGCGGGCGATTACATTACCATCGCAGCTGGTGCATAGCACAGAGGTGATATTAGTAATAAAGAACGGGCACCACATGACCACAAACAGGAGGAAGACAATGCCGAGCACTTTTGAGGCACGCTGCTCATTGCTCAGATTCTGCATTGACTTTTTGCCCATGGTGGACATTCTCCGGAAGGGCACGTCGTCCCCCGTAGGCGCGTTCGCCGTGCCTCCGTTTGGTTTTTCTTGAACCCTGGAATGTCTGCTGTCCAGCATGTTCAGCTGCTCGGCTTTAGGCGAGGTCACAGCATGTTCCCTTTGAAAAACCGTGGCGATTGTTGGGTAGCTAAAACGCTGAGTCACCTTCGCTTTGAGCAGATAAACTTTCTTGCGCAATACCTGGACGGTAAGAAGGTAGATGACCATCATGATGGTCAAGGGAATGAAGAATGCCGTCATGGAGCCAAACATAATAAATTCCCGGAAGGTGTCCGTTTTCAACAGGCACGTGTGGTTACTGTTGAAGGTGATGTTGTTGCGAGGATGGTAGTTCTTCAGCCCCTTGATTGGTATCGGGATTGCTATACCTGTGGAAAATTATGAGAACCTTTTAGTATTGGCCAATGTTTGCAAATATCTTTAAGTACCAATTAAACTGCCAGTGAACCAGTTCAACAGAAAAGTTTTTCATCATCCTTTTTTCATTCTGTAGTTGGGGAAGTAGAACAAATCTATACCAGATGAATGTTTTATGAAGCAATTGTCTCAGGAATGAGCAGAGGTCTGATTTGTCTTTTTTTGTTTTTTGAGTTAAGTAAACTAACCATCCATGGCCTGCCATGATCCCTCTTAAACTGAGCAGCAGTATGCTGTCAGGGGGGGAACTGTTTTGCAGTCAGCAGTGTTAAGTGCCTCTCCCTTCATTCCATCTGATCTCCTGGTTTTACTCATGAAATGAAGCTCAAGTGAAACCAAACCCGACAGCTAAACTGACTGTGCCTTTAGTGGTCCGAGTACAGAGCACTTAGCAATAATGCCTCAGTGAATTAGTCCAAACTTGTACTCTTCTTTCTTATGAGACCCTTTTCATGGCAGACATGTTGGTGCTCTGTTTTACATCCATAATTTGTCAAAACAATAGCGCAGTAAGGCTGGATGGGTAGAATACAATAGTGTGATATTACTGTACTGTCCAAGCCCCTTACCAACCCCATCGCCTTCTCATATATAATGTAGTGGACAGCATTGCTTATGCATCATCCTTTTTCATTGCGTCTGGCTTGTATTTTTGAGTGTATAAACCAGGTGTGCTGTGAATCTTACGCCAAGACGTCTATCTGAATCATTCCTGAGGCCAACTTTGTCAAAGTACTAAGAGTTCAAGTTGAAGTTTGTGTTGAGCTAAAAGGAAATCTGAATGAATGCGCTTACAAATGGATATAAGCCACACCAGTGCTATCTTGACCATCGCTTTGGCTCTGGATTTGTACTGGATGTGTTGGATTGGCTTCTTAATGGCGATGTAGCGGTCCAGCGAAATGGCGCAAAGATGCATGATGGACGCAGTGGAAAACAGCACATCCAGGAAAAGCCAAATAGGGCAGAGGAAGTCCGGCAGAGGCCAGCCAGAGTCTAGAGAGAACAGATGAAGAAATTAATCCACTATGACTTTCAACTGATGTCCTGTAGTAGTTGGATTTTTTAAAAATACAAGTAGTAAATCCTTTAATGCACTCTTGTAATAGATGACCATTTATTTTTAAAACTGTACTTGTACTACCGGTCATGAAAGATGTTCCACAATGGCAAAGGATCAGAAGGAAAGTATTAGAAGTAGTACTCATGCAAAAGATTGGTGTTTGTTTACCTATGTGAGGAATATCTTTACTGGGGGGAAAAAAGGAGGTTCCCTGACTGTTTATGGAGCTAAAAGCTCTTTATGTAGATGTACCATAGTCTATACTCAACAGTAGTGTTTATTTTCAGTTCCAGGCATAAAATTGGCAAGTCATTTTTTTGGCTTTTGTCCCGTGTCCGTCACCCATTAATGACACAATTTTCTTGTACCGCGCTTTGGTCACACTTGGGGGAATATTTGAGTCATAGGTTTTATTAGGTTTCATCTTCAAGGCCTATTCATCAACAAATACCGCACTTGTTCTCAAAGCAGACCCTCTGTACCTGCCCTGTATTTGTGCCCTTGTTGAATCTTAAGCCAGATTCAATAAACAGTGTAGATTACAAGCTCTTTTGGGCCAGAGAAGGGCACCTGTATTTATTTTCTTTTAACTGAATTATGAAACTTTTAATGAGCAAACTTTGGTGCACCCTCAGCATAATGGTGAGTGTGTCTAGTTCACATGCACGTTTTACTTCTTTGGCATTAGAGAGTAATTGTGTCTGTTGCCAAAATGTCTTTCTATCAATCAGCATAGTTTCTTTAAAAAACATCAGGTTGCAGTTTTTGCAAAAATTAACAGCCAAGGCTCGGTAGGGAAAGACAAACAGTGATGCAGTTTTGCTTTTGTTCCACCAAACACCAGCCTATAGATTATTCCACTAATGGTAATAAATGTCCAGCAGGTCCAGCTCACACAAGGCTTGATCCACACATTATCTATAACTCCCACAGGAATTCATTTTATTGTTTTCTTTGTTTTATTTAAAAACTTAAAATTACCAATCTCACTATTTATTGATTCAAAATTATTTGATTAGTTGATTTTTTTCAAGAAAAATTATTAAAATAAAACCTTTTAATATGGCAAGTCCAGGCATGAAAGAATTTGTCATTGGCATCTTTTATTTTAATCACCCAATACAATATTGTTGATGTTTCTCACCGTTTTCTAACAGCTACTATAACAGTGTCTATTCACACATTTCATCTCCTAAATTTTCAAGGTGTTGCCGGTATCGAATTCATCTGCCCGGCAGATGTGGAAAACATCTGGCGGTGTATACAGGTGTAACTGAAATCCACTTGCATTCACCGCAGTAGATTGAAGCTTTGTCTTGAATGTATATGGAATGCTTTGTGGTTGAGATGATCTTTGAGCCCATATTTTTTTATTTTGTGTAAAGTCCGCTGCCTATTATTACCAGCAGTGGGGTATACTGGTGATAATATTGCTATTCAAGCGTTCACTGTGTAGCTGTGCGTCTCCAGTCCTCAAGCTTGGGTTCAGTTGAGAGAACTGGCAGTTTCTGTCCACTCGGTTGATGTCCCTGCTATGCTTCATACAACCCTTCACACAAACACTGCATGTTTATGTCACCACTACCTCTCTTCTCAACATGGTGTTCTGAGCTTCAACTCTCTAGCGAGGCAGTAGTGATGGCTGCCCGGGTTTGTAATGTATATATTTTTGACAATTGAACAGTTTATTTTTAAGATTGAATTAGAAAGTAAACTCTCATAAGAATGTCCTTAGCTATATTTAAACATGTGCACCTAGTCACTTTCAAGCATTTCAGCTGTACAAATAAAAAATGTAATTATTTTATTGTAAATTAAGTGGTGTTATTTGTTGGACTGATAAAATATGTACATATGTTTATTTATAGTCTAATTTAAGGATCAAGGACTCTTTTAAAGTTTGAGATAAATTACTATGCAAGAAAAAATCCTTAAATTTTTAATCCTTTTTCAGCTTTCTGCATAAAACGCTGCTTAATTTTAATCTCTCAACCTTGAAACTTACAGCCTACATGGAAGTGTGAGTGAACACTGCTTTAAGTTATTGAGCAGAATGGTTGACTTGTTGCCTTTGGAATGAAATTCACTCCATGATGTTTTTTAGAGCAACACTTTCATCTGTAGATGTTAATGTGTAGATGACATGTAGATAGATGATTTATAAGAACCAATGGCTGTTTATTTGTATGGCCCTTACTTACATAAGCCCTGCATTATGTTGCCATTTGCCCTTTAGCATAAGACATCCAGTTCTCACAGGCGGACAACTCTAATCCATCTGTGTGTGTGACAGAGAAACATGATAAGATCTGGCTCATTATCATCCAATTGAATTAATGGTGAGTAATGGCTTGGCCATAGCTTTGTATTAAGAGAATATTAGTCTAAATCGGTTCATATGCAGCTCTGCTTACACATCAGTCACTGGGAATTGAAATAAAATTGCCGTTTGCGTCCTTTTTCTCCTCGACCAACAGTTCAGTCCGAGCTGCACGACTCTGTGCCCTACTTTGCCAGAGGAAGTAATATGTTTATTAATTCACTAACTAATAAAATTTCATCTAGAGTAATTTGTTTAGGGATATTTGTTATTGTATCTAGAGTTGTTCACAAACTATTTTTACCCTCCTGTGCTCACCCCTAAGGACGCTGTTCTGGTTTTCTCTAGAGATTCATTGGATAATACTAGTTAAATATAGTTTCCCTATGAAATGGGGGACTTTCTCCGTAGAAAACAGATATCAGGACATTTCCAGTGAGTTTTCTTCTGGGTGTTTTGTGAGATCTTCAGGGTGGTCTTTGAATGGAAAGCTGTGGATTTTTTTTTTCTTTTTTGGAACTGTTAATTATAATTTTTTGGTTGTTAATAATAACACTTTTTTTTCTTTTCCACCATGATTTTTCCTTAATTCATCATTCCAAATCATCATATATGTGTTGAAACACTTTCAACCCAGCCTGATAGACAATTTGAATCGTTTGGCTTCATATTTTTGATGTTTTTTATTACTGTTGTACTATTGCAAGTCATGTTTCTGGTAACGAGGCCCCATGCTGAACTTACTGTAGAGAACAGTGACGAGGGCAATGGGCATCACTAGGAGTCCCACCAGCAGGTCGGCCACAGCGAGCGACATCAGGAAATAGTTGGTGGCGTTCTGCAGTTTTTTCTCAAGCGACACAGCGAGAATGACCAAGATGTTACCTCCGATCGTGGGGATGATGGCCATGACCATCAGCAGGGCGGCCCATTTCAGCTGCACCCCCAACGCTTCGGGCTGCGAGCCGCTATCCTCGGGGGAAGCCGCGAATGGCTGGGACATGGTGGCGCACGGGTTACAGCGGGCCGCGGCGTGGGTCTGGGCGCTGATCGTTTTGGCGTTTGAGACTCGGTCAGCATGGTCACTGGGTCCCACAGGAAAAGGGCAGAGGGTAGGGCGGGACGGCTCAGGGTCCGTGCACAAGACGCTACATCCCCTTTACGTGGCGTATATAAACCAGACGGAATAGCTGACAATCGATAGGAGATCCACTGCTCGGAGGGGGCGAAAATAAAAGGAATAACGGGTTCCAGCGCTCCAAACTCCTAATGTTGGCAATAATCCCAACACGATAAGTATTTCCACAGGGACGTGCTAGCAGGGGTCCTCACTTTCCCAGGCAGTTGATAGTCTTGCCGTCCATTGCGTCCCCTTGACAGAACAAATAGGACTGTTAAAAGAAAAGCAACACCTTGTTACCTCTGTACTTTATTTCCCTGTATGATGGCATAATAATGAGATGTGTATAGTAACAAATAAGGAGGGCCATTCCTGTGTAGGGAAATATGAGGAGGAATAGGTTAAATGGTGCTGGTCTGTGTTTTAGAAATATAACTATAAGCTAATTTATAGGAATAATTTGCAATGAGGTTTCAATGGTCTGTAATATTTTAATGGGGTTTTAAAACATGAGTACATGATTTATATTACTATTTCAACCAATACAGAGATTTAGTTTTAAATGATGTGAGGTCTTCAACAAAAGATACACAACTGTATCACTGTCTATAGTCTTTACTTATTGTACAAGTTGACCAAATGTACTAATGCGCATGTAATGGGTTATAGAAAATCAATCTTTATCATTTCAGAAAATATAATGTTCACAAAAGGCTAAAGTTTCTTACCTGCTCCTGAAGTCTGTTGCACTTCAGGGTCGATAGTTTGATGTTTCAACTCTCCGTTTTTTCCAATCCAAGTCAGAACCTTTCGGTAAACACCGAAGCAGCAGTAGTTTGGGTCGTAAGAAAGGTGCAGGTTAACAAGCAACACACTTGTATCTTTGCACACCTATCTCATCTTTATATTTCCACCCTCTCTAAGTAAGAACATGACAAAAAAAAAAAAGTTGCCCTCCCTCAGAGGCAAAACCTAAATCTGTCTAAGTCCATGATGTGGAATTTGCTTTGCCTCACATGTTGGAGGAACCCCCAGTCTTGCCTCGCATCACCTACCGCGATCACAGGTTTAAAACTTTCAGATGTTGCGGCTTCTTTGCCTTCCTCCCATTCCTGCCCGCTGCCTCTCCTTCACAGCCACTAAACTACTCTCTCACCCCGTCTTGTTCGCTCCCTCCCCCTCCTCCCCCTCCTCCTCTCCTCCCCTCCGTCTTGCCCGTGAGTCAGACTCTGTACAAAACAGATGAATGTCTTCAGGCTGGCAATATGCCAGTGGTTCTGGGAGGTAATTTCCTTCAACGCAGCCGTCCCACTGTTTATATTTGTCACTTTCTGTTCTCTCCTCCATTTGAAGCTAGCTGTGGTGGGGGAGAAGCAATTCTGTGTGGCAAAGGTGTTCGGAAAAATAATGTACTCGAGTCTTTCCGTTTTGTCTGCCGCGAGCTTGCATTTTCAGGAAAAGAATGCAATTTAAATTCAGTTGTATTTTCTTTTTTAGACGATCGGTTTGAATTTTAGACCACATTCGTGTGGTTTGTTTCCCCTGATCTTCCTGCCTCAACAAGACGAAATCTGTTTTCTCTCAGTGCGGATTCATTGTTTCGCTTTTAAAAGCAGGTGCAAGACATTAAAACATGCAGAAATAAATGTTCCCTGGAGTTTACAGTAACCAGATGACGAGGGATTCTGCTCTTCACGAGAAATCGTGAAAAGTAGAGTCAGTAACCCCTCGTGTCTTCTGTAGGAAACAGTCTACACTCCATATGTTTTAGCTGAAAGTTTTCCTCATTTACCGATACACACGCAGCGTGTCTCTGGTCTCTGTTTCAAATCGGTTAAGTTTAGTATCCTGAGTCTATAGGAGAGAAGTCATAACTCTGTCTGTCAGAAGAAAATCAGTCCATTTCTAATCTGTGACAGCTGCTGTTAACAAATAAGACAAAAGATTACAGGAAAAACTGAAGTCACCTCTCCAACCTCCACTGTGTCCTCGATTCTGTGTTACGGTCTTGATTTATTGTTTTTTTTTTTTTTTTTTTATTTATTTCTGTTATTTATGATGCAAGGAATATGTGAATTGTGCTAGTATCAGCAGTATGCTGATATATTTTTCAGACTCCGTCCAATTTTGCTGCTCAGACTGCAACTTTTTTCAGATCTTCACATTTCTGTTTTTTGTGCAAGTGAAATTATAATTGGTACTATGTTGATTTATATGGCCTGGAAAATTAGTTTTGTTTTGTTTGACAAATTCACACAAGTATATATTTTTGCATTGTCTCTGCAACACACTTGGTAAGTACCATTCCCCTCTAATGACCAGGATGCATCATACATGCTATTCATATACCCTATCAGAAATAAATGATCATTTTTCTGAAATGAATTTTACACTTTGGCATTGACCTTTCACCGCTTTTTAATATCCTCATCAATGCTATCATAACCGTTTTGCCATTAGCACATTCGCCGGTATATGCAGCTTTTCTCCTGCGGTTAAACAGTGGTTGATTTTTAAATTGAATTCATTAAAAGTGTTAACCTATGGAGGACAGACAACATCTCCGCCTGTTTAATGCAACATTGTCCAGGTACGTTCAAGATACATTTGCGTGACTGGTTGTAACAGACAGGAAACGAGCTAAACAGATCTGCTCTTGCAGCGCTAGCACATTAGTTACTGCTGCAATTACATTTCATGGTGCAAAATCCATCTATAATTTATTTAGCGCTGCTGTATTCCTGCTTCTTTAGCAAACCTTTCAATGCTGTACCCAGGGCATCGCCGGGCATCTGTGGACGGAGTGAGTTATTCAATTTCAGCCGTATTACTCACACCATAATGAATGTGAAGCATGCATATATGCTTCTACATGTATTAACCAAAAAGAGTAAATGCATTATTTTGTCAGGAAATAAATATATTTGTAAAAATTTTTAACCACGACTGTCTTCAGACACTTTTCACATTGCACAATGATACAAGTTCAAAATTCTCTACTGCAATCTCCACCGTCTCCATCTCATCACGTCAGATTTGACCACTCAACTAGTTTCCTCAGCAGTTTGTTGCCCAGAATCAATCTGAAATGTGTTCAATAAAACTAAAGTCAACATTAAAAATCGGATTGAAAACGGCCATTCTCCTCTCAACAAACATCAGACCGACATGCCTGGATTCATAACTGTGCATCTGAGTGATCAACATAGACACAACAATAATGAAATGAGACTTTTCTTCTGTTTTCAGTATTTCAGCTCGTTCTAATGTACTTCAGTCCACCACACAGGAAGAGGATATTTAAGTTTGGCTTAAATATCAGAGCAAATGGCGGATATTATATCCGTCCACTTTGCAGGTGGTTGAGCTTAATTAGCTTAGCCATCTTTTACTTTGGGAATGAAAATGCATTCAAGTTTTCCTCGAGCTGCTGTTGTGCCTCAAGCTACTGTAGTCCCGAGTCGATTACAACATTTGTCAAGAATTAGTTTTCAGAGTCGAGCCATTACATAAGAGGTAGCCTGTGTTTTTACAGGTATCTTGGAGGTGAAAAACTGAGAACCGAGTCCGTTTCATTCATGTCAGGTGAAATTACAGATTTGTCTCAGGAGAATTTAACAATCTGTCCTTTATCCAAGAATAGATTTTAGGACATTGTCACACTATCAGAATAGAATCAGTTCATCCCTGTATCTGAGATTGAAAGGTGATCTACACTCCAAACGATTGTCATTTGTGATCTACTTAAATCCTTCTCTATGGGTAAGCTGAGCTTCTAATTCCAAACAGGCCAGTGGAGATTACATACTGAGAACATGTCACTATATTGAAGCAGAGTCTAAACACAAAACCCACGTAGCCTTATACTTATTTAGACCAAACATCCTGGGCTTTATTCATGCTATTTTATCGGTTCAAACCTTCTTCTTCCTTGTTTTACATTGAGTACATTCTGCAGTATTATAGACATGTTGAATGGAGACAGAGGTAAACTGAGGTATATGATGTAGCTCTCACATTTAAGCATTTTGTTTTTAGTTGTTTGTACTTGTTTCGATGATAAAGCTGCCACGCTAAATGATGTATGTGACACGGCTTAATTTTCTGTTTCTTTGCTTAACTTTGAATTTGGTAAATCTAAAACAGATGGTTTACAAGATTAGGGTTCAGAACAGCTAGGTAATTGAGCATTCTAATTCTTCCCCCCTTTAGTTCAACAAGCTCTTACTTTTTTTTTTTTTTTTTTTAAAGAAACAAAGGCACCAGGTTCAGAAAAGTGTGTGTCGCAAACACTTGGCAGCATTTGACACTTAAGTAGGGCTGTAACAAAACAATCCAGAGAGATTATTGCTGCTGATTATGATGCTCACATCTTGACTGGACCTCCAAGACTCTAGATGATAAAAAATGTGTGTGTGTGTGTGTGTGTGTGTATGTGTGTGTGTGTGTGTGTGTATGTGTGTATGTGTGTATGTGTGTATGTGTGTATGTGTGTATGTGTGTATGTGTGTATGTGTGTATATGTATGTATATATGTATGTATATATGTATGTATATATATATGTATATATATATGTATATATATATGTATATATGTATATATGTATATATATGTGTATATATATATATATGTATATGTATGTATGTATATATATATATATATATATATATATATATATATATATATATATGTATATATATATATATATATGTATGTATATGTATATGTATGTATATGTATATGTATGTATATGTATATATGTATGTATATATATATATGTATATATATATATATATGTGTATATATATATATATATATATATGTGTATATATATATATATATATATATATATATGTATATATATAAACAAACAGCAGACCAATCCGTTTTGAAATTTAAAGGCACAGCATAATCTCAACAATCAGTCAATCTGTCAGGTCCAGGCAGTGCAGGCGTTATCTACATTCTACACCGCCTTACCTTTCACAAGCCAATTTTCAGATAACATTCTTGGTATAAAGCAGATTACTTGTTATTTTCCCTCCTTTTTCTATCAAATTAATATCTCGGTTGGGTGAATCAAAACAGCCACATGCTGTTATATGTCGTACTTTGACGTCACCTGCTGACACAGACTAATGCAAAACATTAGTGTCACTGAGGCTGTGACAGTATCTGACCTCTTCTGATTGGAAGAGAATCTCGCTGTCATTAATCACAGCTGTACTGGGTCTCTAAGCAAATTATACTTTCAGCAAAGAAATGGCCCCATTAAGTTCTCTTAAAGTGGCTAATAATTGCATTTGGTTCTTATCTTGGCAGCCCTTTGACACATGACTCTTTTCTTTTTATCCTGAGGTTAAAGATTCTTTTAAGACTCCCTTCTGTCATATTCAACAATACTTGTTGATTCTTTTTCAATTATCTGTAAGATGTCGGACTGTCAGTCCCATAATATTCATTTTCAAAGAAGTTTTTCCTCCGATGAAAAATTTCTTCAGAAGCATCCCTTAATGTTCTGTGCTGGCAACAAAACTGTTTATACCAGAGAGGGAAAAAATCACAAAGAGACACGGCGTTTGAGTTTTGTGTCCAGAGCCAAAGATTTGGCTTAAATGGTTTGGCTCGGTGATTTCTATTCTCCGTATTCCGCGGCAGCACCAGTGGGGAAAACACTCCAAGGACTTGGAGAATTTTCAGACACATAAATCAAAGTTGCTTATTCCATGCCCACGTTTCTCTCTTTCTCTCCCTCTTTACTCGACATTGTCTCTGCAGCTTTTTTCCCCCCTCTCCCTCTAATACGGTTTCCCATATGTAGATGCTCCCTGCATACAGTAACTACAATAATTTCTAGATCCCAGTCGGGCTGAATCCACCTGTACCATTAACAATAGTACCACAATGATATTGGCTTTTGGCCCTTTGTGTCAATTATTGCAGCGCTGAAACAAATCCCCGTTGGAAGATGGCCCAAACAAACAGGCGTTTCCTATCATCACCAGCTCAATGTTACAATGATGATTTGGTTCCTGTTGCTCTTTTGCTCCAGGCTTATAAGTGCTTTACCTTTTATTAGGACTAAATCACCTCATCAACCACTTCAGATTTTAAACCTTAGTAATTGATTTTATTTCATTGTCCTCTCTCTGCAGCGTTTTTATGGTTATGTTTACTGCGTCCTCTTGGCTCAGCCTAATTTTCTCCTTCCCTCTCTTGTCTTTTTTAGGACCCCAGAACAGTGTCCCAGCGTGGTGTCTCTTTTGTCCGAGAGCTACAACCCTCATGTCCGCTGTGGGGCTGCCATGGCTTTGGGAATCTGCTGTGCTGGGACAGGAAACAAGGTGAGTTTCTTCCTCTTAGCCTCAATCATTTTAATTTAATAAGCAGTTAGCGTACTTTGCTTTTCTGTTCCTCATATGGGCCCATATTACAGAGAGGGAGATTTTAATTTCTTTTTGATTACAAGAAGGTCTAGGTGTTCTGTAAATGATAAAAAAGCACATCGCCGCTATTCAGAAACTGTACTTTTTTATTTGAAAAAGCAATTGCTCCTCCTTGGACCACTGCACCTGGAAAAGAGGACAATCTAGGACCTTTTCTGTTGATAAAACACATTGTTTCACAATACAACCCAGTCTGAGAAGCCTGTTATGTTATGTCCTTCCATCTTAAGACTGGTATAAAATATTAAAATGAGGAAGAAGCCAGTATTTATGAATTGACCGTGCCTTCCCAGACCCATTAAACTTACTATACACAAGGGTGAACCAAACCTTACATCAAATTCCCACAAAAATACACTAAAACCTGTTTTGGCTCATCCAAGATGTAAATAATGAGTCCTCAGCTAATGAGGTCTCTTTAAACAATCGCTTATTCCTTTTGGAATCAGAGCTCATAACTAGAATTAATATTCCTTGTAAAGGCTGTGTACAAAAAAAAGCTGAGATAGCAGTTTTTTCAACCACAAAAGCAGCATTGGGCCCGGCTGTCCTCATTTATCCTGTGTGCTTTCTTTGTCTTGTGGCATAATGTGCGTCACTGATGCCAAGATTACCTTTGCTGCACAAAGGGGTTTCCTTAAAACATTCAAGTGATGGATCCTCTGTAAAGCTTATCAGAGATGGGCGAGTACATACTCACTTTAGGTGAGCGAAGGCGGCTGCCTTCCCTTGTTGGATGCGATGATGCCATCAGAGCAAATGAAACTTGGCCAAACTTATTCACGAGATGGGTGAAATACTGTGGTTTAGACAAACTGTAAAAATCCCATGATGGTGCTAGAAGACTCTCATCACCTGCTTCAAGGCAAAGTTCATTTCCTGCCACAGTTTGACTGCTTCATGCACGATTAAAGCATTAAATAGCTCCTTTACTTTTAACATTTGCTTTAATTTTCACGGCGGATCAGCAGCAATGATCTCACAATCATGGAAAGTCGTTTGGAGGTTTGCTTACGAAACGGTCCAGGTTGGCACACCGTCCCCCCGGCGTCCTGTTTGGGTTCATCACACGTCTGAAGAGAAGCGAAGAAGACAGGAGTCGGGTGTACAGCCAGTTCCTGAGTCATGATGTGGTCTGATCACTCTCAGGTGGCACGGCCCGAGCCGAGTCACGGCTCATTACAACCCGAGCCTCGAAGCACCAAAGTGAATGTTTTTGGACCAGGTCAGGCCAAGGCATGCTCGGGAGCTGATCACCTCCGAAGATCTACCGCTCGTTTTTTTTCCACAATAAAACCTCAGCACATTAGGCCCCTGGTGAGACAAATGATGTTATAGCAAAATAAGTGGGTCACCTACAGCATTCAGAGGGAGCACATTCCTTTGCCATCATTTACACACCTTGAGCTTCAGCTATTTTTACTGGATCAGTGATCTATTATACACAAAAGAAAAATATTTTGTGCGGTAACGTTGAGCACTGTTCAGCTTGTTTTGTGAACTGGATGGAAACATGATTTGATATGGGGTATAATATGGATGTTTAGTGTTTTTTTTATTTTTTTTTTAAACACACATGATGCACTTGTAGACTTATGAATGCTAATGTTCAGCGCTGCTCCATTAATTTATATTCAAGCTTCTAGCCCATTTATAACATTACAGCAGAGCAAGCCTGTACATGGATTAAGAGATTCTTAAACAACCATATTATGCATTTTGCTACTTAGCTACTGTATGAATATGTTTTTATTTGCAAGTTAAACATTAATACCAATATAGATCAAATACATATACCCCCATAATATTAAGAGATTATTAAGATAATAATGGAATATTATAAGACAAAAATTCATGTTATAATGTTACAGTTATTGTTTTATAGCTTGGTGAATGCAGGTCGCAACTCGTCCACCACAGCATTTGAGAGTTGCTGGATTGTGTATTTGCGGAGTTTGCAGGAAAAAATAATAGCACTATTTTTAAAAATAGCTGCTTTAGCATTAGCTGCTTAGTAATAGCTGAGCAGCTCATGACTTTGCTTCACTGCTCTGGAAACGGCTTGTTTCGACAGAAAACGGTAAAGCACCTCTTCCTATGACGATGGGTGAATTTTCAAAAATGTCGAACTCTTCCTTTTAAATCTGGTCATTTTATCCAGTATTATGCTACATACATTTTCCCCAATTATATTTAAGTTTCCTGTTGAGGGCCAACCTTCAGTTGTGTAAATTCTGGATTTATTCCTGTTTATTCCCATATATTCCCTTAATTCCTGTGTATTCCAGTTTCACTGATGAAACACGGTTTATTTTGCCTCCGCTGTCATCATCTTAGTTTGTTTCTCTTTCTTCGGCGGAGCTGACGCCTCCTCCTGGAGCCAGCGATGTGAGTTACAGCCATTACTGCTCAGCAAGAACTGAGGGGAGAGAAGAAAGAGCTGAAAGAATAGGTGGTCCTCACTCACTCCTTCACTCAGTGAATATAGGAGGAAACCAAAGAAGATGGACCTTGTCACAGCTGTTTAGTTGCCCGGGGCAACCAGATAAGGATGACACTAATGTCACTAATTTGCGTGGTCTGGTTGCATCTGTTAATAATCCTCCAGAGGACATAAACGCTCCTGTTGCACTGATGACGTGTCCTGTTAGAAATGAAAATGTATCAAATGTACAGGCAGTGAAAAGCATAAAATTATCTGTTAAAACAGAGAAATTACAGATTTCACCGCTACTACAGTACTTAAGTTAACTAAATAGTTAATATTAGCCAGTTGATCATTTTACGACTTTTTTTTTTTCATTTTTAATTTAACCGTCCTTTTTCATGTTTATGAGAGGCTGAAACAAATGCACCATTCTTGAATATCGCCTCTTACCACTGAAGTATGGGAATATAATAACACAGGACTTTTTTCACTCCAAATAATAACATAAGCATATGATAACCATTCAGTTATGAATCTTACTGTTGGGGATGTGGAGTGCCTGCCCTCTTAGGTCTCAATTAGGAAAACATTCATTCTTTGTCAAAAGTTTTCTCCAGTTTATGCGTTCAGTTTCTCATGCAGCATCTTTGACAAAGATCTAAAATGAAGTAGATTGCAGCAGTGGTAGTGAAAAGTAATTCACACCTGTCTTGTAATTGTAGCCAATCAAAACCCATCCTGTTCTTCTTTAAATCTAAAAGAAAGCACCAAGTGGGTTGGTGTCTTCAGCTGTAACGTCTTTAGTACATACAGCAAGCTTGTAATTGACTGTAAATACTTTGTATTTTAAGCAACACTGCAACATTAGCGGTTCTTCTTCTCTCTCCTCCTGCAGGAGGCCATCAATCTGCTGGAGCCCATGACTAATGACCCAGTCAATTATGTGCGACAGGGCGCCCTCATCGCCTCTGCCCTCATTATGATCCAGCAGACTGAAGTCACCTGTCCTAAGGTATGTGCAAAATGTTTGGATTTGTCTTTATCATCTTCTGGACTTTTTTTTTTCCTTGGGCTTTCATTAAGAAAATTTTATATATACATAGAGCCAAGTAACAACCTCAAAGACAGGGTGTAAAACAAACCTTTGAAACAGCAAAAGCAATTTCTGATTAAATATGAACCGGTTCGTGAAAAGATTTGGACTTTGAAAGCCTGTGTTTTGTCTCTGTGGCCTGTGAAATAACAACATCTCTGCTACTCGTAAAACGATGCTCAACACCACGAAGACCGGAGCCTTTGCTGAGTAAAGAGTGAAAGAGGGGGGTCGGGGCAGGGGGGGAGGAGAAGACTTGACTGGAAACAGAAATCTAACATTTGTGAACACAGAAGGAAAGAAATCTGTCATGGAAGACTGAAGAGACTCATCCAGGAGGCCGAACTGCACGCACTCACCCTGCGAGCGCCATACTTATACATAGCTGGTTAAGAAATGCCAGACACGTTTTCAAAGAGTCCTCATCTGCACAGCAACAGTCCTTTAAAGCTTAAGGCGGTATGTGGGATTGTGCAAGAGGCAGCTGAGAGTCGGGAGGTATTACATCCTCCACTGTTTATTTTAAAGTCCCATTCTTTGCAATTTCCAGATCTGCCTCTCAATTGTAGACAGCAGTCTTACGTCTCTAGTTTGAGCAGTGGCTACCTAGCATAATTTTCACTCAGTTACACTCAAGCTATGTAGATGTTACTATGTAACAACATCAGGGTTTCCTGCAGCACATTACACCTACTTCCCTCCAAAAAAAAAGGTCAGCATCTCTCAACAAACTTACGTGAAGACGTTAGCTAACTTTATTCACATGCTACTGTGGCCGAGCCAATGCTAAAACAGCAAATTCCGCAAGAAAAGTGTAGTAAGTAATTAACACATTGCCCCTCCTTTGCCGTTTCAGGTGAACCAATTCAGGCAGCTTTATTCAAAGGTGATCAACGACAAGCACGATGATGTAATGGCCAAGTTCGGGGCCATCCTGGCCCAGGGAATCCTCGACGCAGGTCAGTGTACAGAGGGACACGGGGCTCATTTTCATTCAGAAAAGAGACTGGTGTTCGGAAATAGGTTTGGTTAACTGGAATGACATCGGTTTGATCACCCAGTGGGGGGATTATCCAATTACATCACTCACTTTCAAGCACTAACCTGAACCTTGCAAGGTAATGAGTTATAACATCAGCTTCCTGCAAATATTTCACAATAAAAGCATCTTTAAGAAATGAACGGTGTATGCCCACTGAAACACTAGGGTGCTGTTAAGCTTGTATTATAACAGCATAATGCTGTAACTCTCTGTAGTTTAGCTAGATAGAGGTCTTTGAATAAATGTGGTAGGCTCTTTTTTAAAATTTTATTTTCACGGACCCTTTGCACTTACACCACTAGGTGTCTGCGGACCCTCGGTTGAGAATCACTGCCACAGGAGATATGAAAAAGATTGAACTGCTCTAATTGTTAGGTGGATTTGTGGTTGACCACCCGTGCAAAGCGTCTCTGGAACAGATCAGGCTAAGGTGCGTTAGGGCTGGGCTCAGCGCCGCTCTCAACCATATGGCCCGGCGGTGTCGGCCCGGCGATCTCTGTTTGTCTGATAGTCCAGTGTTTGTGTGTCTGTGCGGGTGTTTGTGGACACAAGCATGCGGTGTGTGTTTGTGTGTGTGAGGTCCTAATGAGCTGCACATCATCACATGCGGAGCAACACACACACATTCTGTATACACGCAGAGCACGCCCATATTCACATGTATACACAAACCCTCAATGCAGGCAGGAGCAGAAACTCCGTTTTCTAAAAGCCTGCACGTGCGAAGTCAGAAAGAAACCAGCTCTGTTTACACTCGCTGTCTAAATAAACTATCAGGTGTTGCAACTTACACAAAAATGAAGCCAATCTGAAGTATTTGCGCCGTTACCTGTAGGAGTCTCCTGACGAAATTGCTTCTCAGACAACTCCGCCTCTCCCGCAGCATGATGAGCAGCCGTCCTGATGACAGGCGGGGACGTAAACCATAGATCAAATCAGACACGTAAACTGCAATAACTCTGCAAACATGCCAAGATGACCCCCGCATGAGAGCATCCAGACGAATCCTGACCACCGGTGTCATTTTTCAGGCCGTAGACGTCTCCCCTCTCCACCTCCTCCTCCTCCCCTCCAAACTCCAGCTTTCAGTGCTTCCCCCGTGTTTCAGGACAGCTCACAGATTAAACACATTCAGACAGGAAACACACCACTCCTGTTTGAATGTCAGACATGCTCGTGCTCACGCGGTCAGACTTGTTTTAGTGTTCTGGTTCTTCTAAGGGGGTTCGGTTTTTGAGGTGCAGGGGTAATTGTATTTAATTTGACAGGCGGAGGCGATTAGAGCTCAGTTTCATGATCACTGGTGCTCATTACCCCAGGAAATGTTAGTCTCTCCATCTCACCTCTCCCATGTTTAGCTCCCATGTACAGACTCTCCCTCCGCTAATTGACATCAATCCATTCATTAGTTTTAATCAGCGGTTTCTGTCTCAGTCAGTGTAATGAAACCTGCGGTGCTCTCGTCGTTTCACAGGAT
This sequence comes from Lepturacanthus savala, assembly GCA_030544235.1. Lineage (NCBI taxonomy): Eukaryota > Metazoa > Chordata > Actinopteri > Scombriformes > Trichiuridae > Lepturacanthus > Lepturacanthus savala. The sequence continues at coordinate 22,020,128 of CM060481.1, forward strand.
TCGCTCGTTGCATCTCTCCAACAAGCAGGCCAGTTGTTGATGTAGTCACATAACACCTTTTGAGGAATCGCTGCTATGCTCCGTGCCTCCCTCACCAAGTCTTTGGAATGAAAATTGGCCCGCCGAAGTACGAGTTGGCAAAAACAGCGGGCGGGAGGAAGAGGAGGGGGGGGGTGCCTTCTCGTCAAGTGACTCTCAACCTTTTCACAAGTTTTTAAGAGACCCTCGAGCCGAGGCGCTGCGAGCCCGCCCGTGTGACTCATTCTGGCCGACATTTAGTCATGTGGCACTGGAATGGTCCCGCTAATAAATTATTTCAATGACCTCGGAGAGATGTGGGAGTAAAGCAAGATAACGGCGAGATGATTGAACTGGTATTGTTTGGTCTGATTGCATTTTTTAATCGGAGGGGCAACTCCCTAATTACCTACGCTTCCGAAACAACCTTTTTGCTTTTTATCTAACAGAAGGGGCATCCTGGTTACCTCCTACCTACTGTTCCTCTTCCATCTCCTCTGCCTCCTCTAATGCGGTCCCTCCCTACTGATTGTTTAAGAAAGGCAGAGGGCAAATGTTACACCTTTGTACTGCTTCAAGTTGCACCTTAGGCAGCTTAATAAATTAACCCAGTTTCTATAGGTAGGACACAGTGAGGTTGAAACCGCGAAACAACGTGAACAAGAAATTCCCTCACAGAGTATTTGACCCAGGGCGAAAATAGTGTTTCTTTGAAATAAACAGTAAATTTTCAGAGAATGATTTCTGAAGGGACATGGAAAAAAAAAGACTATACTATCATAAAAATGTGGCCCTGTCTTCTTCTCTCTCCCTGACGCTCTTTTGCAACTTGCCTTGCAGGATTGAGCCCTCAGCTTGTTCAAATGTTTTAAATAATGTTATTAATCATAATAATAGTAGTCATAGCAATGTTCCATATTTATTTATATTTAGACTTTATTGTGCCTAGGGGAAATTCATTTTCACAGCATTCCTATTGTTCGCCACAGGCACATAGACACGTATACACAGACACAGGTGAGGGTACACTTAATGATACATGACACACCAAGGGTACATTTGGACATATATGGGACAGAAGGCCACATGCTGATTATCAGCGCACTCTCCAGGGTCTGGTGTTAAGTGCTGCTATGGTTGAGGGTATCGGGCTCCTGGCTATTTATACATAAGGAAAATGAGATGATGAATCAATAAGGGAATAAAATATGAAAATACCCTTCTCTCTGCTCTTTTGCCTATTCTCTCCACCTTCACCCTTGTCACTGCCACTGCAATAACTTGCATCGTTGGAGCTTGTTAATGATCACTGGGTCTGATCTTAACCAGCAGACTGTTAAAAAAGATTTTGGATCAATTTTAAACAAGTGGTTTATGTAGCTAGTGACTGACTGACTGACTGTCAAAATTCACTGTTACCACTGGAAAATCGTATCTTTTTTTTTTTTTTTTTTTTTACATTTAGCAGCGTTTGTTTTGTGCATTTATGTAACATTTCTTTACTATTTAAAATTAATAATTTGTGGAAGGGGGGGATCACATCCTCTCTGTCCCCCGGGATACTTCTGCCTATGATTTGATCTTACAGGGAATCTTCTTCAGTCCTTCATATTAGAATTACAAGATCATTGTCACTTAACTGCAGCGGTATTCCTGTCCAGTATCATCTTCTGTAGGTTTAAATATTCTCTTGTCTTATATCTCTAATTATTCACACATCCATACGGTCACAGACTTTATCGTCTCTGGTTTTTCTGAAAACCCCTCTTCACTTGATGTTGCACAAAGATTATTGGGTCTAATGAGAAGTCAACTCTATTTAAGGTAAACTGTGGAAGTTGTCCCTCTGCTGCAGGTACCACAACATTCTCTTGATGGAGGGACACACCATCCGTCTGACTGGAAATCAGTTAAAAAACTATGTATAATGCTTATTTTTAACTTTTGGTGCCAATCAAAAGCAGTCTATAACTGCATCAAGGTTACTGGAAAAAGCATCTGTTATTTTTAGGACAGCTGACCCACCTCTTGGGGATGTAGATCAATTATTTAATCTCCTGTGCAGCTCATATCTAATAATCAGAGGCTATATTTTAAATTTAAATGCAGGATGTTGTAGACAATGCATTCCTGGCTTTAATTGGCTTGCCTGCATGTTCATGTAATTTAAATCCTGCCCCAGGATCAACAGATCAGACTGGTTGAAAGCAAACGATAAACCTCCTCAGGGTGGTGGCCATCCTGGTCCGTGACCCCATTAACCTCCAGTTCCATCTTACATGTCTTGCCAAGTGGAACCTTGGGTCACAATCAGTAGTGATGAACAAAAAGCTGTTTTAACCATTTGAAATGACACTTTTCACTTTTTTCATTCAGCTTTTTGTGGCCAGTTTATTGTAAACTGATGCAGCAGACGCACACTACTACAGCAGGTCATCATGTAATTCACAGCAGTGGTTGCTTAGCTCTCATGGGACTTTATTAAAATCTAAACTGGAATATGTTTTGTACCTCATGGAATTGGCTTCTACTGAGGGGTATCTATTTTTAACCCGTTTAAATGCCAGGATGCATCAGGGTTGCTGAGTGTGCACATATCACATACTGTATATATAAACTGCGTCACCAATAACATTTCTTCTTGTCTAACAATATGCTAAAAATTGTATTGTTTAATTATAAATTAGATTGTTATCATCTGCACTTTCTTGATAGAAATGTGGTTATATAATATAATAAATGGAAAGATAACAGTGAAAAGTTCCCTGGGTCTTAAATGAAAATTAGCGTCACATTCATTCTGAAGGTACTAGTTGTTGTTTATAATTTGATCTAGTAGTAGCTACTGTATTTGACAGTTTATTCACCACTGGACCGACATGTCCATGTGTAAACGTAGATTTTTGGAATCCGCTGGTGATTAACCATCGATGTCCAGGCCCGTTTGATGACACCCGTCTAACGTTTCTGTCCTCTGTCGTCCAGGTGGCCGTAACGTGACCATCTCGCTGCAGTCCAGGACCGGTCACACTCACATGCCGTCAGTGGTGGGCCTGCTGGTCTTCACCCAGTTCTGGTTCTGGTTCCCCCTCTCCCACTTCTTGTCATTGGCCTTCACACCCACTGCTATAATCTGCCTCAACAAGGACCTCAAGGTGACTGATGTTTTAAAAAAAAAAAAAAAAATGTCTCAAACCCAGGGTTCCTGCAGGGTCCTAGAAGGTTTTAAAAGCGTTGAATTTGGAAATAATACCTTAAAAAGACTTGGAAAAGATCTTGAAATTTAATATCTGGGCTTTAAAATTTGTGCAGTTGGTAATTTCAATGTGAGGTTTTACTAAAGAAATATTTTATATGGACGCATTTAATATCTGAAAATATTCAATAAAATCAATAAATATACTTTTTACTATCCTGTTTGCGCTAGTACATCATATTCACAATGATCTAACTACTACAGGTGAGGTTTTAGTGAAAAAATATTTTATATGGAAGTAGTACGCCAGTAATACAAATATATAAATGAACAAATAAAATCATGATTTCCTTTGCAGGTAGGTCTGTGGAATGGGTATTCAGTTTTATAGAAATGGTCTTAAAATGTCTTGGATTTAACTTGAAGAAACCTTTAAGATCCCAGCAGTGTGCGTTTGGGGCATAAAATATTTAGTTTCTCAGTAACAAGTGTCACCAGCAGCTGATCCATAACCAGACTCTCTGGACTCTGAGCCACTTCTGGCCACCCACATACTGATGTCAGGGGATCAGTGGGACATATTTGGGGAGGTGTCCTAAAGCAACATTCATTGGGCATTATTTCTTCTTTTGCTACCTGAATTAGCTGCACCTGACACCATGGACACTTCCCAAGCTTTACAAGCTTTACCAGGTGTAAAGCCCCAAATAATAGAGCAGGGATCAGAGGGCTGGAGGCAGGTTGGCATCCACAGAGTTGATAGATGTTGTGCAGCCGCACCATAGCACCTGTTTAACTGCACAGCACAAGCCTGTACAGGCTTTGTTTATCACCATAAGACAAAGCACATGCTTGTCACTCACCAGTTGTTCTGCTTGTACAGCAACAACTAACTCACTTCAACTACAGCAGGTACCAAGCCCCTCCACCGCCTCACTGCTTATTCTGCCTCCTTTCTGCAGTGAAAAAGCAGAATTATGAGGTGATATAAAATGAGTTGTTCCTGCTCCGTTGGACTACAGACATGGTTTAGTCATTAGGTTTCAGAGTGTGGTTGTAATTTGAAGGCTGGCACTAAACAGAAGGCAGCTGGTGCTGCTGTGGCTGGAGATTTTCTTTTATGTTTGTCTAGGTGAAGCTGACAGCAATCTTTCATTTTTACGTAAGGTTAAGGCAGCAAGTTTTAGAAAAGCAAAGAGCAAATTTGGCATTTTGCATTTAACTGATAAACAGGTTCAATCCACTTTAAAACCAAACTTAGCAAAGCAAAGAAAGTTTGCTTCTGTTGCCAGAGGCAAATAAAGGCCGATCCTGATCTTCTGCTATTAGAACCAATGGTTATAAATGTGTAATTGAACGCAAAAATACACAGATGAGACTGTTTAGGTCATTAGAAAGTCCCCACAGCACTAAAATACCAAGCTATGGCTACGCTGGCCTGTGTTAAAGTCTTGTTTCATCACAAGAAGCTACTCTCCGCTACTGTTTTAACCTGCTGGGATACTAACAGTATTAAACATTTAGCACGTAGGACACATTCGGCTCGGTCAGGTAACTCCTAAAATCTTGTTTTTCTTAATTCCACTGGTATTGACCTTGTTGCTAATTTAGGCCTGGGCCTCAATGTGCTTGAGTAAAGACCCAGGCCTCTTTCTACATTAGAGATTTTACTGTAGGTTGTCTTTTATATTGAATCCTCTACATAGATTGTTATATAATAATACTACATTTTACCATCCCTAGACTTTTACCACTCTTACTTTAGGCCAACATTTTGTCCCAAGTAGATTTAAGTAGAACTGGAACAAAAAATTTAACCTCTAGTCTTTCATGTTCAACCAAAATGAAGCAGTTCCTGACATGTGAGGAGACATTAACCTGTCAGCTTTTGGAGCAGGTTTAGATGTGACATTTTATTCTGTAAAAACAGAAATGTTGTCTGATTCGTGCCCATCCTGGATTCACATCCCACTTTTACGTTGGGTCTGTTGGAATTAGTTTTCCAGGTGTTTGGCCACTAAAGTGATTCCATCTTCTCCTGACCATTATCTGAAAGGCGAATGCATGAAGTTGAAGTTACAGCACATCTGTAAAAATCAAGTAAACATCTTGTTTTTTTTTTTTTTTTCTTTCAGATGCCCAAGGTGCAGTACCGCTCTAACTGTAAACCCTCCACCTTCGCCTACCCACCAGCTCTGGAGGTTCCCAAAGAGAAAGAGAAGGAGAAGGTGAGAAACTCCGGCGCCGCACAACACATCAGCTTGTTTAGCTTTCCCTTTTCTGAAATGATTAGTTGAGGGAAGCTGACCTCGCTTCATATTGATTTGTGAATCATTTTGAACCCTCCCTGTCAGACCCATCATTTTCTTGTCTGATAAGTTTATTGTCTTAGCATCTCTGGGCTATTTTTCTGAGTCACTGCGTTTCTCAGCCCTCGACGCTTTTGTAATCGAAGAACGAGCGGCGGTTCTTCTGTGGTCAACTAGCTTTGTACATTTCAATCCATGTTTGTAGAAGGTCTGAGTGTCTCTAGTATTGTTTTACACTGTGGGAATGTCTCTCACTCCCTCCGCATGGCAGGTATCCACCGCTGTTCTCTCCATCACAGCCAAAGCCAAGAAGAAGGAGAAGGAGAAAAAAGAAAGGGAGGAGGAGAAGATGGAAGTGGTGAGTGGAAATGCCCAGAACCCTTTTTCTTCTCATTCTTTACCAATAATTCTGTTTTTTTTTTGTGTCAAAGATGTTTATATTTACAAAGAAAAGCAAAGAAAGGCTAATTTTGATATTCGTTTATGAAGTGTGAATATAAAATCACCACGGTGTGTCTACTTAACCTATTTATGAGCCTTTAAGTCATAGACTGGGAAGAATTTTATACTTTAAAAATATAAATGTTGCTCATACAGCTTTTCTTTAATAATGACATGGTAGTAGACAACTTAGACAAAAGGTTTTAACCAAAAAAATTAACTTTCCAAGTCATCAACGTCATCAATTTCCCGTTCCTTCCTCCCAAGAAAGAAGGGCCATTTTAAAATAATAAAGTATCTACAATAATCCCCCAAAAATTATTTTGTGTATGGGATTAATATGTTTTTGTTTATGGGCGTATTTGTGCAAGCAGCAACTATAAGACAGACATTAAAATGCTATTTTCTGATTCAAATTACAAAATGGAGGGAAAAAAAAGAATAAATTCATAACATGATTGTTATGAACTGATATAATTATTTGCATGGAAACTTTAAAAAATCTGGGCTTAAATGGGTTAAAGGTATCTGGGGGTAGATTTATCCGAATTAATTTAATTTCATCTTCTTATAGAGAATAAATAACAGCAGACGTGTGTTAGAGTCTTCCTCACCATCGTCCGCAGCCAGTATAACTTTCAGTGTGATTTTTCTCTGGGCGTCAGCAGCGAGTCGTTTGATCCACTCTGCCACGCCACATCTCAGCTCCAGCGCTGAGAGACGGGTCTGGAAACCTCCAGCCCGCTCACAGAGTGCCTTTTGATATTTTTTGGCGTATTGTAAAGGCGGTTGGGGGTAGGGATCCACTCACGCTGGGGTCAGGCGGTTCAAAATTCACCAGTTGTCATTTTCTGGACAGTTTTATAGAGCCGACGTTGGTTTGGACCATGTTGTTTAAAATGAGATCATCTGTTTTTACCTTTAAAGTCTGCGGTATCTTTTATTTACTCAACATTAAAGTATGTTGAATTAGAAAGGCTGGGATGGAAATGGAGATTGACACGATGGATATAGGCTTAAAAAACAGGTATATTCATCATTAAAATGGTCGAAAAAATGTACTTTGGTTTGCTGGTGTATACAAAAAAAATGTGTAGATTGTGGTGTAAATATGGAAGGTTTAAATGACGATTAGCAATTTTTGTTGAGATTAAAAAGATTCATTCCATTTGTACATGAAATACAAATTTTAAAAAGACAGAGAGAGGGTGGAAAAGAATAATAAACTGAAGCCCCATAAACAGAAGAAGACACAACCACAGCATCAGTGGGCAGAACATCAAGAAACGTCATAACAGAGTGGATTCGCTTTGTGCTGTGACAGGAGGTCCAGGAGGGAGAGAAGGAGAAGGAGAAGAAGGATGAGGAGAAGGAGAAAGAGAAGAAGAAGGAGGCGGAGCCAAACTTCCAGCTGCTGGAGAACCCGGCCAGAGTGATGCCGGCTCAGCTCAAAGTCCTCAACATGCCCGAAACCTGCCGCTACCAGCCCTTCAAACCGGTAACCAACGAACACAATATGCAGTTACATACAAATATGTGTGTGTGTGTATATATATATCACACATTCTAAGTGATTTTTTAAACGATATATATAATAGTATTATTTTCAAATTCATAAATAACATTTACACAGTAATATCACCTGATAGGTTTAATGGTATTTATTTGAAGTATCAGAGGAGTTTTTTTTTTTTAAATATAAATAGTTCAGATCAGGATCCAGCTCCAGCCTCCTTCTCAAATAGAAACCCTCCGCTCTTCTTCAGGCCTATAAACCAGACGCTGCTGTAAATGTTGACACTTTTCTGTAGTAAATGTTCACGTGACACAAAGTCACCCAATGAGCGCTCAGCCCAGGGCTGTAAAGAGGAAGTAGTGTTTGATTTTCATGTCGAACGTTCTAAGATCAGAATATCACACGTACGATTCATCGTATCAAAATAGTTTCTTTGTTCGTCTGAAATTTTATTTCTATTTTCCTTTTTAAGGGTTTGTTTTTCCATTCAAAGTCAGCTTTAGTAGGTGAAAAGGTTTTACAGACTTCTCTTGAAATCTGGTCAATGTCAGGAAGTTTATTTGGAGCTTTTAATGTGGGTCAACTTGAATTAATATGACATTTCCTCTCTTCATCATTGATGATGAACATCTCCACATATTCATTACTTTAAGCAGTTTTTTTTCAGAATACAAGTTTTTTTTTTAAAATAAATTCACCCCGCACACCTCTTTCCTTTAGCTATAAAAAGTTCACTGCAGAGATTCCTGTGATTGGATGCAGGTTCACCAATGTAGTATTTGTAATAATTTAATTATCTGTGAATTATTTTTGTTATCATTTTTGTATTTGTCTTGCACATAGTTAAGTCTTTATTATCCCAGTTCATCTTGTGGTTAAATGGTGCAAATTAATAACTATATATATACATTTGGTAATAATCAATCTCCTGACTAATATATACTATATACAGACAGTGGGAGAAGTTGCTTTCTGCTCAGTCATAGTTCATTCAGGACTTTACAACTAGTTTTTTCAGCTGTTACATAAGCAACAAGTCTCCGGTGGGCCATGAAATGCAGCTTGTTCTATGTATAATTTAACCTCAACCTCTTCATACCATTAGTAATTAGTTTCCTTCTGTTTCACCAGCTCCACACGGGCGGGATCATTATCATGAAGGACACCAGTGAGGAAGAGGAGGAGCTGGTTGAGCCCGTCTCAGCTCACGGCCCCAAAATCGAGGAGGAAGAGCAGGAGCCGGAGCCTCCTGAGCCCTTTGAGTACATCGATGAGTAGAAACGTTCTCACGCCAACGGTATGTCCATGTTGTATGGGAGGGAGGGGTCAATTCATGTGTGGTTTAAAATATATAGCCCAAAATCACAAATCCCAGATTCACCTCAATGGGTTTTACCCTCACATCGTACAAGGAAAAACTCCTTAAAAAAAACTTTAACAAGGGGGAAAAAAGGGAAGAAACCTCAGAAAGAGTAACACAGAAGGATCCCTCTTCCAGGACGGACAGGCGTGTAATAGATGTGTGCACAGCATGGAATAAAATACATTTAGAAGAGGAAAAGAACAAAGTATGACATGAAACAGAATGAGAGAAATATGTAGATTTATGGTGTCAGTGGAGGATGACGTGAGGATCCATTGCAGCTTCCAGGTGCCGCCTGGATGGCATCAGACCCTCCGAATACCAAAGTCTGTGAATGAGAAAACACAGGGCAGGACGTAAAAGACTTAAATGGTACATCAGTGACTCATGAGTGTTACAGATGGAAGGAAAAGAAGCTCAGAGTACCTCAGTCTAAACCTATCACAGCATAACAATGTTTTAGGGCCTGAACTAACTATAAACTTAATCAAATAGAAAAGGTTTTAACCTGTTTTTAAATGTCTTTCCCCCCCGGACTAAAACAGCAGTGGAGACTGGCAGTTGAAGGCTCTGCCTCCCATTTTAATCTAAAAATTCTGGGAAGCCAGTGTGTGATAAGCCACCTCTCCCATCACAGCTTTAAAGTCCCCAAATCATTTCTTGTTTCTGTGGGGTATTAAAAACTATTGCAAGTATTGAATTTACTGTTTTGGAAATTCTAGGAAATAGTCACTAAAAATCAATTGGTAGACTTATCATTCTGTTTGCTGTAGTTTATCATATTCACCATGCATTCATATGGCTGTATTATGCATTTAATACAAAAAGAAATGGGTAAGTTTTATATAATGGTCTCAAAAAGACTAGAAATTAACTTGAGGAAACCTGTAGGAACCCTGATAGACATCAGCTGACGTAGGCCATTCATTTATATTTTCCCTCCAGCGTGAACTAGCAAACAGCGAAGCAGCAGCAGCAGCTTCATTTTCCACATTAACTCCGACTGCGCAGCAGCGCGGCTCTTACATGTGAAACCCTGTGCCTTTCTGGCTGCAGCACGCTCCCACACAGCCGTCAGGCCGTCTTCATAGTAAGTGATGTTATGTGATAACGCACAATGGCGGTCTGTGCTGTTGTTTCCAAGCCTAACCTAGTTTCACCCGTCACTGACTGAGGAATGTAAACACCTCTACCATCATCTCCCAACGGCGGCGGGGAGGGCGAGCCTCCTCGCCGCTCTGGCCAATGAAGCTGGATGCTTAATGACTCCTGGCTGCTTGTTGTGTTTGTGTTGGACCGGCCGCGGCCTGCCTCCCATGTAGGAGCTCACTGTTGCGTGTGACGAGGCCGATGTCAATGACCAAATTAGGGCCTCTGCGCACACTATGTCATCTCTTTATGAGGTTCGAGGTGCCGCGTGACAGATTAAACACCGCAGAGCTCGTCGCCGGGCTGACATCACAGGTTAGGTGTGTAAGGGTCACGTGTTTGACGACCTTAAGACCACAGCGTCCTCACTGCTGCAAAAACCGAAGTCCTAACAGGTGGAAATGTCTTATTTTTGGCACCATTAGTCCAGTATTGAGTAGAATTATCTCATTCCACTGGCAGGTAATATGTCTTAATTGTCATTTTGGTCTTGTTTAAAGAAACCAAGATTAACATTTTCTGAAAAAAACATTTTTGACTAAAATCAAGAAAAAACTGCCAGTGGAATGAGATAATTCTATTCAGTATTGGACTAATCTAAACTACCGTCCAAAATTTTGGGGTCACTTAGAAATTTCCAGATCAGAAATACACTCTATACATTGCTAATGTGGTAAATGACTATTCTAGCTGCATAGGTGTATAGAGGCCCATTTCCAGCAATTATCACTCCAGTGTTCTAATGGTACAATGTTTTTGCATCAGAAGGCTAATGTAATAGCATTTTCTATTCATTATACAACTCATGGTGGTAAATTAAAGTGTGAATTATCATGGAAAACACTAAATTGTCTGGGTGACCCCAAACTTTTTACTTTCATGGAATTTTTTCAGTTACAGTGTTAATCTCCCAGTAATCCCCCTCATTTTGTTTCCTGGCATTTATACCAAAATTTGAAGCCGGTTAGCTGCTAAAAACAAACTTTGTAAGAAAAGTGCTGCAGTGTCTTACTTCAAGACGCGTTCATAGACCCTCAGGAAATCCCAGTACTATCCCCTAACAGAACAGAATCTGGTCCCAAACTCATTTATTTAGAAACATGCATACTGGTAAAATGCCCAGGATTTTACAATATATAGGAAACGTACGAAGTAAGAGAATTATTATAAGTGTTTTCTGGCTGTCTAAACAGACTGTTGACTCATCCGTTAGAATGAAATGATTTCCACCTTTTACTGTTCTTCAAATTGGAGTTTGGTGGCATCGTAACTTTCACCATAGCAGAATAACTGAAAACACCTGTATTTGCATTTTCTCATATTTTTCTATCTACGAACAACACGTCATTGGCAGCAAACATTATTTTAGGTCCCTGTAATTATTCTTCCTCTTCATTTGGCCTTTTCCTGAAGTGGAAAAGCCCTTGTTGCACATGTTGACATGAGAATACTGTAAACACTATTGTTCCTGGCAGCGATTGTGTGGGAGTCCGGCAGTTATTCATCATCAATCCTCTCAACCTGAGCCGATGCACAACAAGTTATTCCGTCCAGTCTCAGCTACTCATGTCTTCGTACCCTACTTGTGTTCTATCAGGCTGCGTTCATGTTCTCAGGTTGTATTAAATACAGTAAACAAGTAAACAGTTAATTATTTAATTAGTTGTTAGTTGTGTTCTTCCTAACACAAGTCTCAAATGTTTTACTGCTGAGATGTATTACAGTATTTTAATCCTCGTTTTAGGTTGTTTGATGGTATGAACACGTTGTCTTCCCATTTCTACCATCCATCCTATATGATTTAAAGGTCCCATATTATTAAAACCATAGAGATAATTTTTGAATATTTGAAATCACACATACGTCATTTAGGGGCTTCAAAGTGTGCTATATATAGGATTAACTCTCTGTCTCATTAAATGAAAAGCGTTGCAGCTTTGTGGGCGGAGCCATAGGCGGAAATCTTGTTGTCCCTCCCCAAAAATCCCTGTAAATGCAAATAAATCATTTTGAATATCCAAGAAATATAAAATAAACACACAGCACAAGTTCTGCTAAATGTGAAAAAATGCATTTCTTCATTGTTGAAAAATTATGACCCCCTTGAAGTGGTTTCGTCCTGATGCTGTTTTCCAGTGGGTGGGGCCAGTGCCTAATGGGAAATCAATTAAACAGTTAGCAGCTGTTAACTATGTATGTGAAAGAAACTAATAAAACTAATGTATAGAAATAAGTCATTCATCACATCACTCATTCAGAATGTGTCCAAAGTTAGCCTTCTTTTGAACAGTCTACTGGTAAAGATCAGATCTAATGATCATTAAGAAGCTTTTTGTATCAATATAAATGCATATGGAGTATTGTGATAACTACTATTATTACTTTTAATACCATTGTTTAAAACATTTGAACATGATGAGGGCTTAAACCTGCAAGAGAAGTTGCAAAGGGAAAGAGAGAAGAAGATAGTAACAGATTCATTATTTAATAGTATGATAGTATAGTTGTTTTTTTGTCCTCTCCAGAAATAATTCTCTGAAAATGTACTGTTTTATTGTCCCTCCCCCATCAATGAAACTGGATTATCACTCCTGGGTGGAGCATCACCCTGTCAGTGTAAACCTCCATTCATAAAGTTCTGTTTGCAAACGGCTTCAATTCTCAACAAAGCGTGGAAGACGTTTCCATCTTTTTCATGGACGGAGTTAATGGCCTCTAATGGGTGTGTTTTCTTCTCCACAGGCATCAGAAGAACTGAGATCCCAGCATGTTGGTCCAGTGTTTCCTCCCCCTCCTTTGAATCCATCTACCCATCCGCCTCCCCGCTTCGCTTCCTCTTTTACACGTTGCTTTCCTGTTCTGGCTCCTCATTTGCCAGACGGGGAATGTTTTACATTCTCAAATTGTATAATTTTCTGTCCGTACAATAAAAGTGATATATATTGGAGGCCGGAGAGTGTGTGTTTATTTGAAAGGACTTTTCGCCAGACGTGCATTGAGGAATCTCTAATCCCATACATTTAGACTGGTTTACATTTTCAGCACTCAGCAGCAGCTGCTACACTCTGTCTCTGAACGTTGAGCTGAGTCTTATGTATGAATTCTAAACAGCGCTGGGTGGCGGGGGGAGGGAGGGTGTCTGCTTTCAGGCGCATCTTAACTGGGTGTCTTTAAGATCCTAAGTCAGGAAAACCATTAGTTTATCGAATGAGTGCTATGAAGATGTGTACAATCCACCGTGATGGGACAAAAGAAAAAAAAAAAAGTACTGTTTCTATCCCTTTTGGTTTCGTTTACTTCTACAGATGGTTTCAGTGACCATTATGTGGGTCAAGTCAATTTTATTTATATAACGGCAAATCATATCAGATGATGTCTCGAGGCACTTTTTATATAGAAAGGGTCTAGACCGAAGTCTCTGAATTTACAGAGACTCAACATTCCCACACGAACAAGCACTTGGCGAGGAAATCTCCCCTTTTAACGAGAGGAAACCTCGAAACAGAACCTGGCTCTGGGTGGGCGACCATCTGCCTGCATGGGTTTGGGATGGGGGGGGGGGGGGGGGGGTCTGCATAGAGATATGCAATAATAATTTATAATTCCAACACCCTATTAAAATATTGACCTAAGTGAATTTTCAATTTTTTGGGGAAAACCAAAGGGAATGTAAATGTAGAGAATATTATATTTATTAATCATTTCAATCAAAAGGGCTTTGACAGACTGTGGACCTACATAGAATGTTATGTGTCACTTTAGGCAACTTTAAACCTGGTTTAAACTGTCCTTTCATTCCATAATGGAAACTCAAAACTTACATTACCTGGAGTTACTTTGAAACTTTGAGATGTGGCATATTTTCAGTAAAGTAATGACTCAACAGGTTTAATGGACTGAAGATCCTGGAACATCCTTTCTTTCTATTTGGTTACAATTTTTTGAATTCATTGATATGCACAGCACTTTGTTAAATTGTTATTAAAATATAATTTGTGAAATTTAGACTAAATTACTATAAATCATTATGGCCTCTAGCCTTTATGATAATGAACCTTAACACTCACCAGTAGAAATTGATTCAAAAATCATGTTTAGAGCTTCTTCTGCACCAAAGATTCTTGCTTCTTGAAGCAGCCGCCATCTTGAAACCTTGTTGAACTGGTATTTTATCCTAAATTGGGCAAAAAATAAAATGGTATGATCCTTTCCACTCAGAAGTGGCCAGCATCAAGAGATGATTTAGGGCAAAAAAAAAATCACTTTCATCAAAAAGCGTAAAACCCATAGTGATTATAGCATTCGGTGTTGAACAGCATCATTAGATTCAGATTGGATGGATTGTTTCCTACTAATATGATCTATTATGTAAGGTGAACATTATTAGTCCCAGCACAGAACCTTGTGGAACAACATGTCAAACATTAGTTTATTCTGATTCTGAGCGGACAATTGTTCATCGTGGGTGTTTTTGAAAACTTTTAATTGAGCTGAACCGGCTGTGTACCATAATCTGTCAACACTCGTCTTTGCTTGTATTTGACATGATAAACTGAAGGCTGCAAAAGCAGTTTGGGCTTCAGAAGAATTTTGGTCACTGACACAGAAGGCATGAACCTTTCACTGCTGAAAGCCTTCACTCTTCTCCATGCCGGGAACACACATGCCAAACTGGAGTTGACTTGCACGTTAATAAATAAATAATAAACCGCGACCTCCAGTTGATTATCACAAGGAAAATGGATGCAAAAATCAAAGGGTTTCACCTCAAAACATTTACTTTTAGATTTTACACATGAGAAAAAACAGTCTACAAAGTAAACTCTTCATATCTACATCAAAATCAATGAAAAGGTGATTCTTAATGGAAGCCGCATGATTTAGAAAAATATTTGCATTATTCTGTTTTTTGTCCTTTTGATCAAGTTTATCATCTTCAATTGGACGGTTTTCCCATATTTCCCATGTATTTATATTTGGTAAACTAGCCTCATTTGGAAAAGCGGTTTGGGAAGCGTTCGGGAAACGATAAAAACAGGCGGCTTGTTTTTGCATGATCGAGAATGCGTAACACTGGTGGAGGGAAAAAAAAAAAACTCCATGAAATAAGGGAAATAAGGGGCTGTCAGAGAAGATTTGCAGCTCATGCACTCCCATCTGGTGAAGCAGCTCGTGCACGTTCTGGCCAGACACTCAGTCTAATCAACTCCTCCCGCCACATTCCCACATTCACAGTCATGGTGAACTGTGTATAACAACTTTATCAACTCCGAGATCTTTTTTAAAAACTCAAAAAAGTGGACGCGGAACACACACGGAGTGACTAAAGTCCACCGAGGGAGATCTGACTTTGGCCTTAATGACCAAATCCGTCTCCATTATCACTCAGTGTCTGAGGTGCAGGAAGAAGCCTCTGAAGCCTGATTGAACACATCCTAAATATAGTGACTGGAGTCCACAGCTGAGGGATGAAGGTTCTATTACAGGATCGCATTCCTGGAGATGCGGTAACACTGTGTATTCCCCCACAGCAGGGAATGTTTAGTCATACCCCTCCTCCTCTCTGCAGGTTTCCATCCTCTTTTCCAGGGAAGACGAGATGATGAGATCTGCTCGTTGCTTTCCCGCTCGTCCTGGTGAAGCTCGGCTGGGAGGAGACGGGTTTTTGCCCGCCCGTGTGCGGAAAGTCTGCCTCTGTTTGTAGCCACGTCACATACTTCATACTCTGACATTTTTGTGTGATGGAGTGGACTTCCTCCTCCTCCTCACACTTCTGTTTCGAACGTGTGCGTGATACAGATCAGCTGTTTACTAATGAACCTTAAAAGGATTTCCAGAATTTCTGCAGACTTTCCTTACAGTAAAGCATAGTTTTGTTTTCAAAGCTTCATACCTGGCGCCTATAGTCAAAGACGGTTAGTATCAACAGATGTATAGAATCACTGTATTAAATCACAAAACAGAGGAAATCGGTCTAAAGAGATTTTTTTTTTTTTTTTTTTAGGTTTGAAGGTTATCTCCAGTTAAATGTCAAACATGTTGATAACATTATCTATGCTGAGAGATAAAACCCTCTTGATAAAGTACTAGGTAGTACATAACCCTCTAAACTTATGGTATAAAATCCTCCGAAACTCCAAGTTTTATACAAATGCAGAATTATTGCATTATAACAAACTGGGTATCACCTCTTATTGCAAAATGTCTACCAATGCTGTTTTAGTTACCTTTGTATCTCAGGAAAATGTATAATGTGGAGAAACAGGATCTCTGCAGATATTTTTAAGTGAGAGATTGTTTCAATCAAAATATCAGAGACTATTGGAGAAGAAGGAATTAATTTGATAGAGATATTTGTCAATGCCTTTAAAGGAAACATTTAGAGTGTACAGGGCATAATTTGGTAATATAGTCCGGGGGTCAAGAGTTGACTCATTTCCTCTACTCCCAGTAGTTCTCAAACTTTTTCAAATCAAGGATCCTTGAACTCAAGAAAACTAGACTCATAACATTTGTGCTTTAAGATGCTTTATAAAAGAAAGTGACAGAAACCCAAGGCCCTAATTAGGAAGGACTGAAACTGCCATGATCAAGAATAAATAAATAATAAATAAATGTACCACTAAATGTCCATATTTATTTAATTTTCCATTTAAGTAATTCATAAAAATAACTAAAAAATTACTTTCACTCACATTTACTCACTTATCCACTCCATTTATTTTCACCTCAATTTATAAAATGGAAAATAAATTTGACATTAAATGAATTCATGTGCAAAGGAAAAAACAATACTCAAATAATAGAAAATAAATACTACTATATTAAACAAATGTATTTATTTAATTATTTTAAATTATGGCAGTCCTCTTTTTAAATGGTTCTAGATTCTGTCATTGTGGAATTATAGTGAAAATAAATTCTTCTCTTTTTTTGGGGGAGGCTACCCAGACCCCACTTTGAGAACCACTGCCCTGGTACTGATGAAATTTCCTATGTCACCTATAAAAATACCCAATTAAAAAAAGAAAAAAAATTAAGATCAGTGCACACGTGGTCAAAGTTATAAAAAATAATTGGATGATCTTATCCAGAGAGATTTACAATTAGTGCTCTGTTTGTTGGTGTTTTGTAGTTTTTGGAGGACTGAACCTGTGACCTTTCGCAAACAAAATCATAACTCTAACCCCCCCAGGCTTGGACGTGTGCTTTTTAGTGAGTGTGAAAGAAAGATTGCAGCTCCAAATCCCCTAATAAGCACAGCTGAGAAGCACCATACAAGGCGAAAGGGTCCGTTGACCGGCCTCCAACCCGTGGAGAGAGAGGAGCCGGAGGGGACGGCGGCGACTGACGTCTGTCAGTAAACCGACTAAACAGCCGTCAGGAGCGGAGGAAGACAAGGTGAAGGCTGACGGTCTCTGAGAGCAACGTGTAGTCGCTGTCTGTGGTGACGACGACGGCGTCGATGAAAGGATGAAGGGTCAGCGGCGCTGTCAAAGCAAACAGCCAGACCCACCGGAGAGCTCGTTGGCCATGTCAGCCAGTGTGTGGCCCACGGACAGGGTCCATGTCCCAGGGAGTTTTTGGCTGGAGTCGGGGCCCAGCGAATGATGTGCCGGCAGTCCATGATAGAGCTCTGGACCGGGTGGCCCGTTCTTTTTCGCCTCTGGTTGGAGGTTCACGCTGGACAAACTCTAAATGTTTGTGGACTTTGGCTCTGGCCGCCTGCAGCTTGTAAATTTGCTTCTGTCTCTTAACACTGGAAAGATTTACCAACGTAACTCCATCCCACAAACCCTGAAATCTCCTGCAAATGTGATAAGTACATTTTCAGGGGATTGTTGTATTTGCTGGAAGGTGAAGATGTTCAGTTTTAAATTGTGATAACTTCCCACAAATGTCTTAAATCACTAATCAGTAATAATCATCAAAATCTGTACCTTAAACAAGTGGTCACCTCGTTATGTCTTCAACAGACAGTTTTCTTCCCACATAAAGTTCAAAATAATGGCAGTGTGTTTAAAAATGTGAGTAAAGCCAAAACCCTTACAATAACTTTTATTTTGATGCATTGGGAACACTGCATTTTATATCCTAAAGGGTTAGGATGAGGGCTAGGGTTAGGGTTGGGTTAGGGTTTAGGGTTGGGGTTGGGTTGTGGTTAGGGTTTATGTTTAGGGTTGGGGTTAGGGTTATGGTTGGGGTAGGGGTTAGGGTTAGGGTTGGGTTTGGGGTTAGGGTTGGGGTTAGGGTTTAGGGTTGGGGTTAGGGTTGGGGTTAGGGTTTGAGTTTAGGTTTGGGGTTAGGGTTATGGTTGGGGTAGGGATTAGGGTTCGTGTTTAGGGTTGGGTTAGGGTTGGGTTTGGGGTGAGGGTTGGGGTTGGGTTTGGGGTTAGGGATGGGATTAGGGTTGGGTTGGGGTTTAAGGTTGGGGTTAGGGTTTAGGGTTGTGGTTTAAGGTTGGGGTTAGGGTTTAGGGTTGGGGTGAGGGTTGTGGTTGGGGTTAGGGTTGGGGTTAAGTTACATTCAATAAAAAACAGTCAAAGAAGACCTGGAAAAGTAATGAACAAGGAAACTGCTTCATGACCAATTTGATTCTCTACAAGGAAAAACTCCCTAAATATCTTTAAGCAAAAAAAAACTTTAACAGGGAGTTTGCACGATAAAATAAAAGGACAGTTTAATCCAGGTTTAAAGTTGCATAAAGTCACACTAGGATATTCAGAAATTGTGCTGAGTTGCTTTATTCTTTAATAAGTGACACACAATGTTCTGTTTGTCCACAGTCGTGGCATTTTTTGATTAAAATGATTAATGAATATAATATCCTATGCGTTTGATAATGTTTTTTTTTGTATTTTGCCAAAAACTTGAAAACATTGACATAGATCATTATTCAACCAGCTGCAGATTACGTTTGTAGTTTGTTGTTTTTTTTTTCTTTCTTTCATAACGTTGGTGGCTCTAACAGACCTCCTACAGGGAAGCAGCAGGCTTTGAAGCAGCGTGGAGAAGAGGCTGCTATAAACACTTCTTGTGATAATATTAACAGCAGAATTTTATACACACATTTTGTGTGTGTATCGTGCTTATTCCTTTTTAGTTAGTGTCCACAGATTCACTTTTTTGTATTCCCACACTCAAAAGTGGGACCTCAATGAATTGTTGGATTTCAAGATTAAACATTGTCCATCCAAGTTATTTCTTCCGACAAAGGACACAGAACTAGTGCAGAAACTGTTCAAATAAAAATATCAACCACAACAAGTGTTTATGCTTTTATGTTTCCAACTTCTTAAATGTGATAATAATGCTTGAAGCAGAGTGTGGCACCCCATGGCAGCGCCATGGGTGAACACAGAGTGCACTGTGTGCACTATGTGGCACCCCATGGCAGCGCCATGGGTGAACACAGAGTGCACTGTGTGCACTATGTGGCACCCCATGGCAGCGCCATGGGTGAACACAGAGTGCACTGTGTGCACTATGTGGCACCCCATGGCAGCGCCATGGGTGAACACAGAGTGCACTGTGTGCACTATGTGGCACCCCATGGCAGCGCCATGGGTGAACACAGAGTGCACTGTGTGCACTATGTGGCACCCCATGGCAGCGCCATGGGTGAACACAGAGTGCACTGTGTGCACTATGTGGCACCCCATGGCAGCGCCATGGGTGAACACAGAGTGCACTGTGTGCACTATGTGGCACCCCATGGCAGCGCCATGGGTGAACACAGAGTGCACTGTGTGCACTATGTGGCACCCCATGGCAGCGCCATGGGTGAACACAGAGTGCACTGTGTGCACTATGTGGCACCCCATGGCAGCGCCATGGGTGAACACAGAGTGCACTGTGTGCACTATGTGGCACCCCATGGCAGCGCCATGGGTGAACACAGAGTGCACTGTGTGCACTATGTGGCACCCCATGGCAGCGCCATGGGTGAACACAGAGTGCACTGTGTGCACTATGTGGCACCCCATGGCAGCGCCATGGGTGAACACAGAGTGCACTGTGTGCACTATGTGGCACCCCATGGCAGCGCCATGGGTGAACACAGAGTGCACTGTGTGCACTATGTGGCACCCCATGGCAGCGCCATGGGTGAACACAGAGTGCACTGTGTGCACTATGTGGCACCCCATGGCAGCGCCATGGGTGAACACAGAGTGCACTGTGTGCACTATGTGGCACCCCATGGCAGCGCCATGGGTGAACACAGAGTGCACTGTGTGCACTATGTGGCACCCCATGGCAGCGCCATGGGTGAACACAGAGTGCACTGTGTGCACTATGTGGCACCCCATGGCAGCGCCATGGGTGAACACAGAGTGCACTGTGTGCACTATGTGGCACCCCATGGCAGCGCCAT
The DNA here is from genome assembly GCA_030544235.1 of Lepturacanthus savala. Taxonomy (NCBI): domain Eukaryota; kingdom Metazoa; phylum Chordata; class Actinopteri; order Scombriformes; family Trichiuridae; genus Lepturacanthus; species Lepturacanthus savala. The sequence goes on from CM060481.1 coordinate 22,040,495, forward strand.
GGGTGAACACAGAGTGCACTGTGTGCACTATGTGGCACCCCATGGCAGCGCCATGGGTGAACACAGAGTGCACTGTGTGCACTATGTGGCACCCCATGGCAGCGCCATGGGTGAACACAGAGTGCACTGTGTGCACTATGTGGCACCCCATGGCAGCGCCATGGGTGAACACAGAGTGCACTGTGTGCACTATGTGGCACCCCATGGCAGCGCCATGGGTGAACACAGAGTGCACTGTGTGCACTATGTGGCACCCCATGGCAGCGCCATGGGTGAACACAGAGTGCACTGTGTGCACTATGTGGCACCCCATGGCAGCGCCATGGGTGAACACAGAGTGCACTGTGTGCACTATGTGGCACCCCATGGCAGCGCCATGGGTGAACACAGAGTGCACTGTGTGCACTATGTGGCACCCCATGGCAGCGCCATGGGTGAACACAGAGTGCACTGTGTGCACTATGTGGCACCCCATGGCAGCGCCATGGGTGAACACAGAGTGCACTGTGTGCACTATGTGGCACCCCATGGCAGCGCCATGGGTGAACACAGAGTGCACTGTGTGCACTATGTGGCACCCCATGGCAGCGCCATGGGTGAACACAGAGTGCACTGTGTGCACTATGTGGCACCCCATGGCAGCGCCATGGGTGAACACAGAGTGCACTGTGTGCACTATGTGGCACCCCATGGCAGCGCCATGGGTGAACACAGAGTGCACTGTGTGCACTATGTGGCACCCCATGGCAGCGCCATGGGTGAACACAGAGTGCACTGTGTGCACTATGTGGCACCCCATGGCAGCGCCATGGGTGAACACAGAGTGCACTGTGTGCACTATGTGGCACCCCATGGCAGCGCCATGGGTGAACACAGAGTGCACTGTGTGCACTATGTGGCACCCCATGGCAGCGCCATGGGTGAACACAGAGTGCACTGTGTGCACTATGTGGCACCCCATGGCAGCGCCATGGGTGAACACAGAGTGCACTGTGTGCACTATGTGGCACCCCATGGCAGCGCCATGGGTGAACACAGAGTGCACTGTGTGCACTATGTGGCACCCCATGGCAGCGCCATGGGTGAACACAGAGTGCACTGTGTGCACTATGTGGCACCCCATGGCAGCGCCATGGGTGAACACAGAGTGCACTGTGTGCACTATGTGGCACCCCATGGCAGCGCCATGGGTGAACACAGAGTGCACTGTGTGCACTATGTGGCACCCCATGGCAGCGCCATGGGTGAACACAGAGTGCACTGTGTGCACTATGTGGCACCCCATGGCAGCGCCATGGGTGAACACAGAGTGCACTGTGTGCACTATGTGGCACCCCATGGCAGCGCCATGGGTGAACACAGAGTGCACTGTGTGCACTATGTGGCACCCCATGGCAGCGCCATGGGTGAACACAGAGTGCACTGTGTGCACTATGTGGCACCCCATGGCAGCGCCATGGGTGAACACAGAGTGCACTGTGTGCACTATGTGGCACCCCATGGCAGCGCCATGGGTGAACACAGAGTGCACTGTGTGCACTATGTGGCACCCCATGGCAGCGCCATGGGTGAACACAGAGTGCACTGTGTGCACTATGTGGCACCCCATGGCAGCGCCATGGGTGAACACAGAGTGCACTGTGTGCACTATGTGGCACCCCATGGCAGCGCCATGGGTGAACACAGAGTGCACTGTGTGCACTATGTGGCACCCCATGGCAGCGCCATGGGTGAACACAGAGTGCACTGTGTGCACTATGTGGCACCCCATGGCAGCGCCATGGGTGAACACAGAGTGCACTGTGTGCACTATGTGGCACCCCATGGCAGCGCCATGGGTGAACACAGAGTGCACTGTGTGCACTATGTGGCACCCCATGGCAGCGCCATGGGTGAACACAGAGTGCACTGTGTGCACTATGTGGCACCCCATGGCAGCGCCATGGGTGAACACAGAGTGCACGCAGCGCCATGGGTGAACACAGAGTGCACTGTGTGCACTATGTGGCACCCCATGGCAGCGCCATGGGTGAACACAGAGTGCACTGTGTGCACTATGTGGCACCCCATGGCAGCGCCATGGGTGAACACAGAGTGCACTGTGTGCACTATGTGGCACCCCATGGCAGCGCCATGGGTGAACACAGAGTGCACTGTGTGCACTATGTGGCACCCCATGGCAGCGCCATGGGTGAACACAGAGTGCACTGTGTGCACTATGTGGCACCCCATGGCAGCGCCATGGGTGAACACAGAGTGCACTGTGTGCACTATGTGGCACCCCATGGCAGCGCCATGGGTGAACACAGAGTGCACTGTGTGCACTATGTGGCACCCCATGGCAGCGCCATGGGTGAACACAGAGTGCACTGTGTGCACTATGTGGCACCCCATGGCAGCGCCATGGGTGAACACAGAGTGCACTGTGTGCACTATGTGGCACCCCATGGCAGCGCCATGGGTGAACACAGAGTGCACTGTGTGCACTATGTGGCACCCCATGGCAGCGCCATGGGTGAACACAGAGTGCACTGTGTGCACTATGTGGCACCCCATGGCAGCGCCATGGGTGAACACAGAGTGCACTGTGTGCACTATGTGGCACCCCATGGCAGCGCCATGGGTGAACACAGAGTGCACTGTGTGCACTATGTGGCACCCCATGGCAGCGCCATGGGTGAACACAGAGTGCACTGTGTGCACTATGTGGCACCCCATGGCAGCGCCATGGGTGAACACAGAGTGCACTGTGTGCACTATGTGGCACCCCATGGCAGCGCCATGGGTGAACACAGAGTGCACTGTGTGCACTATGTGGCACCCCATGGCAGCGCCATGGGTGAACACAGAGTGCACTGTGTGCACTATGTGGCACCCCATGGCAGCGCCATGGGTGAACACAGAGTGCACTGTGTGCACTATGTGGCACCCCATGGCAGCGCCATGGGTGAACACAGAGTGCACTGTGTGCACTATGTGGCACCCCATGGCAGCGCCATGGGTGAACACAGAGTGCACTGTGTGCACTATGTGGCACCCCATGGCAGCGCCATGGGTGAACACAGAGTGCACTGTGTGCACTATGTGGCACCCCATGGCAGCGCCATGGGTGAACACAGAGTGCACTGTGTGCACTATGTGGCACCCCATGGCAGCGCCATGGGTGAACACAGAGTGCACTGTGTGCACTATGTGGCACCCCATGGCAGCGCCATGGGTGAACACAGAGTGCACTGTGTGCACTATGTGGCACCCCATGGCAGCGCCATGGGTGAACACAGAGTGCACTGTGTGCACTATGTGGCACCCCATGGCAGCGCCATGGGTGAACACAGAGTGCACTGTGTGCACTATGTGGCACCCCATGGCAGCGCCATGGGTGAACACAGAGTGCACTGTGTGCACTATGTGGCACCCCATGGCAGCGCCATGGGTGAACACAGAGTGCACTGTGTGCACTATGTGGCACCCCATGGCAGCGCCATGGGTGAACACAGAGTGCACTGTGTGCACTGTGCACTGTGCACCAGCGCCATCTACTTCCTCAACGGTGGTCAATTTGTACAAGTGACTCACAGAACTGAACCAGTGAGTTTATTACTCTCTGGAAATCAAGTTGAAGATATGTTGAAGACAGCCCGGGGGCGAGGGTGGACTTTTTCTTTTCTTTTCTTTTTTAAAAAAAAGGCAAGGTCCACAGGGATGGTTATGGGTTAGGGCCTGGGTTAGGTGTTAGGGCATGGGCCAGGTTAGAGTTGTGGTTAAGGTTTAGATTTAGGGTTAAGGATTAGGGTTAGGGTTTAGGGTTAGGTGTTAGGGCCTGGGTCAGGTTAGGGTTAGGGTTTAGTGTTCGGGTTGAGAGCTAGGGTTAGGGTTTAGGGTTAGGTGTTAGGGCCTGTGTCAGGTTAGAGTTGGGGTTAAGGTTAAGAGTTAGGGTTAAGGGTTAGGGATAGGGTTAGGGTTTAGGGTTAGGGTTAAGAGCTAGGGTTAGGGTTTAGGGTTAGGTGTTAGGGCCTGGGTCAGGTTAGGGTTAGGGTTTAGGGTTAGGGTTGAGAGCTAGGGTTAGGGTCTCGGGTTAGGTGTTAGGGCCTGGGTCAGGTTAGAGTTGGGGTTAAGGTTAGGAGTTAGGTTTAAGGGTTAGGGATAGGGTTAGGGTTTAGGGTTAGGGTTAAGAGCTAGGGTTAGGGTTTAGGGTTAGGGTTAAGAGCTAGGGTCAGGGTTTAGGGTTAGGTGTTAGGGCCTGGGTCAGGTTAGGGTTTAGGGTTAGGGTTAGGGTTGAGAGCTAGGGTTAGGGTTTAGGGTTAGGTGTTAGGTCCTGGGTCAGGTTAGAGTTGGGGTTAAGGTTAGGAGTTAGGTTTAAGGGTTAGGGATAGGGTTAGGGTTTAGGGTTAGGGTTGAGAGCTAGGGTTAGGGTTAGGGTTTAGCGTTAGGGTTAAGAGCTAGGGTTAGGTTTAGGAGTTAGGCCCTGGGTCAGTGTTAAGGTTAGGAGTTAGGGCCTGGGTCGGGCCCTAAGGCCCTCCAGAAGCCTAGCAGCAGCCAGGGCTACATTTGGGGTGGGGGCCTCCAGGACCACCTCCCGGGTCGCTTTTCCCCCCGAAAAGGTGCCTCGTCACTGGGTACGGGGCTCCAGGAGGGCCCCCGTTAACTCCCAGTGGCTCCAGGGTGTCAGCCGCGGTCATTGCTCCATTTGGGGTGGAGACCTCTGGGACTGTGGAACTGTGTGCCTCCGGGACTCACCCATGGCACTTCCATAAGCAAACATAGAAAAAAAAATCTTGTTTAAAAGAAGAAAAAAACAAGTTTTCAAAAGCATGCTTGAAAGAGGAACGCACTGCAAGAATATTTTTTTGGAGAAATGTATTTTTTATTAGAGCTAACATCCTAGGTTGTAAATGTTAGGATATTTAACATGTAATTGGAATGGGTTGGCACCCCATGGCAGCGCCATGGGTGAACACAGAGTGCACTGTGTGCACTATGTGGCACCCCATGGCAGCGCCATGGGTGAACACAGAGTGCACTGTGTGCACTATGTGGCACCCCATGGCAGCGCCATGGGTGAACACAGAGTGCACTGTGTGCACTATGTGGCACCCCATGGCAGCGCCATGGGTGAACACAGAGTGCACTGTGTGCACTATGTGGCACCCCATGGCAGCGCCATGGGTGAACACAGAGTGCACTGTGTGCACTATGTGGCACCCCATGGCAGCGCCATGGGTGAACACAGAGTGCACTGTGTGCACTATGTGGCACCCCATGGCAGCGCCATGGGTGAACACAGAGTGCACTGTGTGCACTATGTGGCACCCCATGGCAGCGCCATGGGTGAACACAGAGTGCACTGTGTGCACTATGTGGCACCCCATGGCAGCGCCATGGGTGAACACAGAGTGCACTGTGTGCACTATGTGGCACCCCATGGCAGCGCCATGGGTGAACACAGAGTGCACTGTGTGCACTATGTGGCACCCCATGGCAGCGCCATGGGTGAACACAGAGTGCACTGTGTGCACTATGTGGCACCCCATGGCAGCGCCATGGGTGAACACAGAGTGCACTGTGTGCACTATGTGGCACCCCATGGCAGCGCCATGGGTGAACACAGAGTGCACTGTGTGCACTATGTGGCACCCCATGGCAGCGCCATGGGTGAACACAGAGTGCACTGTGTGCACTATGTGGCACCCCATGGCAGCGCCATGGGTGAACACAGAGTGCACTGTGTGCACTATGTGGCACCCCATGGCAGCGCCATGGGTGAACACAGAGTGCACTGTGTGCACTATGTGGCACCCCATGGCAGCGCCATGGGTGAACACAGAGTGCACTGTGTGCACTATGTGGCACCCCATGGCAGCGCCATGGGTGAACACAGAGTGCACTGTGTGCACTATGTGGCACCCCATGGCAGCGCCATGGGTGAACACAGAGTGCACTGTGTGCACTATGTGGCACCCCATGGCAGCGCCATGGGTGAACACAGAGTGCACTGTGTGCACTATGTGGCACCCCATGGCAGCGCCATGGGTGAACACAGAGTGCACTGTGTGCACTATGTGGCACCCCATGGCAGCGCCATGGGTGAACACAGAGTGCACTGTGTGCACTATGTGGCACCCCATGGCAGCGCCATGGGTGAACACAGAGTGCACTGTGTGCACTATGTGGCACCCCATGGCAGCGCCATGGGTGAACACAGAGTGCACTGTGTGCACTATGTGGCACCCCATGGCAGCGCCATGGGTGAACACAGAGTGCACTGTGTGCACTATGTGGCACCCCATGGCAGCGCCATGGGTGAACACAGAGTGCACTGTGTGCACTATGTGGCACCCCATGGCAGCGCCATGGGTGAACACAGAGTGCACTGTGTGCACTATGTGGCACCCCATGGCAGCGCCATGGGTGAACACAGAGTGCACTGTGTGCACTATGTGGCACCCCATGGCAGCGCCATGGGTGAACACAGAGTGCACTGTGTGCACTATGTGGCACCCCATGGCAGCGCCATGGGTGAACACAGAGTGCACTGTGTGCACTATGTGGCACCCCATGGCAGCGCCATGGGTGAACACAGAGTGCACTGTGTGCACTATGTGGCACCCCATGGCAGCGCCATGGGTGAACACAGAGTGCACTGTGTGCACTATGTGGCACCCCATGGCAGCGCCATGGGTGAACACAGAGTGCACTGTGTGCACTATGTGGCACCCCATGGCAGCGCCATGGGTGAACACAGAGTGCACTGTGTGCACTATGTGGCACCCCATGGCAGCGCCATGGGTGAACACAGAGTGCACTGTGTGCACTATGTGGCACCCCATGGCAGCGCCATGGGTGAACACAGAGTGCACTGTGTGCACTATGTGGCACCCCATGGCAGCGCCATGGGTGAACACAGAGTGCACTGTGTGCACTATGTGGCACCCCATGGCAGCGCCATGGGTGAACACAGAGTGCACTGTGTGCACTATGTGGCACCCCATGGCAGCGCCATGGGTGAACACAGAGTGCACTGTGTGCACTATGTGGCACCCCATGGCAGCGCCATGGGTGAACACAGAGTGCACTGTGTGCACTATGTGGCACCCCATGGCAGCGCCATGGGTGAACACAGAGTGCACTGTGTGCACTATGTGGCACCCCATGGCAGCGCCATGGGTGAACACAGAGTGCACTGTGTGCACTATGTGGCACCCCATGGCAGCGCCATGGGTGAACACAGAGTGCACTGTGTGCACTATGTGGCACCCCATGGCAGCGCCATGGGTGAACACAGAGTGCACTGTGTGCACTATGTGGCACCCCATGGCAGCGCCATGGGTGAACACAGAGTGCACTGTGTGCACTATGTGGCACCCCATGGCAGCGCCATGGGTGAACACAGAGTGCACTGTGTGCACTATGTGGCACCCCATGGCAGCGCCATGGGTGAACACAGAGTGCACTGTGTGCACTATGTGGCACCCCATGGCAGCGCCATGGGTGAACACAGAGTGCACTGTGTGCACTATGTGGCACCCCATGGCAGCGCCATGGGTGAACACAGAGTGCACTGTGTGCACTATGTGGCACCCCATGGCAGCGCCATGGGTGAACACAGAGTGCACTGTGTGCACTATGTGGCACCCCATGGCAGCGCCATGGGTGAACACAGAGTGCACTGTGTGCACTATGTGGCACCCCATGGCAGCGCCATGGGTGAACACAGAGTGCACTGTGTGCACTATGTGGCACCCCATGGCAGCGCCATGGGTGAACACAGAGTGCACTGTGTGCACTATGTGGCACCCCATGGCAGCGCCATGGGTGAACACAGAGTGCACTGTGTGCACTATGTGGCACCCCATGGCAGCGCCATGGGTGAACACAGAGTGCACTGTGTGCACTATGTGGCACCCCATGGCAGCGCCATGGGTGAACACAGAGTGCACTGTGTGCACTATGTGGCACCCCATGGCAGCGCCATGGGTGAACACAGAGTGCACTGTGTGCACTATGTGGCACCCCATGGCAGCGCCATGGGTGAACACAGAGTGCACTGTGTGCACTATGTGGCACCCCATGGCAGCGCCATGGGTGAACACAGAGTGCACTGTGTGCACTATGTGGCACCCCATGGCAGCGCCATGGGTGAACACAGAGTGCACTGTGTGCACTATGTGGCACCCCATGGCAGCGCCATGGGTGAACACAGAGTGCACTGTGTGCACTATGTGGCACCCCATGGCAGCGCCATGGGTGAACACAGAGTGCACTGTGTGCACTATGTGGCACCCCATGGCAGCGCCATGGGTGAACACAGAGTGCACTGTGTGCACTATGTGGCACCCCATGGCAGCGCCATGGGTGAACACAGAGTGCACTGTGTGCACTATGTGGCACCCCATGGCAGCGCCATGGGTGAACACAGAGTGCACTGTGTGCACTATGTGGCACCCCATGGCAGCGCCATGGGTGAACACAGAGTGCACTGTGTGCACTATGTGGCACCCCATGGCAGCGCCATGGGTGAACACAGAGTGCACTGTGTGCACTATGTGGCACCCCATGGCAGCGCCATGGGTGAACACAGAGTGCACTGTGTGCACTATGTGGCACCCCATGGCAGCGCCATGGGTGAACACAGAGTGCACTGTGTGCACTATGTGGCACCCCATGGCAGCGCCATGGGTGAACACAGAGTGCACTGTGTGCACTATGTGGCACCCCATGGCAGCGCCATGGGTGAACACAGAGTGCACTGTGTGCACTATGTGGCACCCCATGGCAGCGCCATGGGTGAACACAGAGTGCACTGTGTGCACTATGTGGCACCCCATGGCAGCGCCATGGGTGAACACAGAGTGCACTGTGTGCACTATGTGGCACCCCATGGCAGCGCCATGGGTGAACACAGAGTGCACTGTGTGCACTATGTGGCACCCCATGGCAGCGCCATGGGTGAACACAGAGTGCACTGTGTGCACTATGTGGCACCCCATGGCAGCGCCATGGGTGAACACAGAGTGCACTGTGTGCACTATGTGGCACCCCATGGCAGCGCCATGGGTGAACACAGAGTGCACTGTGTGCACTATGTGGCACCCCATGGCAGCGCCATGGGTGAACACAGAGTGCACTGTGTGCACTATGTGGCACCCCATGGCAGCGCCATGGGTGAACACAGAGTGCACTGTGTGCACTATGTGGCACCCCATGGCAGCGCCATGGGTGAACACAGAGTGCACTGTGTGCACTATGTGGCACCCCATGGCAGCGCCATGGGTGAACACAGAGTGCACTGTGTGCACTATGTGGCACCCCATGGCAGCGCCATGGGTGAACACAGAGTGCACTGTGTGCACTATGTGGCACCCCATGGCAGCGCCATGGGTGAACACAGAGTGCACTGTGTGCACTATGTGGCACCCCATGGCAGCGCCATGGGTGAACACAGAGTGCACTGTGTGCACTATGTGGCACCCCATGGCAGCGCCATGGGTGAACACAGAGTGCACTGTGTGCACTATGTGGCACCCCATGGCAGCGCCATGGGTGAACACAGAGTGCACTGTGTGCACTATGTGGCACCCCATGGCAGCGCCATGGGTGAACACAGAGTGCACTGTGTGCACTATGTGGCACCCCATGGCAGCGCCATGGGTGAACACAGAGTGCACTGTGTGCACTATGTGGCACCCCATGGCAGCGCCATGGGTGAACACAGAGTGCACTGTGTGCACTATGTGGCACCCCATGGCAGCGCCATGGGTGAACACAGAGTGCACTGTGTGCACTATGTGGCACCCCATGGCAGCGCCATGGGTGAACACAGAGTGCACTGTGTGCACTATGTGGCACCCCATGGCAGCGCCATGGGTGAACACAGAGTGCACTGTGTGCACTATGTGGCACCCCATGGCAGCGCCATGGGTGAACACAGAGTGCACTGTGTGCACTATGTGGCACCCCATGGCAGCGCCATGGGTGAACACAGAGTGCACTGTGTGCACTATGTGGCACCCCATGGCAGCGCCATGGGTGAACACAGAGTGCACTGTGTGCACTATGTGGCACCCCATGGCAGCGCCATGGGTGAACACAGAGTGCACTGTGTGCACTATGTGGCACCCCATGGCAGCGCCATGGGTGAACACAGAGTGCACTGTGTGCACTATGTGGCACCCCATGGCAGCGCCATGGGTGAACACAGAGTGCACTGTGTGCACTATGTGGCACCCCATGGCAGCGCCATGGGTGAACACAGAGTGCACTGTGTGCACTATGTGGCACCCCATGGCAGCGCCATGGGTGAACACAGAGTGCACTGTGTGCACTATGTGGCACCCCATGGCAGCGCCATGGGTGAACACAGAGTGCACTGTGTGCACTATGTGGCACCCCATGGCAGCGCCATGGGTGAACACAGAGTGCACTGTGTGCACTATGTGGCACCCCATGGCAGCGCCATGGGTGAACACAGAGTGCACTGTGTGCACTATGTGGCACCCCATGGCAGCGCCATGGGTGAACACAGAGTGCACTGTGTGCACTATGTGGCACCCCATGGCAGCGCCATGGGTGAACACAGAGTGCACTGTGTGCACTATGTGGCACCCCATGGCAGCGCCATGGGTGAACACAGAGTGCACTGTGTGCACTATGTGGCACCCCATGGCAGCGCCATGGGTGAACACAGAGTGCACTGTGTGCACTATGTGGCACCCCATGGCAGCGCCATGGGTGAACACAGAGTGCACTGTGTGCACTATGTGGCACCCCATGGCAGCGCCATGGGTGAACACAGAGTGCACTGTGTGCACTATGTGGCACCCCATGGCAGCGCCATGGGTGAACACAGAGTGCACTGTGTGCACTATGTGGCACCCCATGGCAGCGCCATGGGTGAACACAGAGTGCACTGTGTGCACTATGTGGCACCCCATGGCAGCGCCATGGGTGAACACAGAGTGCACTGTGTGCACTGTGCACTGTGCACCAGCGCCATCTACTTCCTCAACGGTGGTCAATTTGTACAAGTGACTCACAGAACTGAACCAGTGAGTTTATTACTCTCTGGAAATCAAGTTGAAGATATGTTGAAGACAGCCCGGGGGCGAGGGTGGACTTTTTCTTTTCTTTTCTTTTTTAAAAAAAAGGCAAGGTCCACAGGGATGGTTATGGGTTAGGGCCTGGGTTAGGTGTTAGGGCATGGGCCAGGTTAGAGTTGTGGTTAAGGTTTAGATTTAGGGTTAAGGATTAGGGTTAGGGTTTAGGGTTAGGTGTTAGGGCCTGGGTCAGGTTAGGGTTAGGGTTTAGTGTTCGGGTTGAGAGCTAGGGTTAGGGTTTAGGGTTAGGTGTTAGGGCCTGTGTCAGGTTAGAGTTGGGGTTAAGGTTAAGAGTTAGGGTTAAGGGTTAGGGATAGGGTTAGGGTTTAGGGTTAGGGTTAAGAGCTAGGGTTAGGGTTTAGGGTTAGGTGTTAGGGCCTGGGTCAGGTTAGGGTTAGGGTTTAGGGTTAGGGTTGAGAGCTAGGGTTAGGGTCTCGGGTTAGGTGTTAGGGCCTGGGTCAGGTTAGAGTTGGGGTTAAGGTTAGGAGTTAGGTTTAAGGGTTAGGGATAGGGTTAGGGTTTAGGGTTAGGGTTAAGAGCTAGGGTTAGGGTTTAGGGTTAGGGTTAAGAGCTAGGGTCAGGGTTTAGGGTTAGGTGTTAGGGCCTGGGTCAGGTTAGGGTTTAGGGTTAGGGTTAGGGTTGAGAGCTAGGGTTAGGGTTTAGGGTTAGGTGTTAGGTCCTGGGTCAGGTTAGAGTTGGGGTTAAGGTTAGGAGTTAGGTTTAAGGGTTAGGGATAGGGTTAGGGTTTAGGGTTAGGGTTGAGAGCTAGGGTTAGGGTTAGGGTTTAGCGTTAGGGTTAAGAGCTAGGGTTAGGTTTAGGAGTTAGGCCCTGGGTCAGTGTTAAGGTTAGGAGTTAGGGCCTGGGTCGGGCCCTAAGGCCCTCCAGAAGCCTAGCAGCAGCCAGGGCTACATTTGGGGTGGGGGCCTCCAGGACCACCTCCCGGGTCGCTTTTCCCCCCGAAAAGGTGCCTCGTCACTGGGTACGGGGCTCCAGGAGGGCCCCCGTTAACTCCCAGTGGCTCCAGGGTGTCAGCCGCGGTCATTGCTCCATTTGGGGTGGAGACCTCTGGGACTGTGGAACTGTGTGCCTCCGGGACTCACCCATGGCACTTCCATAAGCAAACATAGAAAAAAAAATCTTGTTTAAAAGAAGAAAAAAACAAGTTTTCAAAAGCATGCTTGAAAGAGGAACGCACTGCAAGAATATTTTTTTGGAGAAATGTATTTTTTATTAGAGCTAACATCCTAGGTTGTAAATGTTAGGATATTTAACATGTAATTGGAATGGGTTGGCACCCCATGGCAGCGCCATGGGTGAACACAGAGTGCACTGTGTGCACTATGTGGCACCCCATGGCAGCGCCATGGGTGAACACAGAGTGCACTGTGTGCACTATGTGGCACCCCATGGCAGCGCCATGGGTGAACACAGAGTGCACTGTGTGCACTATGTGGCACCCCATGGCAGCGCCATGGGTGAACACAGAGTGCACTGTGTGCACTATGTGGCACCCCATGGCAGCGCCATGGGTGAACACAGAGTGCACTGTGTGCACTATGTGGCACCCCATGGCAGCGCCATGGGTGAACACAGAGTGCACTGTGTGCACTATGTGGCACCCCATGGCAGCGCCATGGGTGAACACAGAGTGCACTGTGTGCACTATGTGGCACCCCATGGCAGCGCCATGGGTGAACACAGAGTGCACTGTGTGCACTATGTGGCACCCCATGGCAGCGCCATGGGTGAACACAGAGTGCACTGTGTGCACTATGTGGCACCCCATGGCAGCGCCATGGGTGAACACAGAGTGCACTGTGTGCACTATGTGGCACCCCATGGCAGCGCCATGGGTGAACACAGAGTGCACTGTGTGCACTATGTGGCACCCCATGGCAGCGCCATGGGTGAACACAGAGTGCACTGTGTGCACTATGTGGCACCCCATGGCAGCGCCATGGGTGAACACAGAGTGCACTGTGTGCACTATGTGGCACCCCATGGCAGCGCCATGGGTGAACACAGAGTGCACTGTGTGCACTATGTGGCACCCCATGGCAGCGCCATGGGTGAACACAGAGTGCACTGTGTGCACTATGTGGCACCCCATGGCAGCGCCATGGGTGAACACAGAGTGCACTGTGTGCACTATGTGGCACCCCATGGCAGCGCCATGGGTGAACACAGAGTGCACTGTGTGCACTATGTGGCACCCCATGGCAGCGCCATGGGTGAACACAGAGTGCACTGTGTGCACTATGTGGCACCCCATGGCAGCGCCATGGGTGAACACAGAGTGCACTGTGTGCACTATGTGGCACCCCATGGCAGCGCCATGGGTGAACACAGAGTGCACTGTGTGCACTATGTGGCACCCCATGGCAGCGCCATGGGTGAACACAGAGTGCACTGTGTGCACTATGTGGCACCCCATGGCAGCGCCATGGGTGAACACAGAGTGCACTGTGTGCACTATGTGGCACCCCATGGCAGCGCCATGGGTGAACACAGAGTGCACTGTGTGCACTATGTGGCACCCCATGGCAGCGCCATGGGTGAACACAGAGTGCACTGTGTGCACTATGTGGCACCCCATGGCAGCGCCATGGGTGAACACAGAGTGCACTGTGTGCACTATGTGGCACCCCATGGCAGCGCCATGGGTGAACACAGAGTGCACTGTGTGCACTATGTGGCACCCCATGGCAGCGCCATGGGTGAACACAGAGTGCACTGTGTGCACTATGTGGCACCCCATGGCAGCGCCATGGGTGAACACAGAGTGCACTGTGTGCACTATGTGGCACCCCATGGCAGCGCCATGGGTGAACACAGAGTGCACTGTGTGCACTATGTGGCACCCCATGGCAGCGCCATGGGTGAACACAGAGTGCACTGTGTGCACTATGTGGCACCCCATGGCAGCGCCATGGGTGAACACAGAGTGCACTGTGTGCACTATGTGGCACCCCATGGCAGCGCCATGGGTGAACACAGAGTGCACTGTGTGCACTATGTGGCACCCCATGGCAGCGCCATGGGTGAACACAGAGTGCACTGTGTGCACTATGTGGCACCCCATGGCAGCGCCATGGGTGAACACAGAGTGCACTGTGTGCACTATGTGGCACCCCATGGCAGCGCCATGGGTGAACACAGAGTGCACTGTGTGCACTATGTGGCACCCCATGGCAGCGCCATGGGTGAACACAGAGTGCACTGTGTGCACTATGTGGCACCCCATGGCAGCGCCATGGGTGAACACAGAGTGCACTGTGTGCACTATGTGGCACCCCATGGCAGCGCCATGGGTGAACACAGAGTGCACTGTGTGCACTATGTGGCACCCCATGGCAGCGCCATGGGTGAACACAGAGTGCACTGTGTGCACTATGTGGCACCCCATGGCAGCGCCATGGGTGAACACAGAGTGCACTGTGTGCACTATGTGGCACCCCATGGCAGCGCCATGGGTGAACACAGAGTGCACTGTGTGCACTATGTGGCACCCCATGGCAGCGCCATGGGTGAACACAGAGTGCACTGTGTGCACTATGTGGCACCCCATGGCAGCGCCATGGGTGAACACAGAGTGCACTGTGTGCACTATGTGGCACCCCATGGCAGCGCCATGGGTGAACACAGAGTGCACTGTGTGCACTATGTGGCACCCCATGGCAGCGCCATGGGTGAACACAGAGTGCACTGTGTGCACTATGTGGCACCCCATGGCAGCGCCATGGGTGAACACAGAGTGCACTGTGTGCACTATGTGGCACCCCATGGCAGCGCCATGGGTGAACACAGAGTGCACTGTGTGCACTATGTGGCACCCCATGGCAGCGCCATGGGTGAACACAGAGTGCACTGTGTGCACTATGTGGCACCCCATGGCAGCGCCATGGGTGAACACAGAGTGCACTGTGTGCACTATGTGGCACCCCATGGCAGCGCCATGGGTGAACACAGAGTGCACTGTGTGCACTATGTGGCACCCCATGGCAGCGCCATGGGTGAACACAGAGTGCACTGTGTGCACTATGTGGCACCCCATGGCAGCGCCATGGGTGAACACAGAGTGCACTGTGTGCACTATGTGGCACCCCATGGCAGCGCCATGGGTGAACACAGAGTGCACTGTGTGCACTATGTGGCACCCCATGGCAGCGCCATGGGTGAACACAGAGTGCACTGTGTGCACTATGTGGCACCCCATGGCAGCGCCATGGGTGAACACAGAGTGCACTGTGTGCACTATGTGGCACCCCATGGCAGCGCCATGGGTGAACACAGAGTGCACTGTGTGCACTATGTGGCACCCCATGGCAGCGCCATGGGTGAACACAGAGTGCACTGTGTGCACTATGTGGCACCCCATGGCAGCGCCATGGGTGAACACAGAGTGCACTGTGTGCACTATGTGGCACCCCATGGCAGCGCCATGGGTGAACACAGAGTGCACTGTGTGCACTATGTGGCACCCCATGGCAGCGCCATGGGTGAACACAGAGTGCACTGTGTGCACTATGTGGCACCCCATGGCAGCGCCATGGGTGAACACAGAGTGCACTGTGTGCACTATGTGGCACCCCATGGCAGCGCCATGGGTGAACACAGAGTGCACTGTGTGCACTATGTGGCACCCCATGGCAGCGCCATGGGTGAACACAGAGTGCACTGTGTGCACTATGTGGCACCCCATGGCAGCGCCATGGGTGAACACAGAGTGCACTGTGTGCACTATGTGGCACCCCATGGCAGCGCCATGGGTGAACACAGAGTGCACTGTGTGCACTATGTGGCACCCCATGGCAGCGCCATGGGTGAACACAGAGTGCACTGTGTGCACTATGTGGCACCCCATGGCAGCGCCATGGGTGAACACAGAGTGCACTGTGTGCACTATGTGGCACCCCATGGCAGCGCCATGGGTGAACACAGAGTGCACTGTGTGCACTATGTGGCACCCCATGGCAGCGCCATGGGTGAACACAGAGTGCACTGTGTGCACTATGTGGCACCCCATGGCAGCGCCATGGGTGAACACAGAGTGCACTGTGTGCACTATGTGGCACCCCATGGCAGCGCCATGGGTGAACACAGAGTGCACTGTGTGCACTATGTGGCACCCCATGGCAGCGCCATGGGTGAACACAGAGTGCACTGTGTGCACTATGTGGCACCCCATGGCAGCGCCATGGGTGAACACAGAGTGCACTGTGTGCACTATGTGGCACCCCATGGCAGCGCCATGGGTGAACACAGAGTGCACTGTGTGCACTATGTGGCACCCCATGGCAGCGCCATGGGTGAACACAGAGTGCACTGTGTGCACTATGTGGCACCCCATGGCAGCGCCATGGGTGAACACAGAGTGCACTGTGTGCACTATGTGGCACCCCATGGCAGCGCCATGGGTGAACACAGAGTGCACTGTGTGCACTATGTGGCACCCCATGGCAGCGCCATGGGTGAACACAGAGTGCACTGTGTGCACTATGTGGCACCCCATGGCAGCGCCATGGGTGAACACAGAGTGCACTGTGTGCACTATGTGGCACCCCATGGCAGCGCCATGGGTGAACACAGAGTGCACTGTGTGCACTATGTGGCACCCCATGGCAGCGCCATGGGTGAACACAGAGTGCACTGTGTGCACTATGTGGCACCCCATGGCAGCGCCATGGGTGAACACAGAGTGCACTGTGTGCACTATGTGGCACCCCATGGCAGCGCCATGGGTGAACACAGAGTGCACTGTGTGCACTATGTGGCACCCCATGGCAGCGCCATGGGTGAACACAGAGTGCACTGTGTGCACTATGTGGCACCCCATGGCAGCGCCATGGGTGAACACAGAGTGCACTGTGTGCACTATGTGGCACCCCATGGCAGCGCCATGGGTGAACACAGAGTGCACTGTGTGCACTATGTGGCACCCCATGGCAGCGCCATGGGTGAACACAGAGTGCACTGTGTGCACTATGTGGCACCCCATGGCAGCGCCATGGGTGAACACAGAGTGCACTGTGTGCACTATGTGGCACCCCATGGCAGCGCCATGGGTGAACACAGAGTGCACTGTGTGCACTATGTGGCACCCCATGGCAGCGCCATGGGTGAACACAGAGTGCACTGTGTGCACTATGTGGCACCCCATGGCAGCGCCATGGGTGAACACAGAGTGCACTGTGTGCACTATGTGGCACCCCATGGCAGCGCCATGGGTGAACACAGAGTGCACTGTGTGCACTATGTGGCACCCCATGGCAGCGCCATGGGTGAACACAGAGTGCACTGTGTGCACTATGTGGCACCCCATGGCAGCGCCATGGGTGAACACAGAGTGCACTGTGTGCACTATGTGGCACCCCATGGCAGCGCCATGGGTGAACACAGAGTGCACTGTGTGCACTATGTGGCACCCCATGGCAGCGCCATGGGTGAACACAGAGTGCACTGTGTGCACTATGTGGCACCCCATGGCAGCGCCATGGGTGAACACAGAGTGCACTGTGTGCACTATGTGGCACCCCATGGCAGCGCCATGGGTGAACACAGAGTGCACTGTGTGCACTATGTGGCACCCCATGGCAGCGCCATGGGTGAACACAGAGTGCACTGTGTGCACTATGTGGCACCCCATGGCAGCGCCATGGGTGAACACAGAGTGCACTGTGTGCACTATGTGGCACCCCATGGCAGCGCCATGGGTGAACACAGAGTGCACTGTGTGCACTATGTGGCACCCCATGGCAGCGCCATGGGTGAACACAGAGTGCACTGTGTGCACTATGTGGCACCCCATGGCAGCGCCATGGGTGAACACAGAGTGCACTGTGTGCACTATGTGGCACCCCATGGCAGCGCCATGGGTGAACACAGAGTGCACTGTGTGCACTATGTGGCACCCCATGGCAGCGCCATGGGTGAACACAGAGTGCACTGTGTGCACTATGTGGCACCCCATGGCAGCGCCATGGGTGAACACAGAGTGCACTGTGTGCACTATGTGGCACCCCATGGCAGCGCCATGGGTGAACACAGAGTGCACTGTGTGCACTATGTGGCACCCCATGGCAGCGCCATGGGTGAACACAGAGTGCACTGTGTGCACTATGTGGCACCCCATGGCAGCGCCATGGGTGAACACAGAGTGCACTGTGTGCACTATGTGGCACCCCATGGCAGCGCCATGGGTGAACACAGAGTGCACTGTGTGCACTGTGCACTGTGCACCAGCGCCATCTACTTCCTCAACGGTGGTCAATTTGTACAAGTGACTCACAGAACTGAACCAGTGAGTTTATTACTCTCTGGAAATCAAGTTGAAGATATGTTGAAGACAGCCCGGGGGCGAGGGTGGACTTTTTCTTTTCTTTTCTTTTTTAAAAAAAAGGCAAGGTCCACAGGGATGGTTATGGGTTAGGGCCTGGGTTAGGTGTTAGGGCATGGGCCAGGTTAGAGTTGTGGTTAAGGTTTAGATTTAGGGTTAAGGATTAGGGTTAGGGTTTAGGGTTAGGTGTTAGGGCCTGGGTCAGGTTAGGGTTAGGGTTTAGTGTTCGGGTTGAGAGCTAGGGTTAGGGTTTAGGGTTAGGTGTTAGGGCCTGTGTCAGGTTAGAGTTGGGGTTAAGGTTAAGAGTTAGGGTTAAGGGTTAGGGATAGGGTTAGGGTTTAGGGTTAGGGTTGAGAGCTAGGGTTAGGGTTTAGCGTTAGGGTTAAGAGCTAGGGTTAGGGTTTAGGGTTAGGTGTTAGGGCCTGGGTCAGGTTAGGGTTAGGGTTTAGGGTTAGGGTTGAGAGCTAGGGTTAGGGTCTCGGGTTAGGTGTTAGGGCCTGGGTCAGGTTAGAGTTGGGGTTAAGGTTAGGAGTTAGGTTTAAGGGTTAGGGATAGGGTTAGGGTTTAGGGTTAGGGTTAAGAGCTAGGGTTAGGGTTTAGGGTTAGGTGTTAGGGCCTGGGTCAGGTTAGGGTTAGGGTTTAGGGTTAGGGTTGAGAGCTAGGGTTAGGGTTTAGGGTTAGGTGTTAGGGCCTGTGTCAGGTTAGAGTTGGGGTTAAGGTTAAGAGTTAGGGTTAAGGGTTAGGGATAGGGGTAGGGTTTAGGGTTAGGGTTGAGAGCTAGGGTTAGGGTTTAGCGTTAGGGTTAAGAGCTAGGGTTAGGGTTTAGGGTTAGGTGTTAGGGCCTGGGTCAGGTTAGGGTTAGGGTTTAGGGTTAGGGTTGAGAGCTAGGGTTAGGGTTTCGGGTTAGGTGTTAGGGCCTGGGTCAGGTTAGAGTTGGGGTTAAGGTTAGGAGTTAGGTTTAACGGTTAGGGATAGGGTTAGGGTTTAGGGTTAGGGTTAAGAGCTAGGGTCAGGGTTTAGGGTTAGGTGTTAGGGCCTGGGTCAGGTTAGGGTTTAGGGTTAGGGTTAGGGTTGAGAGCTAGGGTTAGGGTTTAGGGTTAGGTGTTAGGGCCTGGGTCAGGTTAGAGTTGGGGTTAAGGTTAGGAGTTAGGTATAAGGGTTAGGGATAGGGTTAGGGTTTAGGGTTAGGGTTGAGAGCTAGGGTTAGGGTTTAGCGTTAGGGTTAAGAGCTAGGGTCAGGTTTAGGAGTTAGGCCCTGGGTCAGTGTTAAGGTTAGGAGTTAGGGCCTGGGTCGGGCCCTAAGGCCCTCCAGAAGCCTAGCAGCAGCCAGGGCTACATTTGGGGTGGGGGCCTCCAGGACCACCTCCCGGGTCGCTTTTCCCCCCGAAAAGGTGCCTCGTCACTGGGTACGGGGCTCCAGGAGGGCCCCCGTTAACTCCCAGTGGCTCCAGGGTGTCAGCCGCGGTCATTGCTCCATTTGGGGTGGAGACCTCTGGGACTGTGGAACTGTGTGCCTCCGGGACTCACCCATGGCACTTCCATAAGCAAACATAGAAAAAAAAATCTTGTTTAAAAGAAGAAAAAAACAAGTTTTCAAAAGCATGCTTGAAAGAGGAACGCACTGCAAGAATATTTTTTTGGAGAAATGTATTTTTTATTAGAGCTAACATCCTAGGTTGTAAATGTTAGGATATTTAACATGTAATTGGAATGGGTTGGCACCCCATGGCAGCGCCATGGGTGAACACAGAGTGCACTGTGTGCACTATGTGGCACCCCATGGCAGCGCCATGGGTGAACACAGAGTGCACTGTGTGCACTATGTGGCACCCCATGGCAGCGCCATGGGTGAACACAGAGTGCACTGTGTGCACTATGTGGCACCCCATGGCAGCGCCATGGGTGAACACAGAGTGCACTGTGTGCACTATGTGGCACCCCATGGCAGCGCCATGGGTGAACACAGAGTGCACTGTGTGCACTATGTGGCACCCCATGGCAGCGCCATGGGTGAACACAGAGTGCACTGTGTGCACTATGTGGCACCCCATGGCAGCGCCATGGGTGAACACAGAGTGCACTGTGTGCACTATGTGGCACCCCATGGCAGCGCCATGGGTGAACACAGAGTGCACTGTGTGCACTATGTGGCACCCCATGGCAGCGCCATGGGTGAACACAGAGTGCACTGTGTGCACTATGTGGCACCCCATGGCAGCGCCATGGGTGAACACAGAGTGCACTGTGTGCACTATGTGGCACCCCATGGCAGCGCCATGGGTGAACACAGAGTGCACTGTGTGCACTATGTGGCACCCCATGGCAGCGCCATGGGTGAACACAGAGTGCACTGTGTGCACTATGTGGCACCCCATGGCAGCGCCATGGGTGAACACAGAGTGCACTGTGTGCACTATGTGGCACCCCATGGCAGCGCCATGGGTGAACACAGAGTGCACTGTGTGCACTATGTGGCACCCCATGGCAGCGCCATGGGTGAACACAGAGTGCACTGTGTGCACTATGTGGCACCCCATGGCAGCGCCATGGGTGAACACAGAGTGCACTGTGTGCACTATGTGGCACCCCATGGCAGCGCCATGGGTGAACACAGAGTGCACTGTGTGCACTATGTGGCACCCCATGGCAGCGCCATGGGTGAACACAGAGTGCACTGTGTGCACTATGTGGCACCCCATGGCAGCGCCATGGGTGAACACAGAGTGCACTGTGTGCACTATGTGGCACCCCATGGCAGCGCCATGGGTGAACACAGAGTGCACTGTGTGCACTATGTGGCACCCCATGGCAGCGCCATGGGTGAACACAGAGTGCACTGTGTGCACTATGTGGCACCCCATGGCAGCGCCATGGGTGAACACAGAGTGCACTGTGTGCACTATGTGGCACCCCATGGCAGCGCCATGGGTGAACACAGAGTGCACTGTGTGCACTATGTGGCACCCCATGGCAGCGCCATGGGTGAACACAGAGTGCACTGTGTGCACTATGTGGCACCCCATGGCAGCGCCATGGGTGAACACAGAGTGCACTGTGTGCACTATGTGGCACCCCATGGCAGCGCCATGGGTGAACACAGAGTGCACTGTGTGCACTATGTGGCACCCCATGGCAGCGCCATGGGTGAACACAGAGTGCACTGTGTGCACTATGTGGCACCCCATGGCAGCGCCATGGGTGAACACAGAGTGCACTGTGTGCACTATGTGGCACCCCATGGCAGCGCCATGGGTGAACACAGAGTGCACTGTGTGCACTATGTGGCACCCCATGGCAGCGCCATGGGTGAACACAGAGTGCACTGTGTGCACTATGTGGCACCCCATGGCAGCGCCATGGGTGAACACAGAGTGCACTGTGTGCACTATGTGGCACCCCATGGCAGCGCCATGGGTGAACACAGAGTGCACTGTGTGCACTATGTGGCACCCCATGGCAGCGCCATGGGTGAACACAGAGTGCACTGTGTGCACTATGTGGCACCCCATGGCAGCGCCATGGGTGAACACAGAGTGCACTGTGTGCACTATGTGGCACCCCATGGCAGCGCCATGGGTGAACACAGAGTGCACTGTGTGCACTATGTGGCACCCCATGGCAGCGCCATGGGTGAACACAGAGTGCACTGTGTGCACTATGTGGCACCCCATGGCAGCGCCATGGGTGAACACAGAGTGCACTGTGTGCACTATGTGGCACCCCATGGCAGCGCCATGGGTGAACACAGAGTGCACTGTGTGCACTATGTGGCACCCCATGGCAGCGCCATGGGTGAACACAGAGTGCACTGTGTGCACTATGTGGCACCCCATGGCAGCGCCATGGGTGAACACAGAGTGCACTGTGTGCACTATGTGGCACCCCATGGCAGCGCCATGGGTGAACACAGAGTGCACTGTGTGCACTATGTGGCACCCCATGGCAGCGCCATGGGTGAACACAGAGTGCACTGTGTGCACTATGTGGCACCCCATGGCAGCGCCATGGGTGAACACAGAGTGCACTGTGTGCACTATGTGGCACCCCATGGCAGCGCCATGGGTGAACACAGAGTGCACTGTGTGCACTATGTGGCACCCCATGGCAGCGCCATGGGTGAACACAGAGTGCACTGTGTGCACTATGTGGCACCCCATGGCAGCGCCATGGGTGAACACAGAGTGCACTGTGTGCACTATGTGGCACCCCATGGCAGCGCCATGGGTGAACACAGAGTGCACTGTGTGCACTATGTGGCACCCCATGGCAGCGCCATGGGTGAACACAGAGTGCACTGTGTGCACTATGTGGCACCCCATGGCAGCGCCATGGGTGAACACAGAGTGCACTGTGTGCACTATGTGGCACCCCATGGCAGCGCCATGGGTGAACACAGAGTGCACTGTGTGCACTATGTGGCACCCCATGGCAGCGCCATGGGTGAACACAGAGTGCACTGTGTGCACTATGTGGCACCCCATGGCAGCGCCATGGGTGAACACAGAGTGCACTGTGTGCACTATGTGGCACCCCATGGCAGCGCCATGGGTGAACACAGAGTGCACTGTGTGCACTATGTGGCACCCCATGGCAGCGCCATGGGTGAACACAGAGTGCACTGTGTGCACTATGTGGCACCCCATGGCAGCGCCATGGGTGAACACAGAGTGCACTGTGTGCACTATGTGGCACCCCATGGCAGCGCCATGGGTGAACACAGAGTGCACTGTGTGCACTGTGCACTGTGCACCAGCGCCATCTACTTCCTCAACGGTGGTCAATTTGTACAAGTGACTCACAGAACTGAACCAGTGAGTTTATTACTCTCTGGAAATCAAGTTGAAGATATGTTGAAGACAGCCCGGGGGCGAGGGTGGACTTTTTCTTTTCTTTTCTTTTTTAAAAAAAAGGCAAGGTCCACAGGGATGGTTATGGGTTAGGGCCTGGGTTAGGTGTTAGGGCATGGGCCAGGTTAGAGTTGTGGTTAAGGTTTAGATTTAGGGTTAAGGATTAGGGTTAGGGTTTAGGGTTAGGTGTTAGGGCCTGGGTCAGGTTAGGGTTAGGGTTTAGTGTTCGGGTTGAGAGCTAGGGTTAGGGTTTAGGGTTAGGTGTTAGGGCCTGTGTCAGGTTAGAGTTGGGGTTAAGGTTAAGAGTTAGGGTTAAGGGTTAGGGATAGGGTTAGGGTTTAGGGTTAGGGTTGAGAGCTAGGGTTAGGGTTTAGCGTTAGGGTTAAGAGCTAGGGTTAGGGTTTAGGGTTAGGTGTTAGGGCCTGGGTCAGGTTAGGGTTAGGGTTTAGGGTTAGGGTTGAGAGCTAGGGTTAGGGTCTCGGGTTAGGTGTTAGGGCCTGGGTCAGGTTAGAGTTGGGGTTAAGGTTAGGAGTTAGGTTTAAGGGTTAGGGATAGGGTTAGGGTTTAGGGTTAGGGTTAAGAGCTAGGGTTAGGGTTTAGGGTTAGGTGTTAGGGCCTGGGTCAGGTTAGGGTTAGGGTTTAGGGTTAGGGTTGAGAGCTAGGGTTAGGGTTTAGGGTTAGGTGTTAGGGCCTGTGTCAGGTTAGAGTTGGGGTTAAGGTTAAGAGTTAGGGTTAAGGGTTAGGGATAGGGGTAGGGTTTAGGGTTAGGGTTGAGAGCTAGGGTTAGGGTTTAGCGTTAGGGTTAAGAGCTAGGGTTAGGGTTTAGGGTTAGGTGTTAGGGCCTGGGTCAGGTTAGGGTTAGGGTTTAGGGTTAGGGTTGAGAGCTAGGGTTAGGGTTTCGGGTTAGGTGTTAGGGCCTGGGTCAGGTTAGAGTTGGGGTTAAGGTTAGGAGTTAGGTTTAACGGTTAGGGATAGGGTTAGGGTTTAGGGTTAGGGTTAAGAGCTAGGGTCAGGGTTTAGGGTTAGGTGTTAGGGCCTGGGTCAGGTTAGGGTTTAGGGTTAGGGTTAGGGTTGAGAGCTAGGGTTAGGGTTTAGGGTTAGGTGTTAGGGCCTGGGTCAGGTTAGAGTTGGGGTTAAGGTTAGGAGTTAGGTATAAGGGTTAGGGATAGGGTTAGGGTTTAGGGTTAGGGTTGAGAGCTAGGGTTAGGGTTTAGCGTTAGGGTTAAGAGCTAGGGTCAGGTTTAGGAGTTAGGCCCTGGGTCAGTGTTAAGGTTAGGAGTTAGGGCCTGGGTCGGGCCCTAAGGCCCTCCAGAAGCCTAGCAGCAGCCAGGGCTACATTTGGGGTGGGGGCCTCCAGGACCACCTCCCGGGTCGCTTTTCCCCCCGAAAAGGTGCCTCGTCACTGGGTACGGGGCTCCAGGAGGGCCCCCGTTAACTCCCAGTGGCTCCAGGGTGTCAGCCGCGGTCATTGCTCCATTTGGGGTGGAGACCTCTGGGACTGTGGAACTGTGTGCCTCCGGGACTCACCCATGGCACTTCCATAAGCAAACATAGAAAAAAAAATCTTGTTTAAAAGAAGAAAAAAACAAGTTTTCAAAAGCATGCTTGAAAGAGGAACGCACTGCAAGAATATTTTTTTGGAGAAATGTATTTTTTATTAGAGCTAACATCCTAGGTTGTAAATGTTAGGATATTTAACATGTAATTGGAATGGGTTGGCACCCCATGGCAGCGCCATGGGTGAACACAGAGTGCACTGTGTGCACTATGTGGCACCCCATGGCAGCGCCATGGGTGAACACAGAGTGCACTGTGTGCACTATGTGGCACCCCATGGCAGCGCCATGGGTGAACACAGAGTGCACTGTGTGCACTATGTGGCACCCCATGGCAGCGCCATGGGTGAACACAGAGTGCACTGTGTGCACTATGTGGCACCCCATGGCAGCGCCATGGGTGAACACAGAGTGCACTGTGTGCACTATGTGGCACCCCATGGCAGCGCCATGGGTGAACACAGAGTGCACTGTGTGCACTATGTGGCACCCCATGGCAGCGCCATGGGTGAACACAGAGTGCACTGTGCACAAGTGACTCACAGAACTGAACCAGTGAGTTTATTACTCTCTGGAAATCAAGTTGAAGATATGTTGAAGACAGCCCGGGGGCGAGGGTGGACTTTTTCTTTTCTTTTCTTTTTTAAAAAAAAGGCAAGGTCCACAGGGATGGTTATGGGTTAGGGCCTGGGTTAGGTGTTAGGGCATGGGCCAGGTTAGAGTTGTGGTTAAGGTTTAGATTTAGGGTTAAGGATTAGGGTTAGGGTTTAGGGTTAGGTGTTAGGGCCTGGGTCAGGTTAGGGTTAGGGTTTAGTGTTCGGGTTGAGAGCTAGGGTTAGGGTTTAGGGTTAGGTGTTAGGGCCTGTGTCAGGTTAGAGTTGGGGTTAAGGTTAAGAGTTAGGTTTAAGGGTTAGGGATAGGGTTAGGGTTTAGGGTTAGGGTTAAGAGCTAGGGTTAGGGTTTAGGGTTAGGTGTTAGGGCCTGGGTCAGGTTAGGGTTAGGGTTTAGGGTTAGGGTTGAGAGCTAGGGTTAGGGTTTAGGGTTAGGTGTTAGGGCCTGTGTCAGGTTAGAGTTGGGGTTAGGGTTAAGAGTTAGGGTTAAGGGTTAGGGATAGGGTTAGGGTTTAGGGTTAGGGTTGAGAGCTAGGGTTAGGGTTTAGCGTTAGGGTTAAGAGCTAGGGTTAGGGTTTAGGGTTAGGTGTTAGGGCCTGGGTCAGGTTAGGGTTAGGGTTTAGGGTTAGGGTTGAGAGCTAGGGTTAGGGTTTCGGGTTAGGTGTTAGGGCCTGGGTCAGGTTAGAGTTGGGGTTAAGGTTAGGAGTTAGGTTTAAGGGTTATGGATAGGGTTAGGGTTTAGGGTTAGGGTTAAGAGCTAGGGTCAGGGTTTAGGGTTAGGTGTTAGGGCCTGGGTCAGGTTAGGGTTTAGGGTTAGGGTTAGGGTTGAGAGCTAGGGTTAGGGTTTAGGGTTAGGTGTTAGGGCCTGGGTCAGGTTAGAGTTGGGGTTAAGGTTAGGAGTTAGGTTTAAGGGTTAGGGATAGGGTTAGGGTTTAGGGTTAGGGTTGAGAGCTAGGGTTAGGGTTAGGGTTTAGCGTTAGGGTTAAGAGCTAGGGTTAGGTTTAGGAGTTAGGCCCTGGGTCAGTGTTAAGGTTAGGAGTTAGGGCCTGGGTCGGGCCCTAAGGCCCTCCAGAAGCCTAGCAGCAGCCAGGGCTACATTTGGGGTGGGGGCCTCCAGGACCACCTCCCGGGTCGCTTTTCCCCCCGAAAAGGTGCCTCGTCACTGGGTACGGGGCTCCAGGAGGGCCCCCGTTAACTCCCAGTGGCTCCAGGGTGTCAGCCGCGGTCATTGCTCCATTTGGGGTGGAGACCTCTGGGACTGTGGAACTGTGTGCCTCCGGGACTCACCCATGGCACTTCCATAAGCAAACATAGAAAAAAAAATCTTGTTTAAAAGAAGAAAAAAACAAGTTTTCAAAAGCATGCTTGAAAGAGGAACGCACTGCAAGAATATTTTTTTGGAGAAATGTATTTTTTATTAGAGCTAACATCCTAGGTTGTAAATGTTAGGATATTTAACATGTAATTGGAACCCTGTGGGACCATAGAGTGCACTGTGTGCACTATATGTCACCCCATGGCAGCGCCATGGGTGAACATAGAGTGCACTGTGTGCACTATATAGGAGTAGGAGTTAGTGCACTGTGTGCACTATATGTCTCCAGACCCCAGACTTCAGTGGCCTCTGGCCATCTACTTCCTCAACGGTGGTCAATTTGTACAAGTGACTCACAGAACTGAACCAGTGAGTTTATTACTCTCTGGAAATCAAGTTGAAGATATGTTGAAGACAGCCCGGGGGCGAGGGTGGACTTTTTCTTTTCTTTTCTTTTTTAAAAAAAAGGCAAGGTCCACAGAGATGGTTATGAGTTAGGGCCTGGGTTAGGTGTTAGGGCATGGGCCAGATTAGAGTTGTGGTTAAGGTTTGGATCTAGGGTTAAGGGTTAGGGTTAGGGTTTAGGGTTAGTAGGGCCTGGGTCAGGTTAGGGTTAGGGTTTAGGGTTAGGGTTGAGAGCTAGGGTTAGGGTTTAGGGTTAGGTGTTAGGGCCTGTGTCAGGTTAGAGTTGGGGTTAAGGTTAAGAGTTAGGGTTAAGGGTTAGGGTTAGGGTTTAGGGTTAGGTTTGAGAGCTAGGGTTAGGGTTTAGCGTTAAGAGCTAGGGTTAGGGTTTAGGGTTAGGTGTTAGGGCCTGGGTCAGGTTAGGGTTAGGGTTTAGGGTTAGGGTTGAGAGCTAGGGTTAGGGTTTCGGGTTAGGTGTTAGGGCCTGGGTCAGGTTAGAGTTGGGGTTAAGGTTAGGAGTTAGGTTTAAGGGTTAGGGATAGGGTTAGGGTTGAGAGCTAGGGTTAGGTGTTAGGGCCTGGGTCAGGTTAGAGTTGGGGTTAGGGGTAGGAGTTAGGTTTAAGGGTTAGGGATAGGGTTAGGGTTTAGGGTTAGGGTCGAGAGCTAGGGTTAGGGTTAGGGTTTAGCGTTAGGGTTAAGAGCTAGGGTTAGGTTTAGGAGTTAGGCCCTGGGTCAGTGTTAAGGTTAGGAGTTAGGGCCTGGGTCGGGCCCTAAGGCCCTCCAGAAGCCTAGCAGCAGCCAGGGCTACGTTTGGGGTGGGGGCCTCCAGGACCACCTCCCGGGTCGCTTTTCCCCCCGAAAAGGTGCCTCGTCACTGGGTACGGGCCTCCAGGAGGGCCCCCATTAACTCCCAGTGGCTCCAGGGTGTCAGCCGCGGTCATTGCTCCATTTGGGGTGGAGACCTCTGGGACTGTGGAACTGTGTGCCTCTGGGACTCACCCATGGCACTTCCATAAGCAAACATAGAAAAAAACCTTGTTTAAAAGAAGAAAAAAACAAGTTTTCAAAAGCATGCTTGAAAGAGAAAAGCACTGCAAGAATATTTTTTTGGAGAAATGTATTTTTTATTAGAGCTAACATCCTAGGTTGTAAATGTTGGGATATTTAACATGTAAGGAACCCTGTGGGAAACGTTTCCCTCCAGGGAGTGTAAAAAGAGAAATATATCTGTTTATCGATCTGCCACTGTGTGCACTATATGTCACCACATGGCAGTGCCATGAACATATAGTGCACTGTGTGCACCCGGGTGTCAGCCCGGGGAGGGAGGCCCGTTCCTGGGGGCTGGGGCCCATGGAAGTCCTGGGGCCTCCGGAGGTGGGGAGGTCGTTGTCAGCCCGAGGAGGGAGGCCCATTCCTGGGTCCTGGGGCCCATGGAAGTCCTGTAGTCTCCAGAGGTGGGTGTCAGCCCGGGGAGGGAGGCCTGTTCCTGGGTGCGGGTGCCCATGGAAGTCCTTGGGGCTCTGGAGGTGGATGCCAGCCCGGGGAGGGAGGCCCGTCCCTGGGTGCAGGTGCCCATGGAAGTCCTAGCTAGGGCGTCCGGAGGTGGGTGTCAGCCCGGGGCGAGGGTCTTTCCTTTCTTTCCATTTTTTTTTTGAACACATACATGACTATACATATACATGAGACTGGGAGTTTTTTTTATCAGCAGTTACCTTATAATTTATATATTTATATTAATTAATTCATGCATGGTTATGGTTGCACTTGTTCTTATATTAGCACTTTTAGCAATCCCCCCTTTTAAATACTTCTTCTTCTTTCATTTTTATATTTATTCTTTTACAATTTTGGTGTGATATCCCCTTTTATGGTATTTTCTTATTGTAATTTTATTGTATTTTTATGCAATTTTATGTATGCTTGCTACATTATGTTTTTATACTTATTTTATTCTTTCCTAAGTACTTACTTTATTTTATATTATTATATTTTATGCATGTTTTATCATTGCACTTATTACATAGCACTTCACTTTCCTTCTTCCACCCCCCCCCCTTTTTAATGTATATTCACCATCATCCCATACTCTCAAAAAAATAATTGACCCCAAAAAGTAGACTTTATGTAATATAATCACATGACAATTTGCCATGTAATTCAATCACATAGACTAAAGTAAATGCCAAGCTTTATGGAACATGTTTCAACCACATTAAGGGAATGTAAATAAATCACATAATAGTTATGTAAAACCTTAAATAAACCATACATGGCCAAATGGACTCAATGTTATGGTGGAATTTCACTTAAAGTTTATGTGATTCATTTACATTCCCTTTATTTGGTTGAAACATGTACCATATAGCTCGGCATGTACTTAAAGTTTATGTGATTGAATTACATGGAAAATTGACATGTGATTATATTACATAAAGTCTATTTATTAGGGTCAATTATTCACAACCCTGAATGTTGATACTAAATAAAGCTTAAGGTAATGTTCAAATAAACTTTGTACACATTAGTCATATAAAAGCTAATGTGTACACGTGTCAACCTACATCAAAAAGGCATAAGCCTTCCAAAAACCACAAAGCAGAATTTAAAACACTTGATTTTATTTTAAAATAGACATAGAACCCATTGACATATTAAACAAAAAAGGCTAATGGGCGGTAAAAATGCATGACCAAAGGTATGTGCGTACAAAACAAAAAATGTTTTGTAGGCAGAAAATTGTGAGTTTCCAAGTTGTGTGTAAACAGCAAAAACATAGAGGCACATTTTATCTTTTTAAAATAAAAACAAAGGCACATTTTTATCCTTTCAATTGCATTAAAACTTTTTGAAAATATTTTGAAGTTGGTTGTAAACAGCTTAAAAAAAACAAACATTTGTGAATCCACCTTGAAACAGTGTGCCATAGTGCACATGGGTTTCAACTTAAAGGAACAGGCCACCATGTTTCCATACTGAACTACAGTATATTCTTCTCTCTGATGGGAGATGAGTTCAGGCGTACCTCTGATCTTCTGATCTTTGTGCGTGCTTGCAACCAGTCTGCAGTGTGGCATTACTTTGTTAGCCTTTAGCTTATTCAGTATAGCATTGAGTACCAAACATAGTTGAAGTTAGAAGTGACCGAGCTCTCACACATTTTTCACCCATGCTTGCATGAATAGTTACACAATCCAAGTGTAATTACCCAAAATGAAACATGTTAATATTCTATGGAGATGAAAAATGGGCACTGAAAAGCATAATACCACCACAGAACACATATCTTGATATAATGCCCATTGTATAGACAAATAGTATAGTTTGCCACATTTCATTTTGTGTAACTATATGTTTTGTGTAACTAGTCAGCAAGCATATTTAAATAGGGAAAATGTAGAAGAGCTTGGTCACTTCTAACTTCAGATGTGTTTGGTACTGAGTGAGCTAAAGGTAAACAAAGTAACGCTACGCTCCAGACTGACTGCAGGCACGCACAAAGACAGGTACACATGAACTCGTCTCAGATCAGAGAAGAACATAGTTCAGTAGGGAAACATGGTGGACTGTTCCTTTGAACAGAACAGCAACTGCACATTATTGAATTTTACATAATGCAAGGGTTTGCAGCTTTTAGCAATTTGTGCCTTTTACACACTTAAAACTATGTGCAACAGTCTGTTTTTTTACACAAAAAAAACAACATTTTCTTACCATCCAAGTTCAGGAGAACCTTTTATATGAACTTGAATGTTTGTTTGAGCTCTTTGGGGTAATCAAGATTGAGAGCATAAATGTGGCCATACAGCATAACCCACCCATAAGAGATGCTTGTAAGTTGGGTAAAGAGCGCAACGCCCTCAATTACCATGCCAACAGCTTCTGGCTCCTCTGTGTCGTCTGCACCTTCATTACGTACCACATAGATGCCCATAGTGGTCTGGGTAATCTTCCTCTGTTCCTCTTCACCACTGTTGTCCTAAGTGAAAAAACAGCACATTTTTATTTATTGAATTTCTTTTTTTTATTGAAAGTTTCAGAAACAGTGCACTGTCCATTATAAAGTGTGGTCATCTCTGACCTGAGGTGAGTCCATCCCTACCTCTTGCCTTCATGCATGGCCTCAGTCAGTCAAGCGCACACTGCCAATGTGTTAGCATTTAGCTTGGCTCGCTGCATTTAGAACCTTTGAATGCTTTACAACGAAAAGTTGTTCCACACATTCCCCATTTACACATGCTTGCTTGACTACTTAAATGATCCTTTAATGATCCTACTTAAATGAAGTGTAGTTACACAAAATTAAATGTGACGATTTTCTATCTAGATAAAGAAATGGACACTATAAAGAAGGGCGTAGTAACATCTGGAGCACTTCACCATTGATATCCTTACTCCAATATTTTTCCTCTCCCCCTCAATTCCGTCAATAGAACCAACATGTGAGTGAAGATAATATGTCAAAGTGCTCCCAGGATGTCGCTATGCCTTTCAATGTAGTGCCCATCTCTTCATCTAATTAGAAAATAGTCACTTTTCATTTTGTCTAACTACACTTGGATGACTAAACCAGTCACGCAAGCATGTTTAACTAGGGAACACATGGAAGAGCTTGGTAACTTCTAAATAAAATGTAATGATGAGCCAAGCTACATGCTAAGACATTGGTGCCGTGCACCTGAGTGAGGCCATGCACGAAGATGAGAGATAGGGGTGAACTCATCTGAGAACAACACCCTTTATTAGGGGGAAACAGTAGACTGTGCCTATATATTTCAAAAACATCACTACTCACCAAATACTCTTTAATCAGGGTGGAGCAGTCCTTATTCAAGTATGCAGAGAGTCCCTGAAGTTTGCAGTCCATTGTGACATAAATGCGTTGATTCTGAAAAAAAGAGGAGAATTAAACTGTGGTTAATAACCTCATCTGTAATGTGTGTATGTAAAGTCTCTTCACAACGACCACTTTCCTACTTTGGCTGTGCTTGCTGTTTTCCAGTGCTGTCGCGAATTGCCATCTCTAACATCTAGTCTGATGTTCTGATGATCTCTATGAGAATCCTTATCACACGCCTATACCCCAGGTCATTAGATTGTGTACAATGGAAGACAATATTTGCCTTAGCTGTTGGAGCCATTAGCAATGTTATCTTCCTTCCTGCAGTGCCTCCTTTCTCCTTGACCACCTTCTTCAAGCCCTTGCAGTCAAGTTGTCCCAGGAACTTGGCAGAAAATGGCACTGTTGTTCAGCACATGAATTCTGCATTGATCTGTCAAATTAGAAGAAAACTACATGGTGTTAGGCCCAGTTGTTACGCTGCCCATCTAAATTGTTATTACATCATATTAAACCTGTGTTAATAAAGCCTTTACAATGCCATCACATGTACTCACCTAATATGAGAGGATGCCCAAACAGAATGTGAGATCTTAGCTGAATTGACCCTATGATGATGTATCCTATATAATGGGGAAAACATATTGTTAGTGTCAAATCTGCCTTGTATGTGCACACTTTAGAATTAAAATATAATTCTCCAGAAGTTGTTGTATTTGTACCTTAATGTCTTACCATTCCTCTAAAAACAGCTTTAAAACACCTGTCTGTGACATACCCAAAGTAAATGTCAAGCTGTTTATTAACTATTTGGAACAAGCACATTATTTAGCACAAGGGGAGGCTAACACCTCTGTGAGTGAGTGTTTCCGCTCACATGCTCTTTTTTTTCAGTCGGTTAAGATGTTTAGAAACCTATGCTGTGTTAACTACGCGTCACGTCGACGCGAACCGCAAAGGTTGTGGTCATTGCAGTTCACCCGCGGTGGTCGTACACACTGCCTCTGCAAACAGTTTCTCTGTCGCCTGTACACACGCTGCATCCCGGTTGTCTGTAGTACGGAGTCTTACAGACATCCCAAGTCTGTAACAACAACTTCTGGAGAATGATATTTTAATTCTAAAGTGTGCACACACAAGCCAGATTGGACACACACACACACACCGGTCCGCTTAGTTCGGAAGGGGGGAATCGCGTGTCTCTATTTCTCTCGTGCCCGCGCAATCGAATTGAAGCGATCCACCTATGATGCACGATTTTGTTGCTGCTGTTTTCTGTCTAGTCCCAGACTTCTTTTTTTGCCTGTCATACAGTTGCCACAGTGAATAAGGATTCGTCAGAGCAAAGACGAAACGCAAAACTTCGAATGCTCAACACCTGCGTCACGTCAGCATGTGCAGCAATTACTGTTAGCCTAGCACTAGTCATTAATTGAAGTGCATCACGTCCAGCCTAGTGGAAACGGCAAACCCCGCCTTGTCACGGACGCCTAAGACCCACAGTATAAACAATGCAAATAACGCAGCCCGAGTCGCAGCAGCCTAACCATGATGTGAAATGCATTCCGCTTGTATAACCAGGGTTAATGTGGGGCTGCTATCTGGTGCTAAAGCCATATCAACCATGCATCCAGACACATGCTAATCTAAATTCACTAGCATTTCGAAAATATAAATGTAAAAGAAATAGCATTATTTTAGTGAAACTTCACAAATTTATCATAAATATATTTCTAAAATAGCATATTACTACCATTAATAAGAAAAAATTAAACTTACCTTTTAACGTTAACACTGCATTCGCCTCAGTCAGTGAGAATCGAGTGAAGTCCTGATGCCAGGTCTCCCAGTGCAGGGGCTGGGTGAACCCGTAGCTTAGGGCAGTTACCATGGTGAAAACACGCTGGCACATGCTACATGATCATCTTATGTGATCCAGTTAAATAAAGTTTACTCGATTTGTTTATATTCCATTTTTAATCGACCTATTTACATAATGTTTAATTATTTTTGTAATTTTATACATTTTACATTTTACTTGGAAATATTGCTTCATGTTTAGGGGGGTAAAGAATCATTTTTTTGAGTGTACTTTCCTGTTTTTTGTTGCTGATGTCACCAAATGGACTCTCCCACTCCCAGTCCCCATACTCACTTCATGGCTCAACCACCTTCTTCCCGACTGGGATGCGGTAGGATAGGGTTTGACTCCTGCTCAGAACTGTAGCTCTGTGACACAGAGACCATAAAACCTGTTTTTCTCTCTTCTTCTCCCTTTTTTTCTTTTTTCCTCCTTCCCGTCCTACCCCCTGCTTGGGGCATCAGGGACTCAACAGCTGGCCAGAGCATCAAAATTGAACCGATACCCTGAACCCCAACCCTAAACCCAATCCCAACCCCCAACCCTAAACCCAATTCCAACCCCAACCCTAATCCTAACCCCAACCCTAACCCTGTTGCTGGTGTCACCAAAAGGACTCTCCCACTCCCAGTCCCCATACTCAATCTATGGCTCAACCACCTTCTTTCAGACTGGGATGCGGTAGGATAGAGTTCGACTCCCACTCAGAGCTGTAGTTCTGTGATGCCTGGGAGACCATAAAACCTGTCCCCTATTATTCCCCCCTCCTTTTTTTTTCTCTTCTTCCTCCTTCCCCCTCCTACCCCCTGCTTGGGGCATCAGGAACTCGACAGCTGGCCAGAGCACCAAAATTGAACTGATACCCTGAACCCTAACCCCAACCCTAACTCCAACCCCAACCGTAACCCTCATCCTAACCCTAACCAGGTACCAGGAGTGGAATAAAGTCACCCAATAACAATGGTGAAGACTTGTGGAGAGAATAATAAGACGCATGAAAGCTGTGATTAAAAATAAGGGTTATTTCACCAAATATTGATTTCTGAACTCTTCTTAAGTGTAAACATTATTATTATGTTGTTTTAAAATGAATTTGATCCTGTTTCTTTGCATTATTTGGGGTCTGAAACCACCATTATTTTTCTTATTACGACCATTCATCACCAGTCATTTTCTGCACATAAATGCTCTAAATGATAATATTTTTATTTGGAATTTGGGGGAAATGTTGTCAGTAGTTTATATGCACTCCACAAGTCTTTACCATTGTTCTTGGGTGAGTTTATTCCACTACTGGTTCCTCTTTAAGCAGAATGAGGTGTGTATGTGTTGGAATTCAACAGACACTGGAATGGAATGACTGGAATACATGTAGAGATCCTGATTTCAGGAAAAAAAAATGCAGTCGTCCTTTTTTTTTCCAGAGCTATAGAATAAAAATAACAACGATGATAATGTTGCTACTCAATTTGTACCAAAGTTTTAGAGAAATACTCAATAATGAGTGCAATCAGTGAAACTTTGTACTGATATCAATGATCTGATTGAATAACGGAGAGATTCTGTCATGTTAGTCGATTTAGTGATGCACTCAGAGACCTTTTATAATGAACAGCTTCAGAAAGTACAAGTGCCACATGTGTTTCTGTTCATCCAAACCCAGCTGCGCTGCCCCACTGACTAAAGTTTAGTGTGTTGATGTTCACTTGGCCCGTCTGAACGCGGACAGGGCGACTGATGTGAAAACAGTGTGAGGAGTTATATAATGCTCTCCATCCTCGCTGGCGTCTGTCAGCGGCAGCCGGGCAGGACAAGTGGCAGCGCTAGGAAACTGCATTTAATCCCTCAACAGCACTTGTTTGATGAATGGCCTTCTCAAAGCCTCTGAGATCTGAGCTTGAATTCCACAGCTGATGAAGATTACAATTCGTGGGGACACGACTCTTCCTGGTGTTCTTTTCGATGTGATGGAGCTGTGGTCGTAGTGAAACTATTAAAAGATGGCGGACGTTGTGTTCTATTTCGTGGTAGCTAGTCTAGTTTTTTATGGAAAAGGGTATACCCCAAGATTCTACTTTGGGTCCACTACTTTTCTCCATTTCTATTAATGATCTTCTGATCTGATTGTCAAATCCATCTTTATGCTGATGTTATATTTATACATTGTATTCTGATATAACATGAATTTAAAGTTCACTGTAATCTGATTTTAATATAATCCATACCCTTGAACAGTCAATAAGAAGTATTTTATATTTCTAGATGCAGTCTTTGTGCATGTATGTATCGGTTTTTATGAATAAAATATGATGATCTTAACCCTAATCTTAAACCAACCCTCTAGCCTCCAATAATTTAATTAATTACTATTAATTAAATAGTAAAGACAAAAAATTAACTATATAAAGCAGAGAGTAAAATGTTCGAGTTTGCAAAGTTTTCGAATTGCAAAACATGCAATTGGAGATATGGAGTTGCAAATAAAACTTTTGGATTTTCATTTTAATCAATCATTTGTTTTACTTACATTAAGGCAGTTTTTGATTACGGCCTTTTTTAAAATTGCAATATAATATAATATAGAAACAAATGTAGCGCCATTATACAGGATTATCAATTATTGTTTAGCGGAACACTTTATGAGCCTTATCCTCTTAATTCTAAAAAGCATTTGCAATTCACTGCAATTAAATGTATTTTCTTTAATTATCCTTCTTAGCTAAGAAAAAAAGAATAGAAATACTTTTTCTTTTGTTTAATTTTGTATATATATTTTTGTATATACAAATATCCTGACAATTAAAGACCCAATCGCAGCCCTACATAAAAATTCAGTAGCAAAATTCATAAACTTTCAGCTGCAGTTTTAGTGCCTTGCTCAAAGGTGCCACAGCAACAGTATTTGTTTAAAGTGCTCATTATATTAAGCAACAGTTTTCAGGTTATAAAGGTCATGACCTAACTTTTAGGCTCCTTTTAGGAATCCTGGAACACACTTACCCAAAGACTCCAGAGAGAAACAGCCGTTGATCATTGAACCGAAGTGTAATAATGGCAGAAACTGAGAGATGGAAAAATAATTTTGCAAAGATTGCTTGATAATTACCATTCTAGCTGAGCGAAATATTACTTTTCGTGGGCACACAGAGAAATTATACGGCAATGGAACAAGTACAGCTGATGGCAACGTTTGACCCTTTCTTGAAAGAACATTTAAGAAGGTTTGAAGAAAAAGAGCTGTCAGACACGTATTTAAATCATAGCACATGCAGAATATTACATCATTTTTGTTGTAGTTCTATTGCTGAAAAAATATTTTTTAGCTTTTTTATTGAAGTAAATAAATATGGGTCTAAATTCACCTGTAACACCATAGATGTTATTATACATAATAATATTAAAATGAAAAAATAAATAATACTAATTTATTCAAGATTCCAATACTCCTCAGGAATAGTAAGATCACACAACAACCTTTTATTTATATACAGCTTTGGAAAAAATATGTTTTTCTGTGATTAAAAATGAGGGTTATTTCACCAAATATTGATTTCTGAACTCTTCTTAAGTGTAAACATCAGTTTTATGTTTTAAAATGAATTTGATCTTCTTTCTTTGCATTATTTGAGGTCTCGTATCACATATCTTTTTTTGTTATTTTGACCATTTGTCATCTTCTGCAAATAAATGTTCTAAAAGATAATATTCTTATTTGGAATTTGGGGGAAATGTTGTCAGTAGTTTATATATAGACTCAAACAAAAATGTTCCTTTTGTCCAAACACATATCTAGAAGTAGTAAAATCAGAAAAAAAAAAATGATGCATTTGCAGTGGTCTCTTCGCTGTATATCAATAATTTATTCTTATTTATTGTTACATCATTAAAATGTTACACAATAGTAAAATTATCACTAAAAAGTGATATTGAGGAGTACAATGACAAAAAAAAGACAATATTTTCATAGTTAAAGAAGGTAACCAAGAGATGAGAAACAAATGAGTTGATAGATAATGGTTTAAACACAGTAACATTACTGTAAGTGATTATTACAGTAGATTGCTGTATATTTTAGAATAAATCACAGCAGTTGAAGATTTACTGTATTGTACTGTAAGTATAATACAGTTAATCGCCCAATACTCTAAATACAACTGATATAACATTTAATTGCTTTTTATTTTATACAGTTAATCATCTAATACTGTAAATACAACTGTTTTTACATATTTTATTTTACAATAAAGGCATAATACTGTAAACTGAAGTAAAAAAAATGACAGTAACTTTCTGGGTAATTGCTGCCAGTTAGTTACCATAAATCTAAAGGCGTCTGTTTTACAGGCTGAGCGCTGCAGCATCTGGCCTCGAGGAGGTTTCCATCCTGAACAGCTGGACACCAGACCTGGTGATGCAGCAGCAGCCGGGGTGTCCTGCTGGAAAAGGCTGACGGCTGACTGCTCGCCGTGGCGTGGAGCGCTGCTCTCTGGGGAGGCGTCACTCACAACAGGAACCGCCGCAAAAAAATGGAAGAAAAGAAAAGAAAGAAAGAAAAAAAGAGGAGTCGGCATGTTCTGAGCATAAACTATACTAGCACCAGTTCTGGAGAATGAGGAGTAAATATGGCGGCTGGTGGAGGTGCACTCAAAGAAATGAAAAATTTCTGTGTTATACTTTATTTAAGGTAGTTCTTTGGAAAATATTAAATATTCTCACTTTTAGTAATAAAGACAAGCAAGTTCTGTTACACTTAAATAGCAATAAAGGGCTATTCAATGTTATTTAATAAAATATGGTTATTTAGAAAATGAGTTGGATAATGTGAATTTACTTAAGTGGTATTTATTATTTATTAAGTCCTACAACATGGATAAAAATACTTTGTTTAGTGGATTTTTAGTAAATTCATTATAATAATGTTTAGTAAAAGCAACAGAATGGTGTTCAATAAATTCAATGTGATAAGGCTTATTAAATCCAACATAATAATGTTTATTAAATCCAACATAATAATGTTTAGTAAAAAGTTTTGTTAATTCAAAGTATTACATTAAAATAATAATGTTAACATAAACACAATAATGTTTGGTAAAATCAAAGTATTAAGTTTTAGTAATTTCAACATAATGTTTAGTAAATTCGATGTAATAAGACGATTAAATCCAACATAATGTTTAGTAAAATCAAAGTATTAAGTTTTAAGTCAACATGATGAGTAAATTCAGTGTAATAAGGTGTATTAAATTCAACATGATTATGCTTAGTAAATTCAACATAATAATGTTAAGTCAATTCAACATAACT
This sequence comes from Lepturacanthus savala, assembly GCA_030544235.1. Classification (NCBI taxonomy): domain Eukaryota; kingdom Metazoa; phylum Chordata; class Actinopteri; order Scombriformes; family Trichiuridae; genus Lepturacanthus; species Lepturacanthus savala. Next base: position 22,079,661 of record CM060481.1, read on the forward strand.
GTATGATTTAGCACTAATACTTTTAATTGAGATGATTTGATAATGTTAAGTCATATACTTCACTACTAATTTAAATCACTTAGTTCAGTGGGACCGGTTGACGTTATTCAATTATTTAAATGTTATGTTTTATACCTTTGAGTGTGGTTGCACATCAGCCTCCTCCACCTTTTTCCTCCTCCTGGTCAGTGTGTGTGTGTGTGTGTGTGTGTGTTGGAGGATATCATGGTATGAACCTTTTCTTACAACACTGCTCCTATTCATGCCGTCTGTCCATTCATCATCAGAGTTTAGAGAACGCAGGGCAGACCCGTTTCTCTGCACCAGGCCGCTCCAAAATATGAAACCTGAGGCTTTTCCTGTTCAGCGTGAACACAGACGGAGTAAACACCAGCTCAAATGGTATTTCTGCCAGGATTAGAGCTTTTTTTTTCCTTCTTTTTTTCCCAAAGGGAAGAGATAAAGGTGCCATGCCTTTCAGGCCGATGTGTCCGTCTCACATTGCAGAAGGATGAAGCGACAAGCTGGCACAGAAAAACTCTCATCATGAGAGAAACATGGTTTAGACGTGAGTCATATGGTGGAGATGTTACCGTCTCCCACTGAGCTACGGCTGCTTTTATACACAACTGATTCTGATCAGTTCTTCTCCAAATTCAAAACAATAAACGAAAATCTGCTCTTAGACTCTTCTAATTGGGCGAATCTGAATAATCTACAACGTGGAGACATTTAGGATTATTATCCTAAACCTGAGGGACACCTTCACTACTTGCTCCTTTCTCAGTAGTTTGTTAATTTTTGTATTTTTTTCCCCACAGGCAATAGAAACTTATTTGTATGATAATTAAATCAAGTCAAAATCACAAAACCACATCTTAAGTCTCATTTTTATTGGGAACCAGGAATTTTTGGGGGTAAAATATAAAGAAGCATAGCACTGACTGACTTTAAATCCAACCTCAAACCCAATTTTAATTTTTTGATTGCAGTCTTGATACTTTTGCAAACCTATTCTCTTAAGAAGGTCTTAAGACAATACTTGTGGTTAGGGGAGGACACGCCAGAGTTCATCAGGAGGATCAGTTAGATCATGTTCGTGTCTGTTAACAGCACACACACTCCTTCGTTTATCTTTAACGACCTTTGACCTTTCCTGCTGACAGCTGGTTTTGTCTTGACATCGGTCACTAACATTTATTTTTTTGAGATTTCCAGCAATTCGCACATTCATTTTCTTAAATCGGCCGGTGGACGTGTCGGCAAGTTGGACATTTTTGAGCTTATGAAAGAAGTGAAAATGTTTCCAGTAAGTCGTGATTAACTCGCTCAAAACACCACGTGAGATTTAATTACGCTGAATCTAATAAAAAAAAAAAAAAAATGTGATGAAGCGAAGCAAATCACAAGATGAAAATGTAGGATTTGCATTGGAAGCGACTGGAATGATCTCATCCAGCTGGTGTTTATTTGATTCATTTTTAGGAAAATAAGGCTTCAGTCACCACTGGTCTCTGTGACTAAATATTAGCACCAGTGTGTTCTGTAGTTTGGTCCCTGGCAGTCTGAGTGGCATTAATGGGCCTTGGCCCTCTCAGCGTTTGTTCACATGGTGTTTTTTATGGAGGGAAACGTCTCCAGCGGCGACCCTTCATTTCTCCACAGGAGAGCCGACCGCAGACTTCCTGGAAAAGGCCCGGCGGGCCGAGTCATAGAGCAGGGCCCACGCGGCCCATAGCGGCACACAGCGGCACCGGGTGACCTTTAAACCCAGACCGTATAAATGCGCCGGCTACAGAGTAGCTTCTTTAAAGCCTCGGCTGTAAAAACACGTGGTGCTAAAACCGCCGTCTCGGTGAAGCTGCACCTGGCTGAAGATCAAGTCACGTGTGTTATCACACGTTAAGGGTCATTCTGGAGCTTAGAGACTGACAGCAACTAAGTATTTCATTTTATTATTTATTAAAGTTGTCATATATTACACTTCTCATGGGTTTTCTTTGAAGTGATGATTTCCTAACAACAAGATATACACTCCTCACAATAGGTAATATTCTTATTTACATGATTGCTTTTCTTTTTTGGTCTGAATATTAATTTCCCCTTGATATTACTAATAATAAATTAGACCATTTTCATTAGTTTATTATTTATTACCCCTAAAATGTATGAAATCCACTTAGTCTCTCACAATATCCCAAATTTATTGTGAGTGGTGTTTAATACCAAAAATCATCTGTCTGAAATTATGTCGTACTACCTACAATATCGCCACCCTATTAAAATCAGACTTTTTAACAAAAGTGAGTTTTTAGTTCTGGTAAAATCACCTTAATCCTGAGGTAAAAGGATCAAAAGGATCATACTCTTTTTGCCCTGAAGGACAATGGCCATTTTACCGAGGACATTTAATTTTTTTTTGCCAAAGTCAGGATTAAAAAAAAGTTTGACTTGGGCAAATTAACAAGCTTTTATGATGGAAAGAAGAAGCTCTTAACATGATTCTTGAAGCAGTTTCAACTGGTGAGTGATAAACGCTATAGGCTATAATGTTTTACAGTCATTTAGTCTAAATTTCACAAGTTTTACTTAAATAATAAATCTAATTATTATAAAATCTTATGCACATCAATACATTCAATAAATATGTAGCCAAATATAATGAAAGAAAGGAAATTCCAGGATGAAAACCTGACTCAAGTCATTATTTTAATAGGGTGACGATGTATTAAAATGACTATACAGTATCTACTGAGCAGAACAAAGGACCCCATTTATTTTCAGATAAATAAGGTAAATATTTATTGATTAATCAGTATTTTTCATGATTGATTTACTGATTATTTTCTTTAATAATAATTATCCAAAAACGCCAGATTCACAGCCTTAACAATGATCCCAAGAGGATGTTTTCTAACTGAAAACAAAAGATCGAGTGTCAGAGTCACTGATGAATCTTCTCACAAGGTTTTCTCGAGTCTCAGTGTTGCCAACTTGTATTGGCTTTAATTTACACCGTCTAACAGAGATGTGGCCAGTCGTGCAAATACTCTGCATTCTTTCTTTCAGAAAAAAACGCTTTGTTATGTAATTACTATCGGCTGAAATATCATGCTGATTCTTTTCAACTGGAATATTGATATCAGCCTCAAAAATCCAGTATTTAGGCTTTGGTATTTCATAAAGTATGTCTAGTTTCTGGTGGGATCTCCAGCTTGAAACATGTCAGATGGACATTTTCTGGTGTGTATTGAAACTGCTGAAGCTTCAAAGTTAAATGAAAGTTTCAAACAGCCGGTGTGGGGATAAATTACGGCTGTGAAGCGCGATGAAGTTTATTTAGTGTCACTCTGCTTTACCTTCATCTTTCTCTCACGTCACAGGTCATAACATTTTCAAACACACACTCTCTCTCTTCAGTATTTCAGGAGTTGTACTGTATGTTTAACAGTAGTATTGGTGTGAATTATGATGGTGCTATCATTGTTGATAAAGCAACGTGTTTTCAAGAAGCAGCAGACTAAACACACACATCGGTCTACTGTACACACACACATATACGACTATAACTCATGTGGAGTGGTGGGCACTACTGGCCTCTCATTTAAAACAGCAGCAGAAATAAACATGGGTGAGTATCAGGACTGGCATGACTTCACTGGTTTAGGAAATAAAATGGCAGGAATTAAGCCGGGTCTCAGATCTCGGTTACACACAAAGGTTCAGCTCAGCTGCGGGAATGTCGCAGCTCCGTAGTTTTAGTTTGTCTCTGGGAATAAAACAGGTGGAGTGTTGAAAAAAATAATGATCGACTATAAAAGAAATTAACCTGTAGGGAAAAAAAACATGAGGGTTCAGGTGTGGTTTAATGACAACTTTACACTAGTGTTCAAATTTCTATTGAAATTTAATCAGTTTAATTCCATTGAATACCTTATAGATTTATTAGACCTTTATATATATTTTACTGTATATATGACAGGAGAGAGTGTATTAATACTGTTCCGTGTTTAAAAAACGCTCAATCCACAGAGAAACATACACAGCCTGTATTCAGAAACTGTTCCTTAAAACAAGCTGTCATGACTTACGTGAAGTTGTGATGTCACTACTCTACAGTCACCACCAACACCCCCCACAGCCATTTAAAGAGGAGGAGGAGAGGCTTAGAAAGAAGCTGGAGAAAAGAAGTGGAAAACTATACTGAGATGATTTTTTGTACTTTGGTAATCTTGTTAGGGATGTCAGAAATAAAAAACAGGAAAGTGTAGAATATGAGACATTTAAATGGTACAAAAATAATCAGTTAACTACCCAATGACCCAAAAAAGAGAGATATCAATTTTCAGGAATCAAGTAATAGTTAACTTAGACTTACAGCTTTTCTGCAGTAATGGACTTAAATAAAATGTGTAAAGTTGATCCAACCAAGTTTCTCTGTTTAATTAACCCCCGTCTGTATATCAGCATGGATGAAGCCTGATGTCTGGGTCTTTTCTAGGACTAGAGCTCTAGAGCTAAGCAGAACCCCATGATCTAGACCTGGTTAGTCAGGATTCATCCTACAGCAAGATAATCCACATCCTACCTCTGGGCTGTCACATCATTATCTGTAACATGACACATTAAACTATGACAATTTTAATAAAAACTGACAAATCAAGGTGTTCTAAAGCTGTTTTTAAATCAGTGGTTTACATGAAAACTACAGCAGCGAAGTCATTAAATAAAATAAACCCTAAGAAATTCTAACTTACTTGAAGTTGCCGTTTATGATTCCACCTCCATTTTCAGTCCAAAAAGTTCAACCCTATTGAACTGAAATCAGTCCTCCCTCTGCTGGGCAGATTAAACTGCTGCACCACAGCACTGCTTATTCAGAAAAATAGCTTTTTCTCTCCGGAAACAAAAAAGAAAAATGTCCTACACTGGAGAATATGAGACTATATCATAGGATTTCTAAGTCAGAGCATGTATATACATATATAAAAATGTGTGCAGGATAACTTAATAAGACTTTAGTATTTTGTCAATTACTACTATTACTTCGATTAGTGATTTGATTGATTTGAAGTGTAAACTTATATTTAATGACACATTTTCAACTTAAGTCCAGAGTTTTTTATATATATATATATATATATATATATATATATATATATATATATATATACACACACATACATATATATATATATATATATATATATATACACATATATATATATATATATATATATATATACACATATATATATATATATACACATATATATATATATATATATACACACATATATACATATATATATATATATATATATATATATATATATACATATATACATATATACATATATACATATACAAAATGTTATACAGGTTAATTTAATAAGTGATTGAGTTAATATGACCACAACCTTTTTTTCTCAAATCTATATTTTGATTGCAACTCTATTTTTTTTTTATTGAATAATAACAAAATTAACTGGATAAAGCAGCAAGCAAAACCTTTTGATTTGCAAATAAAAGTTTTATTTTAGAATTGCAAACAAAATATTTGGTTTTGCAAATAAAACTTTTGAATTTGCAAACTAATTTTATTTCAGTTTCCATTTTAATCAGTTATTTTACTTACAATATTTAAATATAACATTTTTTATTGCAGTCTTGATATTTTGCTCACAAATCTTTTTTTCTTTTAATTGTAAACCTTCTGTTTGATTTAATATAGAAACAAATGTAGCTTCATATATATATGATGTTTGCCCGACTATTGGTCTGAACCAATAACTTTAGAAATCTATTAATTATAAATGAATATATTTTGAAAAAGTAGCAGATTTTTAAACCCCTGTGATGAGAAATGCTCGACCAGACGAGGCCAAAAAAAAAGAATCGACATTCAAGAGTTGAATCCTCAGTCCATATGTATTGAATCCTTGCATATTACAGGTAGAATATACAGTACATGTATATATGTATACAGAAAGGCATTATAAAATGGGCTAGAATTACAGAAGGATACAAAGAACAGCATAAACAAAAGCTTATTTAATGATTCAAGTACCACTAACTTCATCATTCAGTTCTCAAAAGAATTCAAAAGCATCTGTACAAAATGTACAAGAATTGTATCCCATGTTGTCTTGACCAACAGTTTCCTCTGCGCTTGCTGTCATATCACGGTGCTACGAATATACTGTAAATGTCAGAGAAGTGAAGTTTTATGGTTTTAAGAGAGGAACACAAAGAAAAATCACAGAACTACAGTACAGAACTTCTAGCGTGAATTTTGCAGATTATCTCTAAGACTTAAAGATTTTGGTGAAGTCGCCTGATACAGTATCACTGTATAAGTGAAATAGATTCTGAACAGAAACACTATGTATAGTTATTCAATAAGGCCTCATTTTATAATTTCCTTTTGTTTTCTCTGTAGGTTTTTTAAGAAAATTTGGCAGAAAAGGACTGAAATTTAAAATTATAGGGAATAGAGACGTCTATAAAAGGCTGCTGATACTCTATAAAGTTCATTAACTCCCCTTCTTGACCTTTTAATCTCACGTTAACATGAGACTGAATTAAAATCACGAGCATGACGATGCATACTGATGTGACAACATGGAGAAATAAAATCATTCAGTGAATCATGCTCAAAACGCTAGCATTTAAAAATCAAAACAGCTATGTGTCTATTTAACATTAAAGATGCATCAATAACAGGATTATTAAAAAAAACAAAAAAAAAATCACTGTACACTGTTTAACACTTACCATCGAAACTAGTAAACATCAGTGGCGATTTAAGACAAAGGGATTTGTGCAAATAAGAAAAATCATATTGCCATTTATACGCTGCGGAGATTTCACTGAAGCTAAAACTTTGATAGAAAAAAAAGGTCCTGTAGCATTTATGCTCATGAAGAGGTTCCTATTGAAAAGAGGCAGCTTTAAAAAAAAAAAAAAAAAATTAAAACGGAGTATTTAATAATCTGCCATGCAACTCTGACACGGCACAACCTTTTAAATATATTAAAAACAAAAAAAAATCATGTAATTATGAACTTATGTCAAAATAACAGCCTCGACGGCAGCTCTACATTCACACCGAGTTTAACTTTCATTTTTATCTTTGCAAATCCTTTTAAAGGCTCTAACACTGTACCATTCACTTGATCTTATAGGTCCTACTGGGAAGCACAGTTTAAAATGTAAAATAATAAAAAAAAAAAGGTTAAAAAGTGAGGTTTTCCGTTCACAGAAGTTCCCCCTTCACTCGAGTGAAGCACCTGTATTTTCAACCAGGACTGTAATCACAGCTGCAAGTCAATTTAATACAATTTGATGATAAAAAGGGAGCTTCAGGGCGCGTTAGATATGATGACAGCTGTCCAGCTGTGGCAGCACTAACCGGCTTTAATGCACATTTCTGAGTGGTCAGTGTCTCTCTCTCTCTCTCTGGACGGCGTTGCTGCTGCGTCAGGGTCGCTGCTGGTAGCGCTTCAGCTTGTCCGGGTCGTTGGAGGCCATGTGGGTGAAGTCCTGGAAAATGTCCTGGTAGGTTTCATCTCCTGCGGGATCGACGAGGACACGAGACGTCAACATCGGCACGAAACACAAAGGAGCCAGAGACAGCAGAGATTCCCTCAGATCCTCCGGCAGTTTCTTCGCTTACTGTTCCAAACTCTAAATTTACATTCGGAACAAAAGGGGGTCATGAAATGATGAAATAGTCTGCCGGAGGATCCGAGGCCTGCTTTCTAAAACCAGACTTTTATAGATGTGCTTTTATGTGATGTCAACTCTCATTTAGCGCTTTAAGTTTTATTTTCAACATCAAGCTCCTTTTCTGTAGTTTAAAAATACAAAGATTGTTAACTTACACCTTCGCTATGTGTTTTGTTATAACACAATGTTAACCCTGCTGTGTAAAGATAGAATCATTTGTCACAAAAATATATTACATCTGATTTTTATGTAAATCACCTCAGACTTTTACCTTTTCAGGCCTGAAAAATCATCATCTTTAAATCAGTGGTTCTCAAAGTCGTCCAGAAAAACTCATTTAAAATAAATACATAATTAAATGAATGGATTTATTTTAGTATTTATTTCCTTTTATTTGTGTTTTATTTCCCTTTGTACATGAATTTATTAAATTTAATTTATTTTCTAATTTATATATTAAGGTGAAAATTCTGAAAATGAATAAATACATTTAAAAACATGTAAAATAGAAAATCAAATAAATGTGAAAATAATATATGAATAAAGAAATTTTATGAGCTAATTAAATGGAAAGTTAAATTTACTGGTATATTTTTATGTGTCATTATTTATTTATTCTTGATTATTATATTATATTATATTTCAGTCCTGCATAATTTTGGCCTTGACTTTCTGACACTTTCTTTTATAAAACATCTTAAAGCACCTATGAGAATTAAATCTTATGCTCCAGGGTCTGAGGTCTAGTTTTTTGTGAGTTGCAGGGTCATTGCTGTGGAAAAGTTTGAGAACCGCTGCTTTAAACAATCTGAGATAAATATGACTTCTTTTTTTTTGTTAAATCCTGCTGTTCTTTTTTAGCTCCAAACTGAGACAGAGGACAGAGCAGCAGGATTTAATGCAACCTAACAACCGTAACTATGTGTTTCACAACAGTTTTAGTCTTTATAGTCTATCTCCTGCTATGGCAGAAAACCATAATATCACATCATTCAACAGTAGGTAAACGTGGGATTTTTGATACTAAATTTCTGCCACAAACATTTTATTTTAGCTTCAATATAAGGATTCGGTGGTTTATGGGACCCCGGCTACAAACAACTCAAGTCATAAGACTTTTGAAAAGTGAAGAGCTCATGCACAGTGCCAATAGAACAAGGAAGAGGGGGGGGGGAAGAAAAGGCAGCCATACCTGTCAGAGCATCGGCGAGGCTCGAAATACGAAACAGAACATAGAGGCAGAAAAGATGAGGAGAGAACAGAACGCGGCGGCGATTCTCTGAGAGAAAAAGCGACTGGAGCCCGACTCAGAAAGAAAAGACAAGCCCACAGAGAAGGTTTTTTTTTCTTTTTTTTTTACAACTGTATTGTGTTTAAAGTGCAGGATTTTTTTATATACAAAAAATACAGTTGTGTTGGCCTCAGCACCCCAAAGGAAAAAAAAAAAGAGAACAGAAGAAAGGCACGAACTCTGGGGGAGGAGCGTGAGAAAAGCAAAAAAAGTCAAAATACAGAAGTCAGAGAGTGAATTTACAGAAGAAAAAGAGTCTTTTATAGAAGAGACAGACTGCTGGTTCTCAGCCTTTCTGAGCTGCAGCTTCTAAGGCAGTTTTAGGTTTTTACTACAATTTTGTTGAAACAAATAATTAAAATAAAAATATTCTGGAAAGAAAAGTTTAAATCATCATTATTCTATGTTAATATATATATACACATCTCTCCAAACAATGATTTCATAAATACTTGAGTGCCTACAAAAGTCAGAGCAACCTGCAGGATGAGAACCAGCTTTCTGCTCCTTCTACTCACTTCATCAGGTAGAAACACTTCAGTCAAGGGAAATGGCATTTTAATTAAAAAAGAAAAAGGGGGGGGGGGGTGTTGATGAGGTTGGTTTCCCCTCACATTCATTACCCCTTAAAATCCCTCATTAGTCCTATTGTTCATCTACTGATTGGCTGATGAAGAGGCCCTCTGGTATCAACAGGACGGGCTGGTGCTGGTAACAAGGATCATCAGTGACTGGAAGCACACTTTTCCAACTCCTCAAATTCCTCTCATGATCATCACTGCTGCTGATCATGTCTGTATGTTTTTCCCTTTTAAACAACCTTTGCGCACACTAAAAAGCTAAATAAATAAATAAGAGCGTCTTCTTTTCATTCTCCTTACAGGTCCAAAACATTCCCGTCCTATCTTTTTAAAAAGCGACCACTAGCATTCTAATAACAGTCCGGTTTCCTACAGCAGCACGTCTCAGCTGGTGATGCTCCGTTCTTTTAGGACAAATAAATATCTCTGTTCAGTGCACATAAAGTCTTTACCCTACAATCTTTAAAACTCAGTAGAAACACTCGGCAACACAAGAACAATAATAACTAAACAACTGTTGAATTGTTGAACGCACACACCCTCCACACCCTCCCATCGCCGCTCTGTGAAAATGAATCAGCAAAAAAAAAAAAAAGATCATTTCATCAAAGTGCTTTCGTGCCCTTTAAATAACGGAGGCTGCGTGGAGCGGGGGATGAATCTGGGGTACATTTGATTATTCATTCACTATCAACAAAAACTTCACAATCTTCTCTAACCACATTCTTTGTGAGTATCTATTTTTTTTCTTCGCCGTAAAGCTCCCAATATGATTAAGATAATAAATATACGCTAGGACTAGCATAGGTGATACAAATCTATACATGGTTACATGTGCATATTTTTTCTAGACTATTGCACTTGTCGCGTGACGACGTGCCATCCCTCAGATGTCTGAATTTCACCCACAAACATCCGAGACGTTGTACGACGGCACCAGAAGGCCTTTCATCTTACAATTCTGGATTTCTAACAGGCGACGATGTCGTCGAGCAAGCACGCCTCATAGTATCGACTATAAACCAAGAAACGACACGTTTAGAACAGGAAGTAAATACTACACGACCAAAAAACAAAAAAAAAAAGCTATGGTGTGAACACAGAGCTGCAACCTGTGTAGAACAACACAAACAGAAGCAGAGTCAAAGGTCGACTCTGCTTATTCCGTCAAATCCAGACTATAAAGAAATCAACATGTACATGTATTATACTATTTCTAGAATTTTCTTTAAAAAAATGTTCTAAAATATATATATATATTTTTTTCTGACCAGGCATTTTAACTTCACAACAGCAAGATGCATCATGTTTGGACAACAAACAGTTTAAATAAGTAAACAGGCCTTGAAAATGGTTAAGACTTGAAACCATACAATCACGGGGAAAAAAGATACAGCAGTTGCATAAACATGAATAGGAATGTGCATAAATGACTCCAGGAAGGTCTATTTAAAATGGGTCTGTCTCTATGGACGCACACTACACTACTCTAGACTGGTCACGTGATATAAAATGTCATTCAAAAGTCACAATTATTGCCAGATAATAACAACTGCCTTCGTTTTGAGGTCACTGAATATTTATGGCAGTTATTGGGTAGCTTTTTTTGTTTTTTTTGCAGTTACTGTGACTGATAGCAGAGACATGATTTCTATGCCTCCTCCCAGACTAATTAAAAACTGAAAAGGATTTTAGCCCCAAAACATCGTGTTCATTAGCTGCTATAAATGACTGAACACCTCTAAAACGGAGGGAGTCAGCAAATCCAACATAAAGGGAGGAGGCAGCATCCGTCTGCTGTTAATTGTGTGCTATAAAGACATTTGCAGGATTAACAGTCACTTAATTGGAAAAAAAAGAAAAGAAAAATGTTCCACTTTGGAACAAAAAACTCTTGAGTAATGTCCAGAGTCGATGGCTTTAACCCTGTCACATTAACACAGTCTAGCACCTGACGCTAAACCAGGAGCTGAGAGGTTTAAAATGGAAGTTGCAGGAACAAATCGATGAGAGTTGGGTTCAGTTCACTCTAAATCTACCGGTGTAATGTCTGAGCCACAGAGACCGGATCTTAATTCCAAGTGATGAAGTAATGATTTTCTGTTAATCTGCACTTTAAAGTCAACTGGCCCCAACTCTAAAACCTGAGCTGGTTTTATTTTGCTCCTGCGTTTCCACCAGTGGACGCTCGTTAGGTCCCGTCCAGCTGCAGGCTAATAAACTCCTGCATGCATTTCCTGTACTGCATCTCGGTGGGGCTGTTGGTGTTATATTGACCTGACTGGCTGTACGGGCCCTCCGCCTCCCGCATCTCCTCGTTCATCTTGGCCAGTCGCAGCCTGAGGAGCAAATAGAAGAAAAGAAATTTAGTATTTTTTTCCTGTTCCATAACTCGTGGGCTAATTGTTAAACATACTTGTTCAGTGGAAACATGGTTATATCTAAATTAAAGGCCACAGTAATTAACTCATCTGTTTTCTGCTTGTATTTTTGAGCATTATCTGATAATGTGGCGACACCTTGTGGTAAATACATGTTACCTCTTGGTGAATACAGACAGTTGAGCTTGGAAGCTGCTTTAACTTAATAAATAAAGTTATAAAAACACTAAATCATAGGTGCAGTTGTAAAAGGATCTTTTATTCTAGGAAAATAATCCTCTACAGCAGGGGTGTCAAGATCAATTTAGTTTATGGGTCACATTTAGTACAATTTTAACTCAAGTGAGTTGGACCAGTGAAAATAAACATATAAATAAAACATCTTCAAATTTCTTTCCCTCCTTTTTATGGAAAAATGTCCACTATTAATTATCCTTTAATTTACAAAACAAAGTTAAATATTAATAATCTGATGTCTCAGCTATTTCATATTCAGTCAGTCTATTGTTGCATTGCAATTTAAATCATTTATTTAATGAAAAATTTTAAGCAGTAGATGAAGTTTTATCCTGCCTTAAAAATCAATTACAAATCAAAACCATAAATATTTCGACATTTCTGTTAAGAAACAGTTTTTTTGTACAGTCAGCTGGTGGACCAGATCGGACCCTTTACCGGTCCCAATGGCTCCTCAATAGCTGTACTATTTGGCTTTGTTAAACACTTTCTGGTTGATGTTCCATTAATTAACAAAATCTGGTAACAACAGGAGACGAATGACACTTACAATGTGACAATATCTGCATTGGCTGCATCCACGGCTATGGTCAGAGGAGTTTTCTCATCGATGTCCGCAGCATTCTGATTCGCTCCTCTTTTTAAGAATAAACACACTTGCCTAGAACAGAGACAAAAGAGATGAGTTACTTCATTCTTCATGGAGGTCAGACATCATCTGGTTTGCAGCACATTCTGTAAAATTGCAACTGAATATTCCTGGAGTAAAAGGTGTTGGTGTAGTAACAGCAGAGGAAACAGACCCTGTGTGTCCCAGCATGGTGGCGTGGTGCAGGGGTCCTCGGCCCTGAGCGTCCTGCTGGTTCACGTTTGCTGCATTTTGTAGCAGAAACTCACAGGTGACCAGCGAACCCTGAAATTAAACATTTATTTAACACATTACTTGTTACAAAAGGGACAAAACTTTTTTTTCTTCTTTTACTTAATGGTCAGGCAAGCAATATACATAATTTGAATAAGTCTTCATGTTATCCATCACTGAAACCTAACGAATATTGTGCTCGTCAGTTATTGTACAGTGTTTGACTGTATTGTGTTTTTCCTTTTTCCATCAGGACAGTGAATAGTATTGAGTAGGACTGGGATGACGATGCAAAATATGCACGAATGCCAGACCAAAAGAAAGATGCTGATGCCGCAGAGTTGCAAAATGAGCGGCTCCTCGGAGTCTCTGAAGTTATCGACACAGACTTGATTATCATTCAAAGTTTATCAAAAAGGAAGTGATTCTGTTATCTGTTGTCTGACAAGACTGAAAAGGTGTTTCAAATCAAGCACGACAGACTAAGGAGGCGCCACCAGGGAGCAGCTAGTGAAGATGACAAAGCATGTTGTAGCAGGCTCTAACACCTTGTCTACACATAATGTTTTAGGTACTGAGCTGACTGGGTTTTCTGTCGCCTCACTCACCCCCTGCACGGCCATGATGAGCGGCGTCCTTTTGTCGTCCTCCGTGTTGACCCAGTTGACCTCGGCTCCGTGGGCCAGTGCCTCAGCCATGTCCGGCAGGCTGCGGGCACACGAGGCCCAGTACAGCTGCAGACCCGGGCTGTACTCCTTGGGCTCGTAGAAGACCACCTCCTTACAGGGGGACGGGGGAGGCAGCGTGGCAGGCATGGGCATGGGCGGAGTCTCTGCAGCGTCTGAAAAAAAAAAAACAGGAGCAACGAGGTGTTTGTGAAGTGGGTGGGTCTTCGCCTGGTTAGGAGATTTCCCCATAATTCACATTTTTCTACAACTATATTTATTCAATCAGAAAGAATAGTTTAATTAAATGTTATAACTAGATGAATGAAGCTACTGGTGTGGCTCTGCCCTATGTGCTTATATTCAACTTTCATTTTCCTTCAGTATTTCACTGTACAAATGAAATATGGTGAGAGTGAGGTCAGACCAGGCTACTCTATGAAGCTACATGTGTGTGTGTGTGTGTGTGTGTGTGTGTGTGTGTGTGTGTGTGTGTGTGTGTGTTTCTTACCTGCATCTGTCAGGCTGTTATTGGAGGCGGTGGTGGCCAGCATCTCCCTGCTCCCATCAGCACTGTTCTGGATGCCGCTGTCTGCACTTTTTACTGTAAATCAAAGAGTCTGGATCAATACTTGTGGAACAACACACTGATGTGTGATACTCACCGAGTGTAGAAAATAAAAGGAACACCTTCCTGCTCACTGCTTTTATTTTGGCCTCTCATTCGTACACACTGTACCTTTAATTTGTATTTCCACCTCTAACATTGTTTTCCAGATTTTTTCAATTTACCAGAAACAGCAGGTGATCCAAATATTTTGTCATCTACATGTAGATAAATCCCCAACTGAAATCAACAGAAAAGAGAACTTGACAGATGACAGATCCCCACCACCGCCTGAATCCCCGTCCCTGAATAGTGGACGTATGATGAAACGAACACAGATGCCAAATACCAGACACTGACCACAACCACTGTGTGAGAAACAGTTCCTACCCCCGGGGAAAAACAAAACAGGGTACGCTCTGCAATGCTCTTAACATGAAGGGATGGTCCGTTAGGAAGGTCTGGATGAGGGAGGAACAGAGGAGTGGGTGAAGGTTCGTTAGTCCACAGCCCCGAAGCAGGAAAAACACACACATGGACAGAGTAGAGGGGACGTAGAAGCAGGCGAAACACTAAAGCGTTTAGTACTTACTGCTCCGGAGCTTGGCAGAGTTGTCAAAGTAGGAGAAGAGTGAGTCAAGCTCGTCGGGACAGAAGAGAGAATCACGGCGCGCCTCCAAGCCGCTGGCAACAGCTACACAAAGGGACGGCGGGAGTTTGGAAGTTGGAGGGCAAAGGGTGTAAATTGATCGGCGGCGTAGGGTTCAGGGGTCGGGGGGGGGGTTGTAAAGGTAGGCGGTGAGAGCAGGGATTAGTCCAGAAGCACAGAACAGCCATTGGAGGAAAGAAAGAGAGAAAACGGGGAGGTTGAGAAAGAAGAAAGAGGGGAAAGCAGAGTTAAAGCACAGAGAGACGACTAGGGATGCTGGAAAAGACAAGACTACAGGAAGCAATGGGAGGCAAAGAGGGCTCAGACATATGCTGCTGCTCACAGGGAACAAACAGCGGCCGATGCACACAAGTTTAGTAAAAGGGGGCAAAGCGTCTGCTTTAGTCTCCTTATCCCAACCCAACGGAAATGTTACTGTATTGCTTCAATAACCAGTTTTCAGAAGTGTTTTAATTTAAAAGAAGAAATTACAGAGGATATTCACAAGTTTATATACAGTAGTGATATAACTAGGGTTGCAAAACTTTCCATGAAAATAACGGGAATATATGGAAATTAATAGGAATATGTAGGAATAAATCCAAAATGTACTAAATTGAAGGTTGGCCCTTAACAGTATGGTTGGGGAAAATATATTGCAGCATAATCTTGGCTAAAACTATCACATTTAAAGGGGATAGTTCTATACAGTTGAAAATTTGCATCAGGGCTCCCATATTCTGGTCTGGAAACAGCTTGTATTGACAAAAAAAAACTAAAACTAAAACACCTATTGCCATGACTATAGGAATCATGATGATGGGCGAATTTTCGAAAATGTAGGAACTATTGAGGCCACATCCTGTCCATGCACTGTGGATCCTGGAGACCACACTTTTGAATTGAATATTTCCCAAATTCCCATGGATGTTTATGTAAATCTACCTGAAATTTACTGGAAACCTTCCATCCCTTTGCAACCGTAAAGATAACAGATTCGTTAATGAGAATTCCTAAGAGATAAAAACTGATTTACAATCACCTGACTGACTAATTAGAATTTCTCAAACATTACTGGTGAATATTTACTCCCTACAACAGTGTCATCCGTCATCCATCCACCAGGGAGCGATAACAGAAAGGTTTTGACTCAGAAGTGTGTTTTATGTTTGTTCTGCTGACCTGACTGTCCGGAGATGTTGGAACCGGGTCGGAGTTTGGGTGTAGGCGGAGGTGCTCTCGGGGGGAGATGCTCAGAGCTGCTGCTCAGCCTCTTCTCCTGCTTGCTGAGAGAAACCACTTTGCTGCGAAGCTCCTCGTCAGACGGCCGGCGTACGAACCGGCGATCCACGTACTTGGCTTTGATGTAGGCCTCCACCTCGTGTCTGGTATGGAGGAGTATGGTATTGTGTTTGAGAATGAGAAGACAAATTATTACTATTTTTCCTGAGTGCAGCTAATTAGTCTACTAGTTCCAACAACAAAAAAACAACAGAACACCAAGAAATACATTCTGTAAGAAATAAAACCACCTCGGGTCTCCTGGATGTGGTTTTCTGGCTCCTAGCTCCTCTCGTCGAGCCTCATAGATCTGGTTGATGACTTTGTTCCCCAGTTCACACATCAACTGTAAAATATATACAATAACTTTTTAAATAAAGGACAGACAATTAACCAGACAGTGGAATATATCTTCACTATAGTTACATCTTAAATGGATCTTACAGTATTTAAAAATTTAACCAAGGAAGAAGATATATAGAAAATAAATGAGAAGAGTAATTAATATAGTAAAGGTACATTTCAGTTTTAGTTCGACGGGTTACTCACCTTAAGTAATTCTGGCTCCCATGTATCCAAAGTCAAAGACCGGACCTTAGAGAAATGCACTCCCAGACTCCTGCAGGAGGAAGAATTATAAAAAAAGCTTACAGACACAATAAAAACAAAACAAAAGTCAATATTCCTTAGTTGTAAATGGACTGAAAGGATAAATGCTCGGAGGCCTTGAAGTCCATTATACTTCAGAAGAGAGAGTTCAGGATTTAGTCACAAGACAGAACGAAGCTGTCAAATAGATAGTTCTCAGACAGCACTGTACATTACTGGACTACAGGGAAAGTGTCTATGATTTACAGATGTCAAACACAGGATTATTATCACTTGAGTTGGTTTTTTTAGGTTGTAGCGATGAGTATAGCCTATGTTTTTTATGTGGAAAGCGTGGGAACGGACCACACACTTCGATATGCATTACTGGCCTTAATTTTAATTAAATATTTTACCTTGCCAAGTTTTTAATGGTTGTTACAAGATCTAAAGCAGACTGGGTGCTTACAGCAGTGAGTTTAGATTTCACAAATCCCCAAAGACGAACTCTTCGTAAACGGTATGCACCTCATGGCCTTGAAGGAAATGATTTTCCATAAATCAACATGCAGTGACTATTTTCATTCCTTACATGTTTTCAATTTCAGGAAAGTCAAAGGTCCCATGTCATAGAAAGTGAGATTTTTATTGCTTTTTTATTATTAGAAGATCTAGATGTTATATAAATACTAAATAAATACTACTAAATGTTATTAAAACACTCAATCCACAAAGGAATGCACACAGACCATATTCAGAAACTCTGCCTTAAAACGAGCCTCCAGAACTTGAAACTGTGATGTCACAACTATAGAGTCACCACACCAGCCATTCGGAGGAGAGACTCAATATCACGAGGCAAAACAACCTGTTCTTTCTAGAGTTTCAGAGAGAAGCTTGAGAGAGGAAATTGTTTTTTTGGTTCTTAAAACCACAAATATATAAATAATAAATTAAAAAAACAAGAAAAGTGTGGAGAACTGCTGAAAACTAAATGAATCTGCTCTGTTCCTGTAAACGTATAATTGTTTTTTCGTGTTAATTTCCTTTCTGGAATATCTGTAAATCATCTAGGCACCTTCCACCAGTGACAACATTTCTGGAGTATCCAATTTTAGTATCATGTAGTCTATCCTGTATAAACCGTATATGAAGGCAGGATAAATCAGGCAGCAGCTAATGGTCAGCTTATGTTTTATTATGGAGGACCGCTTGGCTTGATTGATAGCTGGATGTAATGATAATATTGGCTATAACTGAAAATGATTAAATGATTAAGATGATGAATGATAATTTTCCTAGTGAATATAGTAAAAATGTATGAACAGTATGATCAGAATAAGAATAAAAAAGACATTTTTCTTTTTAAAAGGACTTTAATATACATGTTTTTTGTATATTTAAGAGTTTAATGACTTGTGTGTCTTCATTTGTCATTTTTCTTTTCCATCTACTTTGTTATTTCCTCCATGGCTCTTTTATGGCTGGTCCTCTTTTTGTTTTCTTTGCATCTAGCAATTTACAAATCGGTTACTAAACACGGCAGCGTCCTACCTGTGGATACCGGAGCACTGTATACAGAGGGTGATGCCCAGGTTGATGCTGGCCCAGCGAGGGTCTGGTTGGCCACAGTCGCAGCAGCAGATGTTGCCTGGGATGGCCAGGACCTTCTGCAGGGCGCTTTCTCCTTTCAGCGACTTCTCCTTGGGTTCGCCTCCGGAGTCCAAGCTCCCTGTGGATGTGGAGGATTTACGGTCCAGTTTCTGACATGAGAGATGGGAAAATTAAGTCAGAATAATGTTTAAGAATCATTAAGTACGAACAGAACAGTGCAAGATTCTGAATTTTAATGAAATAGGTAAAAGTTCCCTTTGATATTACTACTAATGAATGAGAATAACACCATTTTCATTAGTTTAATATTTAATAGTTTAATACCCCAAAAATATATGTAATCCACTGAGTCACTCACAATATCCTCAACTTGTTGTGAAGCTTATCTTGGTGAGAATTTCTAAAAGTGACATATAAAATACACGCAGGAGAATCTTCTCTCAGTTTAAATGTTTCCCTGATATTCCCTCGTCTCAAATTTAATGACACTTCAATGCATCCATTTCATGAGTTCATTGACTTTGCGGCCTCCTTTGTGATTTATCTGTGAATTATCTATGATTTATTTACATTTATGAAAGTGATTGTTTGTTTGTTTTTTCTTTACCTCGCCGTCATCTCCCTTGTCACGGAAGGCGGTGGCAATGCTGCTCTGGACTGCTTTGATCCAGGCCTGTCGCAGCTTCTCAGAGTCCGCTTGCATCATACAGCTCCTGTTGGGACAAACGGGCGTCAGATAGACTGCTGCTGTCTGCTGAATGGGAGCGGGTTTGTGTGTGTGTGTGTGTGTGTGTGTGTGTGTGTGTGTGTGTGTGTGCTGTACATGCATGTCTGACCACATTGTAGGAGGTAGGTACACTGATACTTCACCTCCTTTTACATATTCCAGCACTCATTACACAAATAGAAAGGTATGTTTTGATGATTCAAACGTGTGTCTGTACTTACTTGGTAGGTGATACCACTTCGAAACAAAAGCGACGCTCTATATCCTCACAATGTTTGACTGTACATAGCCTCAGGTCTTCTACAACGACTGTAGGGTTGTCCTGAGGGGAAAAAAAAAGAACGGCAGCTTTAGCTTAGCAGAATAAACACATCACACACAATTCCGATTCATTTTTAGAGGTATAAACAGAGCAGTGGCTTCTATTAGAAGTGGCTAATCTGTCCGATTTCCCAATTTAACCTAAACTCACATAACCCTAAACACACCGCAAAGTTATTGCACCATTTAAAAACAGTCAGTTGCTGAAACTTTAGGGGAAACGGGAGATGTGAGCCCTCAAAGTTGCTCATTTCGCCGCAGTACCTCAGTTTACTGTGCTGATGTCGACAGACGGCGTGTTCTGTCGACATGTTTGGAGCTGCGGCCATAAAAGCCAAAATTAGTCCATACACTCGATTTAAGTCTAAATGGAGCCGGGTAAAAAATAGGTTGTTTGCTACCACCAGTCTCCTCCATTTTACTGTTTTCTCTGTCCACCGCTGCAGTACTTGCAGAAAGGCTTTATTGCAGGTAGACTTTCATTTTTATAAAATGAAATTGCACAAAAAATAATACATTTTTGAAAGTTAAATAATCGAGCCATACTTGTCAACAACAATGGATTTTTTTCCACCGCCCCTATTTTCTATACATGATGGATGGCATCGCTTGAGGTTACAGCAATGAGCATTTTTGTCCTGCAACTGTTCATCAAACCACTTCACTACGGCTTAAACTTAAAATTCTCAATTACAAATTTAAAGAATTATTTCCTGACAAACAACCACCAAACATGCTTAAACTTAAACAGGTGTTGGGCCAATATGCAGCACTTAAATACAAACCTTTTTTTCCTTCAGTTATAGAATATAGATAAATATGTCTATTGTGCCTTCTATGAAAAAATCTCATAAAACACACAAACCACATATTCACATACAGCCGTGGTTTATCTGGCACTAAAAGTCTGTTTTGAATACTTCTACTACTCAAAGCAAAGGCATCCTATTAAAAATACATTGTGCTGGAAGTCAAACACATGCATATTTGATCATAGTTGGTGTCGAGGGAGTCACTTGACATACCTTAAATTTCTTCTGGTAAACTAGCTGATTGTTTTGGATGGAGAACCAACGCCTGAAAGGAGATCACAAGTTTGTTAAAAACAAAAAAAACAAAGTCACATGCGGTTGCCAGTGATGCTCCTGAAATAACTCGCTTCAACGTCCTTTTGATGTGAATGAAATACCTTTTCCTTCTGAATCATAGGCAATTATATTCTTTAGGCCACCATAAAGGAAATACCTTATCAAAATATATTTGAAAACACTTGCTCAGGTATGCAGCATGTGTTGTATCACTAATATTAAGCTGGTTGACAGCACTTTTCCTCCTAAATCCAAAATCAGTTCTAAAGCCATTCTTTATCATAAACTTGAATCTCTAATGTGTTTATAAAGATGCAAATTAAACTGGTTCTTTCATACCTATTCCATGTCTTAAAGGCATTGCTGGCCCTCTTAAACAGATAACCCTCCATGGCGATGCCATTGTCTGCATCCACATTGTACTCCAGCTTGGTGTCGTCATTCGAGAAGTCCTGAACAAGACAAAGATAGAAGAGACAAAAAAGGGGAAAAAAGCAGAAAGGAATGAGAAGAACAGCAAAAACAGCAAAAGTTAACATTCAGATGAGTCCTATTCATTTAAGGAGATGCCCGGCTACGACATAGAAGAGTGCATGTCTTAATTATCCTGTTATCACAAGAAAACAAGCTTTGTTATCTTCAGATCACTAAATAATTAACTCAAGATCTCGAGATAACGGCATTAAAAAAAATTATTGTGAGCACAACCGTGAATCCTTTGGTGTCATTGATTTTTTTCCTGAGGTGAAGGGTATAAGGGGATTTGACTGCATGACTGCTGCTCACACTGACCTGGATGATGTTTCCCACTAAGACCCAGACAAGATAGAACAACTGGCACATCTGAGGTTTGCATTATAATCTATTTCAATAGATTATATACATTCTCTAAGAAGGGGGATGAAATATTCAGTGAATCTAAACAGTGGAGCTGGTTATCTTGAGTGTTTCAACATTCCTCTGTCTCAGCAGTTAATTTAATTTACATATGGAACATATTATATGCAAGAAATTACCTGGTTTGTTCTAGTAATATGGAGCCAATAGGGTTGCAAAGGGACTGCAATTTCTCATAAATTTCCAGAAAGCTTCCATGGGAAGTTAAGCTTGGGGAATTTTGGAAATATTTTAAATCTGAAACTCTTGTCTGCTAAAAGTTTTGAGCCTTGAGGAAATTTTTGTCACTTATGCAATATGCTGCTGCATTTTGTAGCATTCTTCACACACATACAAATATTTTCCTCCATCATTAGCTGGTGAGAAATGCTTTCACACATCATATGGCGACTGTGACGTTTTTCTTGAGTGAAATAAGGTTGTAAAACCACAAATGTACAGGCATGAACAGAAATAGAGTTATAGCTAAACAACTGGAATGGTCTTCAAAATACTTGACAATTGATGTATAAATTGTATAGTTAAAGAAAAAAGGTCAATTAAATAAAACAGATTTTCTTTGTGTGATTGAGGAGTGCATTTGCATTAAATCTGGTTGTTTTAGCCATGTTTATGCTACAATATATTTTCCAAACTAGATTTAAGTTCCCTGTTTGTTAAGGACCAACTTTCAATTTTGTAAATTTTGTATTTATTCCCATTAACTCTCATGGAAAGCTTTCTACTTTGAACATTCCAGGACTTTTGCAACACTAATAGCCAATAACAAGTACATAGAGCATTTTTTGTTTATGTGAGCAAGAAGTAAAGAAAATAAATTAGAGTTAAAAATTCAAGAATTTGCCCAGTTATCTATTATTGATAATTCTGCACAAAATTATACAATCATCAAGAATCCTTAAAAAGAGAACTGTTTAATATGAAAAAAACTGCACTGATAGCTTTATAATGTTCTCATTGGCTTGGTCTGTTATCTTCCTCTTGTAGTTAAGTGAGCTTTCACCCACAAAAAGCCTGTAACCAGCTGCTGTAACCCAATCTGCTGCTGAAGTGTTGCCATGGGACTGTCTCTGTGGCGAGTCTAGCTTTAACTACCTGAGCTGCTGCCACACTTTCCTAACACCCTCCCGGCTTCAAGTGACATTGAACACCCTGATTCATGCAGGCGTGTGTGTGTGTGTGTCCTTGTGGAGTCAATTTACACCGAATGTCACCATCTCGTCTCCTCGACCAATTACAGCTCAACATCTACATCTGTTACCGCAATGAGCAGTGGATTCAGCTTTTTCTTTGTCCTCCTGGAAACATCCAGAGCCTTCCTCTGACTCAGAGCAGACTAATTAATCCTGTCCTCTATTATGAAACCAATCAGACATGGTGCTCTGACCAGAAGGCTTGCGCAACTCCACGGATCTATTTTAACGAGCTTCAATCTACGGAGCGGTGTTTATTTACTGCATGTGGTGAATCTTTGACTCGCTGTGCAGTTTCTTTACTGCCCTCTTGTCATTCGTTAGATAAGTTAGTTTATGACAAACTTTAAAATGTTAATTAACTGTGCAGCGAAATCGTAAAGCATTCTTTGAGTCTATAATCCTCTGATGGATTCGTGTTGTTTTTGTGCCCAAAACACACCACAGACAAAAATACAGTGTTATTAGATAACACAGTATACACTGTTCTGTGCGCTGCCTGGAAATGACCCCAGTCATTCAGCAGGTGGTGACAATGACGACTATATCCTGCTTACTTCCTGAAAAGCAAACCATTCTATACAGGCAATTATAAGGATTCTACATATTTCTATTCTCAGTCGAGGAAATTATTGAAAGCTCAGACTTTTATATTATATTGCCGTTTTATCGGAATACCAACTGCACAGCTTTTTGACCCAGGAAAAAGAAACTATATTGTTTTTGTGTGCTTCCTTATCACTTCTAGAAGTTTTCTTCTATTGCATAATTGTACATTGTATGTATTTATGTACACACATCTGGTCTTGTTCCCTGGACATGAAAATGTAACCTGAGCTAAACCCCCACAGCCCCATGATACCATAGTTTAATACACATGCACGTGCACAATTTTCCAGCCTAACGTAGACAGAGAGACAACGGGGGATATTTCGGGTGTACAAGAGGAACAAAATGTGTCTGTATGGTGCAGAACAGAAAGACAATGGAAAGTACCAACGGGGAAATCAACAAATCATTCTTATAATTTCAAGAGATAGGATTAAATTAACCTCTGCAGCCACGTAACTTTAATTACTCAAAGCTTTTAGCTAACAATGTATAAAAACGTCACTCTCAATCTTCAGTGTATAAATTTAAACCATAATAGATGAGTGAGTAAACACGTTGGCTCTAACTTGTTTAGGTCAGAAAAACACAACACCAGCCACTGTGATGCATACGTGAGTGAACTCACACATGCATCACACACACACACAAATCCAACCAACGATCCCTTATTAAGACTGAGGCTGAATAATGAAACAACAAATATAGTGCCACACTGTTGCTCGTCATGTGAAAACCTTTATGGTTCTCTTTTTTTCCCCCAACTATAGGGTTAAGAAATGTCTGTGACCGGTTCTGGCCTGGGAAACCATTGTCATTGTGTTAAAACGGGTAGTGGTAAAACTGCTTTTTTTCTTAGCTGTCGTTTCCCGAAACATTTTAGAGACACAAGGTTTTCGCCTCACAACAGAGATACAGCATGTTCATATATTAGAGCCAAAAAAGTGACGATCATCCGCAGAGCAACAACTAGCATCCACTGCAGCAGACAAAATAAAACATGCTGTATAACCAGAACACATCAACACACTGAAATGAAGATAACAGATATAGATGCAATCGTCTACACAAACCACTGCAATGCAGTCTCTTAGGTGTGTGTATGAAAGGAGAGAGAGACAGAGATGGAAGGCGGTAAGGTTACAACACGGAAATCAATGCGGTGACTCTACGTACGGAGGTCGACCTCCAAGCGCAAAAGTTGCGGTAGTCTGGTAAAGACTGGAGCTCTGTCGCCTCCTAAAATGTCACACACACACAGCAAAAAAACAACACAGAAGAAAAAAAAAGAAAAAAAGAAATATATACAAAGGAATTTTAGATATCACGGATCTGTCAAAATGAAAAATTACAGACACAAGAAAATGCTCCTCCCGAAGGAGCATGAACCATAACACAGACTATTACGTTCTATAAATAGCCACAGACACCGAGCGCATGGACACACACCATCTATCTCCATCTCTGAATATTAGGTTCACTCACCAGATACCAAATGTAGTGGAAACGGCCGAAAATCTTCATTTTTAAACAACTATACGAAGCATATTCGACCTTGTATGTGTGTGTTTGTGGAAGTGTTTCCCTATAACGAGCCTTTGCTATCTCAAAGTCTTGCTGTGCAGCATCTCAGTGACAGTGTGTCACTCTGAGCTTTTCTTCTAAACAAACTCACACCTCCTCCTCTCCGGTGGCTCTCTGTGCGTCTGTCAAAACTTCCGTCACAGCCTCTGCTGCTGCTCCTCCTCCTGAGGCCTCGTGCTCTAAGCGAAGGTCGCCTATGTGTGTGTGTGTGTAAGAGAATGTGACCGCTGGTGTGTCTATAGGGTTAGAATAATCAAGTGGATCATGCAGCGGAGCACACGGCTTTTCCCCTCTCACTTTCTAAACTGCTTACTACCATTTCACCACACTCTCTGTTGGATATGTTTGAGATCTTGAAAAGAAAAGGGCATCAGTTGTGTATGACATGGAAATCTTCATGCCTACAGCTCATCTCTGCCCCTGGAGATCTATGACACTTCCGCTGTTAAATAATGCACACAGGCACACATAGCAGCATACTAAACATAACCGCAGGACCCCCTTCAACTCACATGAAGGTGGAAGGTCTCATCAATACTGTATGATAATGGGAGAGGTGCAGGAATCTCTTCTATAGGTAAATCTCTCTGATATGTAATAAATGAGTAAACATGAATTCAGCAACTTATCGGAAGGCTGGATTCCTGAGTTGAGGATCTCAGTAACATCCACTACAATGAAAATTGTGGGATGATATTGTATTAGTATGTGCAGGAGAGTAGTGTAATGGGTCGGAGAGCCTGTCTTGTAACCAAAAATCCACAAGTTCAAACTTTGTCATAGTGAGCATGAGCTCATTAAAACAACAAGCTGTTGAACCCCAAAAGTTCTCACTCATTTTAAGCCGACCAGGGAAGTAGTTATATCTGATTCACTATTTAGGAACATGACATCTATCTGCATGTGCCACTTCATTCATCTGGAAACCTCTATAGAGTAAATACATGTAACGAATACACAATATGTCATTTTCGGCTGAAATCTGCAGTCAGCTGGTGTCTTTTAAAATTCCTTCAATGCTAATCATTCAGGGAGTTTTTTTTTTTTAAACCAGGACTGGATTTCTCCTCAGAATTCTCTCTCCAAAAAAGATTATAAACAGCAAAAACACAGAATAAAGCAGTATCACATTAAAAATCTGTGTTTCTAATAGAGCTGCAACTAACGACTATTCTGATTAATCTATCAATTATTGAAAAGATTAATCGATTAGTTGTTTAGCTCATAAAATGCTGTAAAATGTTGATTTCCCAAAAGATGAAGATTCAAGCTAAAGCTTTGGTCCAGACCAACAGTCCACAACCCAAAGATCACCAGTTAATCAATATAGAAGAATAAAGAAACAAGAAACTTCAGAAGCTGGAACCAGAGAATTTGGACATTTTCTTCTTAAAAAACAACTCAAAATGATTAATCGATAATCAAAATAGTTGATTAATGTGATAGTTGACTACTAATTGATTAATCGACAAATTGTTGCAGTTCTAGTTTCTATCATGCTGTTCAGTGGACAGAGGACAATACCATAGCAGCAGCTGCTGTTAAAATGTGTTCGGCATGCTACCTGAGCTAATGCTATAGTTAGCTCCGCTCTGATAACTTAAGCTCCAGATGTTTGATGATTAAAATTCTTCAACCAGTTAAGAATTGTAAAAAAAATGACTGATGTCAAACAATTGTATCATACAAATGTGGCTTAAAGGTGAATAAAAGGTCACTTAAAAAAAAACACTGTTGCATGCACAAAGAGGTTCAATCAATGGGTATGGATCGGCATGGATCCATTCTGATTAGATGAGATTAAACACAATTTTTTAATTATGAATCTATATCTTTTTAATTATGAAGCTCAATCTTCAATTTCCCTGAGGAACCTTCCGAAGGGATCAATAAAATCCTATCTAATCTCTAATCTAAAATAAAAATTCCCAAAAATGTTTTGATACATGATGGTGCACAACTCAATAAAATATTTGACATAGTTTTAGTCATTTTTAGACATTTAAATATAAAAATGACATATTTTGCCTTTAAGTAAACCAGCACTAAATATACTTCCTTTGTTTAACATCTGTAAAAAAGAAATGAACCCAACCAAGCATGCCGCATGAGCACAGCGTGGAAAGTCATGTGCAACAGTATCAAAACAGCCTTTATGTGATGAATGAATTGAAGTTAAACATACTGCAAACTGCAAAAATGCTGAAGAGCATGTGTGACAGTTTAATCTCATGATAAACCAGCTCATTTGTCTCCCAACAAAGGACATGAGCTACAGAGGTGACAGAAAAGTGCACAGCATCTATCCAACCATGCAGGCATGACACAGAAACAACAGTGAGGGGGGGGAAGAGAAGAGGAACACAGCTTACCTGCAGAGCAGCCTGAAGTAAGTAGAAGAAGAGAAGAAAAAAAAAAGAGGAAGAAGAAGAGACAGCTGGTTAGGAGTGTGTTTCACAGCCAGGACAGAGAGAGAGAGAGAGCAGTGGGAGCGAGACGACATAAAAATAGCATCTAGATAAACTGAGGGAGGGGAGGTGGAGGATAGGTGCTCAAGGACGAGCACAAATTGGCATGCGTACCATCCGAGCAGGAGGGAAGAGAGAGAGAGAGGACCGAAAAATACGCACAGAGAAGGCAGAGACACAAAAATGCATAAAAAATTCAAAAATGACAGAACATGAAAAGAAAGTACTGCTTGAGACTTGAACACAGTCGGAGACTGAATCGAACGTCACCGACTGGGGAACAAATCAACAAACAGAAGCCCGACAGACAACAGCTGGGTGAAGAACCGGCAGATGTTGTCTAGAGTTAATGATGCTGTGTGATGTGCAATTAAGGGCAGTATCACCACCACTACCAACATTCTATGTGTTGGAACCTAACATCCCCCATTTCATTCTGTTGAGCGTTTAAAGATTTTTGCCTGAAGTTTGCAAATACCTGGGGCCAAAAAATATTTTTTTTAAAGATTAGGAAGTAAAATTAAAAGTGAAGGGCTGCAAATGCTCTGATTAGTTTTAATAACATGTTCCTGCCATTTTCTCTTTTCAGAACATCTGGTGAATCCAATGCTTGATACCAGCACAGTACACATGTGATGTGTTTAAACAAAATCCACTGTGTATATAAACTGGTTGGCAGAGAGACGTGATCAGACTGAAACCCAAGCGTGTTTGCATGGAAATGGGTTTTCCGTCAGGCGTCAATAATGTATGCGTGTGGCTGAGATCATCCTCAGGGATCACCTTACACCTGAGGGTGGTGTCCTCCCTCCATTCACACAATGATAACATGAACAGTAACTGGTTGAAATCATTATCTTTACTATATCGATGCTGCTCTGGACAGAATTGACTTTAAAATTAGCTTAAATTTAAGATTTAATTACAGATTTGATAGCCTAAAATGAATAATAATTCAATATTCCTTTTCATAACAATTAATTGATTTGTCTATTTTTCTGTAATATCTTACATGGCGGCGTCAGCACAGTGTTCAGAGTGAGTTCAGTGGATGTGAGTGGTAGTGAAGGTGAGGGATGTTGTTATTAGGGCAGTGGTTCTCAAAGTGGACTCCGGGGACCCATAGAGGTTCTTGAGGGAGTTTCAGTCTCCAGTAAAGAATGGAATCATTTATTTACACCATAATTTAAACCATAACTCAACAACAGAACATATTGACCGTATTAGTCATGGGTTTCATACAGTTTCGGGAATATATACACTACCGTTCAAAAGTTTGGGGTCACTTAGAAATTTCTTATTTTTGAAAGAAAAGCACTGTTTTTTTCAATGAAGATGACTTTAAACTAATCAGAAATACACTCTATATATTGCTAATGTGGTAAATTACTATTGTAGCTGCAAATGTCTATTTTTTGGTGCAATATGGTACAGAGGCCCATTTCCAGCAACTATCACTCCAGTGTTCTAATGGAACAACGTGTTTGCTCATTGCGTCAGAAGGTTAATGGATGATTAGAAAACCCTTGTACAATCATGCTAGCAACAGTTTAGCTGGTTAGAGAAGCTATAAAACTAACCTTCCTTTGAAGAAGGCAAAGTTTGAAGGAAAAAAAAACATTGGATTTTCATGAAAAACACAAAATGGACTTGTTGACCCCAAACTTTTGAACGGTAATGTAAAAGCAAAAATGTTATCAGTTGGTGGTCCGAGGTCTAATTTGTGTCTATTTAGGGGTCGTTGAAGTAAAAAGCTTGTTTGAGGGGCTAAGATCACCCGGCATTACAAGGTAATTCCTGCAAGATCCCAGCGGAGTGCTGCAGATTCCTTTTAATTGAAAGTCTTCAGTGCAATAAGAAAGGCTTTGCCACCAGGAGCAAGAGGATCTAAATCATCAAGTTACATATCTCTGCCATGTTGCTCTCATGTTGTGAGTGTGTGTGTTTTAGTGATTTTTAGTTATCATTCATGATTTCCATTCAACAATTATGTTGCATATTGTGTGAATATTGTTTGATTTTGCATGCGTTTCATACATTTGCATGAAACTGAATCTCTATGGGAACCATATTGTGTGTGTGTACCTTTTGCTGGATGGTGGAGTGTTTCTGCTCCATGTCTCTCTTCTCTTTGGCAGCATCCACCACCAGCTGGTCCAACTGCAAGAGACAGATTAATCAAGCTTAAACCACCAACCAGTCACAAGCAGTTAAATTGCGCTCTTGCTTTTGTCATATAATTACAGAGAAAGCAGGTAAAAAAGATTGAAGCTAAGTGACAGAATCTAATCCAGGGCCATTATGGTGAAAAATGCTTCTTTCCACTGCACTTGAAAGGTGTATATGCTTGCAATATGCACTGATGCTTCTTTCTTTCCTTTTCCAATCTTGAGAACACAAAAGATTCCGGCAAATAAACAACTTTTCTGTGGGTCACATTGAAAAAAAAAGACATGCCTTCTCCTCTAAACAAAATGAACTAAGCTGCGGAGGTTTCGTCGTGTGTGAAATTGGATGGCGGATGATTGATTCTCCTCATCCCTGCAAGTAACCATCGCGTGTAGAGAGGCAAACAAAGGCTCTTTTGAGTGGAGAAGAAAGCAACAAATTAAAAAAAGGACTTCAGAGGAGTGCTGGAGGGTCACAGGGCAACGCCAAAAATGTACAAGTTTGCCTTAGAGCAGTGAAATTCTTCCCACTGCCTCTTGATATTGTGTCTCAACATGACCTAAATCAGCATGTGCCAAGGCACCAGCAAACAAGTATCAGCTTCTGATTATAAGTCGATGACTGGATAGAGAACACATGTTAATAATGAGAAAGAGTCAAACCTTCAGATAGAAAAATGCCAAATGAACTGCTGTTTCTCCTCCTTATTGAATAAATAACGTGAGGCTTGAAGATATACGCAATAGCTGTCATACACGCTCTTAAACCTACTGTATTACCAGAACCTACTGTTTAACTTGTCATAACAATAAAGTCGAACTTCTTGATGAGACCTTTGGCTTCTGCTTTGACTTTTTGAAATAACAATAAAGCAGGATTAGTTGTATATTACGAGCGCAACCGTGAACTTTTGTATACCTGCATTTAAAGCCTTGAATCCCTAAAACCGGGATTAATGCTTGTTTGGATGTATAAAATTGAATTGGGCTTCTGCAATATGTGCCAAACTCAATGAATTAATGCAAGCAGCAAACTAGTCGGCCAAACCAGGAACAACGTACATGAACTTTACATGTTTATTGGGTTCATCTTCTGCTTTTTTTCCGCATTATGTTGTGACTTTACAGTCGACACTTAACCACAATGTCAGGCTGGATGGCAGCTTATGCAGAAGTTACAGAGAAGCCACTTTACCAATTGAGATAGCAGAGGGCGGAACCCCCATTTCACTTCCTTTTCTGAAGGCGTAAAGCTTTGTATTGGAGTTTTTAACACCTCAGATTTTCTGCGAAACAACATTCCGCTTATTAGCTCAAACTCACTGTGCTTTCTTTTCACATAATGTATTACTTTTGGAGAAAGCAATAAAAAAAAAAAAAAATTACGCAGCTATCCAAAAATATCATAGGCAGCATATGAGGGAGCTGGAGCCTTTTGTTTTGTTTAGAGAGGAAATGGGTGGACGGCAGAGCGGCAGGCCGATAACATCAGATGGGAAATGTTTTCCTCTGTCGCAGCATAACAACTAGTCCAGTCCAGTCCAGTCCCTGCTATCTCTCTGTGTGTATCTGCTCTGCGAACTTGTGTGTAGCTCTCTATATATCTTGTGACAGTGACTCACCTTACCTTTTAGATTGTATCTCTCTACAGCGACTGCGCCGCCTCAGCGCTTTCATTCAGTTTGTCGCCAACAGACCGCGCAGCAGCAAACTGGGCCTTTCACTTTAAATTTGTCCCGACAAGTCGCTATGATGTCAAGCCACGCGATTCATGGAAAAAGATGCGAAAACATCCCTTTGAATGAATATAGTCACCTCAACGTGTCTATTCGGTCCTGAGGCACTGTGTCACGGAAAGATTCAACCAGATGTTTTATATTTAGACAGCGGGGGGGGGAAAGGCAACATATTGGACCTGAATCATAAAGACGGTCATGCAAACACAAAAATAAAACTTCAGCAGTCTCAGCTCATATGATTAACATTGCCCTGGATAATATTTCACCCCTTTCCATTCATGCAATTTTACTGCAACAGTCTTGGGTTTTCTTCTTCTACTGTGTGTAATACAACTTCCCATTTTTTTTCCCCACCGACCATCATTTTGGTTACTACACTTCTACCATTTACTCGCTAAATCCAAAAGTACAGAACAGTAAAAGGTTCAAAAATGTATTTTGATGGTCTATTGGTATTTTTCCCCACTTGACACATTCCCAAGTCATATTATCAGACCTGTTGACAGCTCCTCCACACCTCCCTGCACAGCCTCTCCACCTTCTTCAACTTCATGTTGGAAAGAAAAAAAAGAAATAATCCGCAGATCGTCCTCTCCTCTCAGTTTTACACTCGCTGAGTTATATTTCAGTCATTCATCAGCTTGAGTCCAACCCTCTATCCCCTTTTTCTTCCCTTTTCAGGATCACTCTCACTCTTCCTTTGCATCAGTCTGCAGCTTTTTGAGTGTCGAAGCCACAGTCCATGCTTTTCTATTTGGCTTCAATCTTTTTTTTTTTTGCTTTGAGAAGATTACATTCTGCCTCTTAACCTTTCCTATAATCTGCTTTTGAAAATGGGTCTTCCCTTTTCTTGGTAGTTCTTTCTGTTAATTTCTTGAAGGGCTGGTTCCAACTTCAGAGAGTGATGCACCACACTCTTCTCCACTCTGACAGAATTGTTGTCCTGACTCTTGTGAAAAATAAGATTTCTCCCTCCTCACAGAAAAAAAAGCAGTTTGGTCCCTTTCATCCAAATTCATGTTGGTTGCAAAAAACTGAAAAACATGTTTACGATCTACTCTTTTCTTCTCATGATTGCAATCTATTATTCTGCTCCTCTCTAACTCATCACTCCTTGGATACACGCCTTCCTTCCTTTTCGTCCTCCCATTCAGCTGTTCTGCTGCTCCGGCCTCAGAGCCACTCGTTTATATCCCACAGCCTCGAGCATCATTCCTGGGTTCCCTCAGCTGACTGTGAGACTGACTGTGGGAAAACCTTTTTCCAGCTCTCTTAACAGCTTTCTTCCTCATTCATCCTCACTGTAGCAGCAGCTCCGCCGCGATTATCATCTCAACGTCACACTCGGGCTGTGCTGCAGCTCAGAGGGAAGGCTGTTTATCAGAGGATGCACGCACATATACCCACACTAACAAGATCGGAAAACAAACAGAGGAAAGACAGGTCGTCTGGAGGTGAAGGCAGAAGCTCCGATGCAGTGGCAGTGCTCCATAGTAACGCCAGGATAAACCCACAGCCACTTGTATATAAACTAAGAAATGCCAACAGTTATATTTTAGAGACATCACCTAAAAACAATCCTGCCAAACTCTAAATCAGCCCCTGAACATGAATGCTATTTAGATAATCAAACAATATTGTCCTCGCCTACATAATAAAGAGTGTTTATCCATGAAATGCACTGGTATGTAAACTCAGCTTACAGTTATTCCGCTACTCTACTGAAATAGCTTCATGTTTGCTTATGTTTCAGTGGTTTATACTGTACGTTCTAACAACACTGTCGAGAGTTGTCGGGGACCGGCGGCGCTCTGTGTATTTTTACAACATGTATTCAATTAAAGTTTAATTGTGAAAGTCAAATTCTGAGGCATCTGAATTAATTTCCCAGCAGAGTTTAACTTATAACAACAAACTGGAAGCAGAGCCGGATTATATAATATCTTGATGAGCTGTACTGTAATAAAACTTCTACAATCTGTTATATTTATATTTTAACATCAATTCATTCACTAATGCTTCATGATGCTACTTTTTAGCTCATAGCTTTTGTCATCGTGTGTGTTGTGTTTTCCTCATATTGTGGAGACATACGATTTTTTTAGTTGTTGTGGGGTCTCTCCTTCCTTTTGGGGACGTTTCCAGAAATAAAATTAAATTGCAGTGTATAGTATAGTGCATTGCAGTGTAGAGTAAGGACTTGATTTAAAGGTGAGGTATGGTTAGGTTACTTTAAACATTTCCACTTAGACTAAACAACAAATTCAATGACATCTATGACTATTTTATATTAGTAAAATAGAGCTTTAAATCCATTTAAGTTTAAGTTTCTATAGCTTTAAGTTTAGCCTTGATGTATCTGTTCATTGTGTGTCCATCTTTGTGAGCTGTACCTGTCCTCCGAGCTGTTTCATAAGTGGCTGTAGTTCGCTGAAGAGATCATAACCTTGGTGGAAGAATGTCAGGTGGGCGTACATGAAGGACAGCATCTGTGGAGACGAAAGCGATTATTTAGATAGACAATTAAAGGGCTGATGTCCAGGTCATGGAAAAACGGGGAAAAAAAAAACACTTACAGATTTCAGGATTTCCGATCTTCTCTTGGATTGTAGAACATTTATCTGTGATGAATAAAATCAAAAGAAAGAAGGTTAATAAAGAAACTACTCTACAGTGTCAATATTATTATATGAGATAAATGTGCAGAGAGAAAAAAAAACAAAGAAAGAATACAGACAATGGAAATGAAACCAAAAGAAAAAGTTTGAGAAAAAGGTAAATGAAAGAAAACAGACAAACATGAACTGAGTAGAACTGAAGTTGAATAATCATATCATCGCCCTCGAGCATTTTGGGAGAGAATTCCCTCATCCTGGCACCAGGGGGAGCCCTGCAACTCGTGTTGGACCAGATGCTGTCGCAGTCTGTCTCAGCCATCATCTACAAAGCCTGCTGCACTGTGCCCCCTCGGTCTTCTCCTTTTTGTGTAGCAAAAGAGCTAATTATCATTGTGCTGCTAATCCGGCATGGAAAGTCATCTTAGGTTAACAATGTAGAGATGAGTTATGGCGGGCTGAAAATACAGCCCGCCATATGCATAGCCGCATGCATTCTCCACATGCCATGGAGAACGCATGTGGCTACTATGAAAGGCAGGAAAGCTTTTGAATGAATTTCACTCATGGCTTCAGGTTTGTAGACAAACCTGGAGTCCAATAGTTTTTTCTTTTTTTCCTCAGTCTTGAGTTTGGTAAAGGAGGGACACCACACGTCCATCCAAATGGATAAACAAAAAATTCAAATCCGTGTTGTGGCTTGCAATAATTTCATGGCTGGAGGTTGTAAGGCCGTTTTCCCTAGCAACACTGACCGCACATACACAGCTGTACCTCCCACCCGGGGTAGGAAACTTAAATTTCCATCTCCTAGCCACAGTGACTGGTGCATCACAACTTTTACAAGATCCCTCAAGCAGCACCTCTAAAAATGGTGATTGTTTTACTGGCATTATGGTATAGGAATGGTAACATCTGAATAAGATTTAAGGCTTACATTGGCATGTGAAGTTTCTTGTTTATTCATTTCTGTAGAAAAACAACTCCCTTTTACATTATTCCTATTTTAGAGAATAGTTTGTATGTAAAGGCTGCTGACATATTGGTGAGGGTGAAGTCAGATGGATTTATTTTACATTTTACTACATATTTTCTTCCTCAACTTATTACATTGTGCTTGTTGTTTTTTCTAAGCTAGACCAGCAGTCAATAAAGCAAACCCAGAAGTTTCAAAGTTTAGCATTTTATGATCCAGCACTACGTGGCACAACAGGGTAAAAGAGACATGCTCCATTCTTAAAATGACATGAATGCAGGTCTGGCTTACAAAACGCTCTCATATATTTTTCCCCTCCGTCTACCGTCTTGCATGTCATTGTAAACTGTGCAGCGTATAATTAAGCAAAAAATACCACAAAAACAATCTGAAAAGAACAAAAAAAATAAAAATAAATAAAGCTAAAATCTGTCTCGAGTGTTTCCTGCAAGCACAGCTGCAGAAGTTAGCTGCTGTTTAAAAGTGCTGACAGCGCTAGCCAAGCGTGAAACACACTTAAATCAGCTGTGCTAGCTGGAGGGTTTATAGATTTCCTATAAGGAGACTAATAGGCAAGATAAAAAAAGTCAACGAATTTATCACAGCGAGGACTCATTTTATGAGAGAGCAATTACAAAAGACACGTATGTGAGGGTTAGTACTCCTGTTAGCGTCTAATGGGGGGAAAAAAAGAAGCGTTAGCGGCCAGGCGTCGCACTGCGGCTGCCCACTGCGGCTGCCCACTGCTCCTAATGAGTGTGTTTATAGGGTCAAATCAGTTTGCTTTTACTGAATGGGAGTACTGAGTAATGACAGTAACAAAATCTTCATCTTAATGTAAACAATTATGTAATGGTCTATCAGAGCAGACTGCCAGACCTATTTTAAAACCCGCTTTTGAGGTTTTTCTTGCTCCATTCATTTTAGAGCAAACTGTGTTCATAACAACAAAGTCTGTTCCTTTGGAGACAGATTCAATAAACGGGCTTGGCAGCCGTCTTTATCAGAACACATGAGGCGTTTAAGAGTGCTCATGTGGCTGAGAGGAGACCCAGGGCTCAAACGATGTATTCAAGGTTACATGAGCTGTGGCTTTGACAAAAAAAAAGAAAAAGGAAACTGAGGGAATTGAACCTCAACTGAACCCATTTCAGGGCCAATCAATCTCTTAAAAGAAAATCACGACTCATTCGAAATAAGAAATTTCTATATTTTTCTCAAATGTCGGATATTATGGAGCAGAACTCCTCATACTGTTAGATGTGAGATGATTTAAAGTGCACTTCCTGTGTGTACTTCCTTTTTGTGCGTGTTCTAAAATTTCTTCAGAGTATTATGGGAAATTGTGTGTCAGCACTTGCAAATCAGTACACTTTTAATAACGCACAGCAGCAAAAAGGAAATGGAAGTGTTCCAGCCCTACAGGCTTTCAGCAGCGTCTCTGAGACATAAATGTGGGTGTGGCCCCTAATAAACAGCAGCCAGAGACCAGCTGGTGATTACAAGCAGCTAATACAAATCATCAGAACAACATCATAAAAGACAAATACCAGCAAGAAATAAAAGTACAGTTTCTTCCACACTGCTAGATTAAAAGTGTTGATCACTCAGTATGCAAGATTTTGGAACGGACTATATCTTGACAGGTGGATGAGTTTGGGATTTAGGAGAAATTAAACACAGCTGTGGTTCCTTCTTCACTGCGCCGCCTGGGCCTCATATGCTGAGTCAGGGTTTTCGACCCTGACTCAGCATATGAAGTTTCATATCCAGATCCACATCGGCTATGACGCATAGAGAAATATCATGTGACGGCTTTAGCAATGTAGAATGAAAGAAACGCCACAATTTCAAGTGCTGTACCTGTAAAACGTAGTCGAGGACGATGTGTCTGAAACATTTGCGTGTGGCGGTGAGGATGCTGGTGGCCTCCTCTACTTCGTGCTGCTTGTTGCGGGGAGCCTGGGCGTTCTTGATCAGCGCCGCCTCCTTTTCCTCACTCACTTTGTCAAATTGCTTCTTGGCTTCTTTGAACTTGCGTATGTCACTGTCAACAGAAGGGAGGGACAAACACAACAAATATCTCCTTAATAGCATTCATTAAATGTGTGGAGGTATAAATCAGAATGTTAAGTGTAGTTTAGAGCAGTGGTTCTTAAACTTAGTCACATCAAGGACCCCTAAACTCACAAAAACTAGACCACAGACCACTGATCTGATAAGATTTGTGCTTTAAGATGTTTTATAAAAGAAAGTGTCAGAAACCCAAAGCCAAAATCATGAAGAAATGAAACTGCCATATTCAAGAATTAATAAATAAATTATATATTATTTTCACATTTATTTCCAATTTGATTTATTAATTTATACATTTATTTATTTATATACTCACCCTCTTCAGTTTTATCTTAATATATAGAATGGAAATTAACATTTTAAACGGAAATGGAAAATAATACACAAATAATAGGAAATAAATACTATGAAATTAAATACATTTATTTATTTTAAATTATGGCTACACATCAGCTATAAATGAATTTCAAAATGCTAATTTATCACTAATCTTGAGCCGACCTACTACTTCTATTAAAATACATTTGGACCTTGGTGGAACAACCTTGACATATTATCATAAAAGTGTCAACAAACTCCCTGAGGGAGGTATAATAACGTATTGGTATAATTTGTTTTTAACAGTCTTAAGAGGTGAGAGGTGCAATGTCAGAGGAAGCAAAGTTATCTCTGGTTATGAAGCAACACAAAACAAGTCGAGGCAACAGGAAGACAGAAGGGTCAAAGGTGATTTAATTCAGCTGGAAATCCAGGAAGGCGAAAACATGTGTATGATAATGAGGCTGTGAGAATGTAATGACTGGGCAGTGAGGACATAGTACGAGTCATTGACCAATGTTGCCCCTTATTTATTCTCCGTTTTGCCTAATTCAGATTAAGTCATACTTGAGTGCACCGAGGTACTGAGTAATTATGAAGGAGGAGCTTCGCGGCTTTCTCTGACGTGCATGGGTGCTGCTGATGTTCAGCCACCAGCAAAAAACTGCTAATCCTTAATAATGAAGTAAAGCAGAAGCCCCCGCTGTTTCCTGCACTCGAACAAGCCATCTGGAATTCAGTGCCATATGAGGAGGCCTTAAAGACGGAAATATAAAGAACTGATTTTAAAAAGAGATATGCATATGCACATCAGATCTTTTACCTTAGCTTCTACTTTATATTTGGAATGGATGCAAACTTTCTGTCATAAAATATGCAGAGGAAAACTCAGGAGAAGCAGACGCAAGATGTTTAACTACAGTACTGTATTTTTGAAAAATGTAAGTTATATGTGATCGTTTAATAAAAGAATGAGTAATTTACCAGATTTTTACAGTTCTTCTGAGCAAGATTTTTGTAAGGAAGGAATTAATCTCCTGTCCCAAATTGCTGCCTGGTCTCAAATAAATGCCTGATCTGTTAAGTGATTGCAACAAATAAATGTCCCGGCTATTATTTGGTAATTTATGGTACATTTACAGCCAAAATGTTTACTATTCCTTATTTTACGTGAATCGAAATAAATGTGCTGTGCTTGTTTCTCGTAGAGAGATGACGCTCAAACAACATTTTGGCCATTCTGAAAGCTCAGAGGCATAAACAGGTTTGTGCATCTTCTACTTACTCTTTGACAAATGTTTGAAGCTGGGTCTTGATGGATCTCTGGGCCTGGTCAAATAATATCTGTGAAGAAAGAAAGAAAACAGTCATTGCTCCTTTCTATTTGGAAAAAGAGCTTCTCTCGAGTTGCTGTGTGAAACTTCACCAAGCAAACTAGAAAAGGCTGATATTGTAAACGTATACATTTCCCAGGCCGCAGGATGTTTGGCAAGTCAGCGTTCTGCACCTCCGTTTTTGTTAACATCAGTGTGCAATTAAGCAGCTAAATTTACACAAACAAGCTGACTTTGTAAACTCCCCTCATAAAGACAAACACGAGAAATGACAAAATCCGCTTATTCTCGGTGGTGAGTCAAAACCCTCATTAACCTGCATGCTTCCTTAAAAAATGAGCTACACCAAGCAAAAGGCCCCCACAAACACTTCTCGCTAAATAGGGTTTCATTACAAGACAATATGTGCAGTGTGGCTGGGAGAGGCGGCCAGCGACGAACACATTGAGCGCTGTGTTTGAGTGGATCATGTGCTGAAAGATCGCTGAGTGGCAGCGGACGTATTGGACAGTCATCTGACCACAGTCTCCACTGTTGAGTCAGTCTCAGGCCTGCACTGGGGCTCTCTTTGACGCTTTTAGGCCACTAGTCTACAAAATGCACACGCCAGGATATAAAGCTGGAAGCAACATCCTCTTTAGAACCCAAATCTTGACAAAAAACACTGCATTTTCACCTGTAATACTGTCAACTAATTGTGAGATGTAATCCTCAGTTGCTCAAACTCAATCTTATAGATGAGATTTAGTTCATGGCCCACATTTTAATCTCAGGTGGGCCGGACCAGTAAAATTTTACATATAAATAACACCTGCAAATTTCTCCTCTTTTTTATGTAAAGAAGCACATTATTAAATATTTACACAATGAATTAACCTCCAATTTTCAAAACAGGAGAGATGACATAAGGATATTTATATAAATATTGCAATTTCAACAATAGGATATCTCTGTTATATGCAGTCAGTTTTAGTCAGTGAACTATATTTAGTTTTTGTAAGCAGCAGGTGAAGTTATCTCCTGCCTTAGAAATAATTTACAATTCAAAACTGTAAATATTTCATCCCTTG
This sequence comes from Lepturacanthus savala, assembly GCA_030544235.1. Classification (NCBI taxonomy): domain Eukaryota; kingdom Metazoa; phylum Chordata; class Actinopteri; order Scombriformes; family Trichiuridae; genus Lepturacanthus; species Lepturacanthus savala. Next base: position 22,119,331 of record CM060481.1, read on the forward strand.
AGCCCAGAAAGATGCTCAGTGACTTCATATTCCTCTCAAGAAACACCAACTGGTCCATTATTGGTCTCATTTTGTACAGTCATTGAATAGGCCGGATTGGACCCGTTAGCGGGCCAGTCCTTGCCCCCGGGCCACAGGTTTGACACCCCTGTCATAGATAATAACATGTTAAATATGTTTCAAAACATCTAAATGTCAATAGAACTTCCTATAACATATCTTGCAGTAAAACTAAGACATTCTCAATCTTTTTCCATAGCAGGTAAAGAACAGGTGTAATTAACAACCACACAACCTTACTGTGACCCTTCAATAGAGCAGACCTTAATTAATTAATCTCATTAATTACCCCTCTGCCTATTATAAATCAAAATGTCCGACATGAAAATTGTATTCAAATGGATCTTTATCCATTTAAAGATGAAACAAATTTTGGGGCGAACGGGTGGTGCAGGCGTGAATTCATCCACCACCAGAGAGACACGGGGGTTTAATTATTGTTATTTTTGGTCGTTAGTTCTAACAAATGTGCCGCAGACGATGAAAAGCTCGCTGGGAATGTTCCCTGAGCGTGCTACTCAGAGATAATGGTAACAAGATGTGACAAGAGAGTTCAAGAGAACTTTCGCTGCAGCGCAAAGCTCCTTTCTGTGTTTAAAGAAGTCTTCGGAGACATTAACAAGAGGACAAATGGGGGAAAAGTTGCGTATCTATTTCAAAGTGTCAGTAAGTGTCACGCTTACCAGACGTTTGACAACTGAGAAGGCTAACGAGGGGAAAGAACAGCCGCATACTCACAACTGTCCTGGATTCTTAGGAGACATTTGTGAGGGACAAAAGGACAATGAAACTCCAAATACCAAGGGGACACAGCATTATGTTTATACACTGGCCAAGTGTAAAACCTGCAACGCCAAGAAAAATGAAACCTAGAGAACATCTTCCTTGTATTCCAGCTAGCCTGCTTAGGAAAATCTCATAAAAAGCTGACTGTGACTTTTATCTTTATTCCAACAGATAAAACACTTCAACATTGGAGACAAAATGGATTTTTTTTTTTTTACGAGACAGGAAATATCTCTCTACACCATGGAGTTCATGTGCTGTGGGTAACTTTTGCTTTTGTTTTTCTACATCTGAAGAGCCCCACTAAAGGCAACTGGAACTACTGACCTTGAGATTATTGCGAAATCTCTAGACACAACATGTCTTATACCATTTCCTTCCTAAAAATTAGCGATTCTCCATGAACGGACCCGTTTGCTCTTTTCTTCCAGTCTGCTCTTGGCCTTCGCGGCAGTAAATTAATTTCTGACAGCAAAGAGGCGTTCCAGGCGTCCATCCCAGCTGAGTTTTATCATAGCCCAGCTGTCAACGGGGAAAACAAATAACTATACATCCGGTTTCACATGGCAGTGAGAAGTGAGAGCGTACCGTGTGATAGTTGATCATCTCCTGCAGGCTCTCAGCAAACTTTGTGAGACTGGACTGTAGAGGAGAAACAGAGGGAGAGGCATTAAAACAAAGGCAGGCAGAGAGAGAGAGACACACACAGTACTATTAATAACCAGCTAGCACCATGCAGGCTCACAATATAACAATACAAAAATAATATTAACTGGGCGTGGAGGGATGGAATGCTAATTTTTCCTTTATCAAAATACTACATCAGTGGCACAAACGCTTCTGTCAGGCATGGAGGGCTACGAGGAAACTGGTCTTTTTTGAGACACAATAACACTTTGGGAAAGAATTTCTTTGGTTTAATGTATTCTCTCCAAATACATGCAGTGGCCGAACTTCAAACCCAAGGGAGAGGCGCTGAGCGAAATACACAAAGGCAGACAGGAAGCGCTTGCCTCACCATGCAAAATTCATGAGAAAACAAAACAAAGCATGTGACCTCCATAAGACCCAGTGGACGTTACAAGGCTTTACGAGGCCTTGTTTTTTTTTACAATTGATCTAATCTGGTAATATCATCAAGGATGAAAAGAGAGAGATGCAACAAGGAAGCGCGTGTAAACAGTGAGGAAGCACAAGCCCTTTTAACATCCGGGGGTTTTAGAAAGAAAAAAAAGACCTATTTTTATGCTGTACCATGTCAAAACATCTGTGCATTTTACTTTTATTTAATAACACTAAATAAATAGAAAGCACAGACTTCCGCCAAGGATATTGTGACTTAGAGCTGGGCGATGTCCCTTTAATTAGCAGTTGATGATTACATTGAATCTTTGTGATGGCAGATTATATCTGGAGGGGGTGTTAACACCAATTTGACTTTAACCCTCTGAAACCATCATCAGCGGGGGACAACAGAATCCTGCACAGATCATTTAACTTTGATCCATAAATTATCGCTCCTCAAATGTTTTTTAGTCAGAAGGCTAACAGTAAAAGGTTTTCTATCTATGTTGGAGCTTGTTTCTCTTTTGAGGGGCTTTGCAAAATAAATCCATATATGGATATAAATACCACTGTTTTATTATCCGAATTTGGTCATTTATCAATTATATACTGCAGCTAGCATTGACGCTAATGGCAAAATTTTTTATTCCCATAATGCTTTGTGAGAATCTTTTGACCAATCAGAGGCTGATCCAGCCAGAAATAACTCCTCTTCTTTTTACCAACCACTAATTACTAGCAGTTATTTTAGTGAGTGACCTTCAACAGAAGATCAGTGCGTCTTTCTGATACGAGGGGGCGTGGCCACATGATGGCGTCTCTCCATTGTGACATCGGCTCATCCATCACTTATTGACTACACCCAGTCTAGAGACAAATGCAAAAGTTGGGTCTGCGGGGGCAGGTGCAAGATATTACCACCAAGTGGCCCCAAATGATGTCGCCTTGCGGTCCATTTAACACAATGGTACTAAAACAACAAAAAATTCAAAGTGATGCAAAAACCAGGATTTCTTCCAGATTATCACCAAATTTTAATCATCTGTTCATGATACCATTCCCAACATTCGCTGAAAATTTGACAAAAATCTGGCCAAAACTTTTTGAGGTATCTTGCTGTCAAACAGACAGACACCGGTGAAAACATAACCTCGTTGGCGGAGGTAATAATTATTTTGAAAATGTCAAAGGAGCGACATGTCCCACCACACATGCACACAGCTGGAAGACGTTGGTTTTCCGTTTACCTCAATGACCTCGTCTTTGGTGGACTGCTGGGCGAGCTCCCGGATCCCACTAACAAACTGCTTGTTGGCTGCGTTGTATGCTTTTCCTGCATCAATCATCCCAATACACAGCTTCACCAACTACAAAGAGAAAGCAGAGGGAGAGCAAAGAGGAAGAGAAGATGATAACACTTGAGTGAGTAAAACCTAGAAACAGTGTTTTCCTTCTTATTAAACCACTTGAAGATCGCTGCTGAAAATGGATTCATGGAATCATAGGTTTGGTGCAGAGTAGAAGGCAAACCCTAAAAAAAAAACAAGATGCTTAGTCAGTTGCTCGGTAATTAACAACAGGCACTTCTTCCCCTTCTGACTCATTGGGGGCAAAGATAATTCTGGGTTATGTAAACTCTCAGACAAAACCAGGCCGTTCTCCATCCACTCCCACTCCCACTCCCACACACACACACAGACACACACAGACTCTGCAGCCAACAAACATATTTGTTCAGAAGTTACAAAGCAGGTTTAAAGCAATTTAAGAGCACCTTGTTGAATGAATTTGCTTATTTTTCCTCCAGAAAAAACTATATGTATGGACTTTAAATAGGTATAATGTGTACAATTGTTTTTAACAAATTAATGAAAATACAGGTACATTTTTCGAGTCATAAATTAACTCACTTTACCAACTCTCAGATGGTAAAAAGTAAGTTTAAAAGTGACACATTAGGATTAGGCGCTTGTCTTTAATGCTTAATTATTATATGTAAGCAGACTTTGACAAGGACAGTCATACTTGATATAAAAACACCTACAAACACACTTCCTCAATTTCTTCTATGATCTAATTTATAAAACATTATGTTTTTTTGTCTTATCCCAACATTCTTTAATGCTACGTTCTCTTTAGCTTGTGTGGCAATATATGAAATAAAACTTTTTTGATTTAGGCGACACAAGTCAGAACAAGTTAACATCATTAAATTTATATCAGATTCTATCACTGCACCTGTGAATGTTCTGTGAGTTGCATCTTCATAGTTTGACATTTGTTAAAAACCTTGGGGATAATTTTGTTTCATTTTATGTTGTTTATGTTTAAGGTATGCATGAAGATGTTTTTTTGTTGTTATGGCTCTCATTTCAATTCCTGAATAATAGGAATCTTTATACCATGTCAAATTGTTGTACCCCAGTTCAATTAAATCTCTTGGTCAAACCTGCCCCGTTCAGGTTACGCACCATTTGGAGAAAATGATCCTTTTAACAAGGGATTTATTGTTAGAGTGCTGTTCTTGTATGTAGATGTGTGGCATGCTGAAGGCTCTAAGGAAATGTTGAACATTACAATGATCTCCTTAGCCCCTTGTCTCTTGACTCCACCCATCAAAAAATATGCACACACACACACACACACACACAAACATACACATACACGCCCTAGCCATAGTCGTGCTTACAAACAATCCCACTCTCCAGCAGATCCTTCCTCTTTAGAGCAAGGAGGGAAGTGAGGCCAGGGCTGAGTCACAGAGGTGGGGTGAGGGTGAGGAGGGGGAGGAGAAGGAGGAGGGCGGGGGTCTGTAAGACTTGAGTCCAGGAACAATGAACTGGGATCATCATCCAAGCTGGAGGTCTTCCTCAGCTAGTGAACAATACTCTCAGCTCTGCAGGATCCATTGGAAGGAGGAATTGGTTTATTATCAGGGCAGGGTACTGCAATTTATAAATACTAGTTTGCTTGGTTGGTTTAAGACTTTCTCAGAGTGCATCATCCAACTATAAGGACTGAAATCCCTTTTTGTTTTGACACCAGCCTGAATCTGCAACCTTGTTTTCCATCATCTTCACCAAAAAACACAAAGCATGTGAGGTTTAATGGCACCCAACATTTTTCCATTGAATGGTCGTGGTCACAATGGAAGCAAACAGTTCAGTTTTTATGATTTTGATAAAAAAAAAAAATGTAATTAAAACCGGATGAAAACATTAGACTGGCAGTTGGTGTTAACTTCCCACCCTGTGTTGGCAAAAGAGTTGTCAACTGCCTCCGCTTCAGAATCACTGCTCCATCTGTGACAGTGTTGAGCAACTCATTATTTTTAGGAATTATTTCCCAACGGTTTGCCAAATTACAGATAGTATTAGAGCGGGATGAATAACGTGTTCCTATCCTTTAAAGAACATGTGCAATTTCTTATTTAAGTGCAAGCCAGGCTTTTAAGTTTCCACATAAGAGTCTTATTCGAAAGGCAAGCTGCCAGCAGGCGTCCTGCGGGCTGAGCCCAGGGACAACCTTCAACATTCCACTTACAGGATGAACTGTATAACTGCCAATTCACACAGCAGAACAAATGACAATCAAGAGATGCTTTTGATGGGTGGTACTCACTTTGTCGAGCTTGGATTCCAACTCACACACATCCCCCTCCACTTCCTCTATGGTGGCTCTGTGGAGACACAAAAAAAAAAGTGTTTGAACAATTGTAACAATGGCAAGAAAAATGATGAAAAGACACCAGTGCCATCTTGATTTCCTCCATCACCATTTCACCACTTTTCCCTGTGTCTACTCGAAAATTCAACTAAAATATCTGCATCCTTCTAATGAAAATGTGTTTCTCTGGTTACAACATGTTCCACATGCCATGATACTTCACAGTGGTCTTGACTTCATTATGTTATTGTCTTTGAACATCTAGCATTTCATTTTTGACCAACACGCCTATGCTCTACTTTCAGTAGAGTCTGTAGCATCTACAATTAAAAGCTTAAAGCTGCGTTTGGAATTATCATACACTTGAACGGTGCTGACGCGAGCACATGCACACTATTAGAGACACCCAAATTGAGAGGTGCCATTTTGGGTAATGCCGCAGGGAGCGGTGTGTCAGGTCTGGCGTTCTGCCTTTTGAAACGTGACGAAGCAGTAAGCACAGCTTGGTTCTCCACAGGATCCACAGCCCAGGAGCCAGAGAGGCCGTGGGAGGGGATGGGGGAACTGAAAAAGGCCTCATCCCAACACAGGCTTGAATTACTGTGCTCTACTAACCTTGATGGTAACTTAAACTGTTTTACCATTATGCTGTGGCCTTGTAGGAAGGGACTTATTGTATTTGTTTCTTTTGAAGCCGTTTAATAGATCAGCCTGACCACATTCTTTCTTCAGACTTTTCTTTTATGCCCTCTGGGAGGCGCTATCTTGCACCACGGAGAAAAACAAATATATACTCAAACTCATTTATTCCTTCAGCCGTCAGGCTGCAAAATACTGGGAGCTAAACCAGATGGTTTTTAATGCTTTTAATGGTCAAATCCTATTTATTGTATTTATTGAGGATCTTGCAGACCTGTTAGCACTGATGGTCTTTTGATTTGTTTGATAGTTTTAATTGTTCCAGAATGAATCCCTTTAAGCCTAAGAGCTGCTATGACTGCTATGTCATTTTATATATATTAACCCATTTAAGCCAATATCTTTTTCAAAGGTTTCATGCATATAATTATATCAGTTGGGTCACTAACAATCATGTTATGCATCTATTTTTTACATTTTGTACTCTTTTTATTGCAGAAAATAACATTTAATGACTATTATAGTTGCCGCTGGCACAAATCTGCCCATAAACAAAAATCTATTTATCGCATGTACAAAATTATCTTCTAGAGACTTGAAAGATTAAATAGATATATACATGTCAGGGTTGAAAATCACAATAATCTAAATAAAATTACTCTTTCTGGGAGGGTTAGTCTTTTCTATGTTCTCAGGAGGAAGAGACAGGAAGTCAGTGACATCATGTGACAGTATAAAATGACTCATGAGGCTCATAGGCTTCAGTGGGTTAATAAAGTTTTCTGAACTGATTTAACTAGATTTCAGGTTTTAAATGCCATTTCCCTCAGTATTAATCACTCAGATATGAACAGAAGTTTATAGTTTGGCTTGAATGATAATGCGTTTTTTTTTCCTCTGTCAAGAAAAAGACAAGATATCGTGCCATCGCTGTCTGTGTGTGCATGTTTGTGTCTGAAGTTGAGTGTAAAGCAGAGAGGGATTAAGAGAGACACCCTCCTGCTGCAGCAGTACACGGGCATTTGCCAAACCCCCTCCAGCTGTTTGTTCTTCCGTACGGTGCCACGCTGACGGCCGCCAACATCTGGTGACTGTCAGGGAAAAAAACAAGAGGCGGGATGGGCTATCTGTGCGGTTTCATCAAGATACGCTCGGATTCACAGTTTCCTACTCAATTCGTATCGGAATTTTAAGAACAGGGATGTGTCTACGGTGTCAAAACTCAATATATTTTCAGTACTAAGAAAATTGTGTCTATAGAAGTGTGTTTCTATCGATAATGCATCAAAGTCTTATGTCTTGTTTACTTACTCGTTTATCTACATACATTCTGACCTTAGGCCAGCTAAGAGGGTGTTGTTTTATTGGCATAGAGGGTTGTAAGGTGAAACATGACATAAGCTTTTACAATTGTGCTTTATCAGCCGGTAACGACAACAGAGCTAAATATAACCTTTAAGCCTTTGGATATACTGCTGCAACACAAAGTAATAGCTTTAACTGGGCCGAAGGTATTAAGAGATCTACCGCCCGTACACTTCTTTATTGATGACTAAATGGTAAATGGCAAGTGTCAGAACGCTGATAGGTGGAAAAAACATTACAACTGAAACAAACATGGGCTCAATGCAGCCGAGCATTTGCCTTTCTTAAATCCTCGACCTAAACTGTAAATCCCAAAGTGATTCAGGAGTGAAGCTAAATCTAAACTCAAACTAGGTTGGGCTGAACATGATTTATAGCTGTTGTTCAGATGCTGTCTAAATGCTTCCAAGAGGAGGAAACAAGTTGGCCTTACATCTATTAAGAGTCATTAATCAGAACAGGAAGGACAGGCAAGCAGCACGTTGAGTTGTGGAGATGCCAGAATCAAACTGTTGGGTCTGCAGAAATGTACAAAACTATTTAAATAGAATCAAATGTGTTAAGTCTCAATCCAATTAGACACACTGGAGCAAAAGTGATTTTACTCCTTCGGTTTAATCTACTAGACTAATACCATGACCTGACATTAACGTTTACCATCTGTTATATCTATATATACTTAACAGTTTAAGAAATAGAGTCTAGGGCAGTGGTTCTCAAAGTGAGGTCTGGGGACCCCCGGGGGGCCTTGAAGAGGTGCCAGGGGGTCCCCAAATAAGGAGAATAATTTATTTTTCACTATAATTCCACAATGACAGAATGTAGTAGGAAAACAAAATAATTTATATTATTTGTGTATTATTTTCCCTTTGCACGTGCATTTATTTAATTTTAAATTTTATTTCCCATTTTATATATTGAAGTGAAAATTAATGGGGTGAGTGAATAAATTCATATATTTTAAAATGTATAATTTTTTGTGAAAATAATACCTAAATAAGTATATTATCTAAATTAATTAAATAGAAAATTAAGTAAATATGTACATTTATTGGTATATTTATTCATGTCCTGAGTCATTACTCATACATTTATTCTTGATTATGTCAGTTTCAGTCCTCCATGATTTTCGCCCTGGGTTTTCTGACACTTTCTTTAGAAAATATCTTCTTGGATGTGGTCCGTGGTCTAGTTTTCGTGATTTTAAGGGTTCTTGATGTGAAAAAGTATGAGAACCACTAGTCTAGGGGAATGACCTTAGTCCTGATTACTGCCTGCAACATGGGAACAGTGTCAGTCTCATCGTAGTAGTCTGTGGTTTTAAGAGATTTCGTTTCGCAACTCAAACACAGCGGAGTGACCTAAGGACTTAAGTAGAAGAGGAAGGCAGGAACAGGGTCACAACCAATAAAGAGCGTGCTTCTCTCAAAGACATTAACCCTGGTCAAAAAGCTAAAGAGCACGCCACAAGCCCTGTTTGCCTTTGTGGGTGGTTACAGGCTATTTATTTCCTTGATGAATCACCTGCAATCATGTCTAGTGTCTGGATTTAAGAGGATTTCCACGAGCTACAATCCCCGGTTCTCCAACAGCAGCCGGAGGGAAGGGCTGAAGCATTCGTGGAGAAGCATGATTTTTGTGTATGCTTAAGAAAAATCACAAGGGAATGAGGTAATTACGCTGATACGAGTCTAAAAACAGGTCAATTCTTATGTGAATATCATCTTTCTAATCTAAATAAACGCTGTAGGACTGATTCACCCTTGATAAAAGGCACTTGACCCCCCACCTGCTCCGGTGGAGCTGCTCAAGGGCAAACGGCAGGACACATGCTGTAATGACAGGTTCTGATTAACTGAGTGAGTCAAAGGAAGGAGGGGGGTTGGAAAAACTGGCCACATAGTCAACTTTCCCTGGATGGAAAATGCTTTAGAAAAATTAGCTGGGGAAATGTAACCCAAATGTGTGTCAGTCCGTCGCTCTCTCGCTTTCTTCGCGGCCACGAATGTGACTTATTTCCTTTTAATCTCGGGAACCTGGCCCTGCAGGGCCGACTTGTGAAAGTGCTGACGGAAGATAAGAAAAGGAGGGGCCCTGGCAAAATAAAAATCTGGGCCACTGCCTCCCAGCTCTGACCTTGGAGCGTGTCCAGGCAGCCTGAGTCGGGATAATGAGCAGAAGAAAAAGGCATGAGACACAGACTTTGGGTTCTAATAAACCTCTTCTTCGCTGGAAAACGAAGGCTGCAATAAAACATGATTCTCATACCAGACAAATACAGATTGCAGTTACAGTCCTCCATGGTGCATATCACATACACAGCGTCTGGGGATGGAAACCAGAGAGGAAGACTTCAGCTGCAATCCTCCTCATTCTATCAATCCCACTGATGATGGTAGACTGAGGCACTCCACCTTTCTATAGGTCCCAATAGCAGCTGAAGGTGTATTAAATCAATCATTTAATACAAAACCTCCCTTTTCAGGTTCGTGATTCTTCTCGAATTTATTTTAAAGTGTTGAAATCTAACACTAACAGACTTGTGCACTTTAGGGCGAGACGCTAAGTTAAACAGGACCAAGGGGAAGCTACGGCAACTAAGGGGAGTTCCTTTTCTGTTTTATTTTATTTATGTTATACAACTGCTGTTTATCCTGAACTATTGGCAACTACCAGCTGAACTTCTGAAAGTCAAACAAGGGCATTTTTTTGCTTCATTATTTGCTCTACAATCTCCTTCAGTCTGTGCACAACGGCATACACAAAAAGGATATGACATGGTTTATACAAAGCTCGAGATGAACGACCTTTAAATTGTCTTATCCCAAGCTATTGATACTGAAAGCTACACAATAAAAAGGTGATTTCAGAGGGATGTACTTGTATGTATCTTAATGAAATGTTGAATAGATTTAAGCATAGAGATAGATAATGCACCTACCTACATAACAAGTGGGCAGGGTTTATCTTTGTTTTTTTGTGCTGTAAAACGCAACATCCTCACTGACCTTCATTTTTTCTTAAGAGTGCAGAGATCTAGAATAAACAGAGTATTTAATCAGTAATATTTTTTAAATAGAAAAGAAAGCCAAGAATCCACTGATGGCCATGAGAAATTCCTTTTATATTCTCCGCCAAACTGCAGAGATTTTCTAAACACCCTCAGGCATGTAAAAGACGTTGATAATAAATTTAGACCAAATATGTTCCCAAAAGAGCGAGCGGGGGGCGTTTTGTTTTTCGTAATGCGACGTTATCTCAACAAAACGTTGTGGCATCAATAGGCCTGCATCTGTCAAGAGCCCACATGGAGCTATAAAGTAAAATAGATGATAAGCAGACGGCCTGGATGATGCCGGTGTTTTGCTTTCGGTGTAAAGGACTTCTGGACAAATATCTGATTCCTGGCTCCTGCTGAAGCAGACAGGTACAACAGACTTTATGTAGAGAAGATGTTATCACCGATCCCATCGCACTGAACTCCATTAGACCTTTCATTCCAAGTGGTTTTGTAGCATCAATGGTGCATCCAAAGTTTTGGAGTTTGTTTGTGTTGGTGACAAAACTTTGATAAAAAACGCCCTTGTAGAAGTACAGGTTAGGATATTTGGATTATTTACATTCCTGACATTCATACTGGTTAAGAGCAGATGAATAAATCTGGTGTTTGTTTTGAAGTTTCTATCGTGATAACCATTCAGGGTTTCCTCTAGGATTTTTTCTTAGCAGCAGAGGCAGATTCTCACAACAAACAAATGACACTTGACTGCAGATTCTACTTTTACAACAAATTTATTTAAAATTGCAGTCAGCAGTTACGTAACCGCATGCAGATAATAATGTTAGCAAAATGCTATCAATTAGTTTACTCACGTTAGAGACCCTAACTTGGCAGCTGATATTACTTGTATTATCCATTATCTGCCAGTTATTTTCTATATTAACCTTCCTCTTGTGTTAGTTTGCTGTTACTACCACTTATATTAATGTGTCGGTTTTGACCCATGTCTTAAATCAGCTGTAAAATACACTAAAAACAATTATTTATCAGCCAATTTGCTTCTTATCTTTTGATTACCCTGTTAGGTTTCCTTAACCATGAAAATATTGGTTATAATATTATTTGGTGTGGGTCTCTGGGCCTTTTTTTGACAGTATATGCCTCAATATTCCTTTTTTTAAATGGTAAAAGGAGGATAAAGAGAATGATAGAGAAATGCTTGTTTTTTGCAGGTAAACTGGAGAACAAGAAAAAGTGAAAATCCCCTAAAGCTACAATGTTTAGGAGAAGAGCTGGCTGTCATTGTGTTGGCTAATTTTATAATATATTATTGTAATTTAATGTATTTTTTAATTATTATTGCTTTATAGATTCATTTTTATAACTGGGTCATTTCATAATTTAAAATAAAAAAATGTATTTGGTTGAATTAGACATATCTGACATAAGTCAAAAAACCTTAATGCAAAAAATGAATTTACGTGGTATTTTATGCATTTAAATGATGGCGACCCTAATACAAGAGCAAGGTTAATCTTTTGGTCAACCAGAAAATTTTGATTAATTTCACTACCATGAACACAGAGATACTCTGCTTACTATCAGAGAAAATGAAGGAAACCAGCAAATTCACATTCAAGAAAGTCTGAAGCAGTGATTTTTTTGCACTTTAGCTTGTGGTAATTTATCAGATTAGTTATGGACACAGGCTTTCTCAGCTTATTCAACGAATAGCATCAGAGACAAATACTACCCAATATCTGATTGTCCTCACAATCATATTCTCCACTCATTGACCTTAGCGGCAAAGACAGGAGCCTGTGTGATGAAGCGTGGGTGGAAGGAGTCGATTTAAGCAGAAAAACAGAAAACATATGATTACAAGCTTTTTCACGAAACGAAACAATATATTAGGGAACTAAGATGTCCTGGTTTAAACGCTTTTTGGGTGTGAGGGTGAAGCTGAGGCTAAATATAGAGAGACGTGCGGTAGGAACCAGACTACAGCCCATGAAGAAGAAAAGGGAAAAAAAAGGCTGCCTTGTAAACCACATCATTGAGAAAGAGGCCAATTCAGCATCACTGAGGGAATGTTTAGGTCCTAGTTCTCTTTAAGTTGACCAACATCACGCAAAGGGTCACTGATCCACTCTCTGTGCCAGACTGTAGTTCACAATACTATACATATAGAAGGTAAAATGGTTGCTTGGACTATATTGGTCTGGTAGATGAAGATAGATGAAGGTTATTCACTTATTTAAGACAAAGAAAGCAGCAAATGCACATAATTGAGAAGCTGGAATTACCAACATTTTGTCTTTTTGTTGCTCGCTAACCTTGAATGATTATTAAATTACAGTAATCAACAAATCAAATGTCGACTAATAGTTCACACAGACAAAACGACCGCTGAAAATAGGTACTGCATGGTCTATGCTTATGTGGCGGCTTGTCAGGACTCCCACTAAAAATCTGTGCATTCGACTCATGCTCCTTCGAGTACAGCCACATGAAAGGGTCTTATTTTAGCAGCGGGTGACTGAGGTTCTGACACCAACAACCAAACAGCAGAAGCAGACAAAGCCTCAGATTCTCTCCGATACCCCCCACCACCACCGCCACCTGTTAGTCAGAGCTCTGACTACATAGTAAACCTAAAAACCCAGATAACTTCTTTTCCTGTGACTCAATGACCCAAAAAAAAAAAAACTCAGTGCCGCCTCTCATGCCCTGTGTGCACTTTTCATGCAGGCGTGAGGCAGCTAAACAGATTTGTCATCCGCGCTGCCAACACAATAGAGTCTTCTGTGGGGCCTGCTGCACAGACCTCGGCTCTTCACAGGCATAAGCCAACACTCAAAGATCATCTGCTCGTCGCATATTTTCACTTTCCTCTTCCCTGGAAGAGCTTCTTGAATGCAGAAACACTGCAGGGTTAGATTATTTATATAGTTATGCGTTTCCATTGCTCATGGCCATTTGTAATTATTTTTTTTTTTCCAATTCATCATGAGAATAATCACCAGATTATTCAAAAAATGACAATAATTGTTAGTTGTAGCTTTACGGTTATGAGTTGTGGAAAATATACTGTAGCATAATCTTGGCTCAACAACCAGAGTTAAAGATATAGTTTTACCTTTTTTTTTTTTTACCTAGTTTTACTGCTTTACCTTTTTTTTGTCAAAATAAGGTGTTTCCAGACCAGTGAGGCAGAGTTGTAGGTTGTGCAGCTACTTCTATGTGGCTAATGGTAGTTTTTGGTTTCCCCCATATCAGCAAATACACGATCCAACAACTCCCAAACGCTGTGGTGGATGAAGCAAATACAGTTCTGTCTCATAATGTTCCATTATCTCATAGTATGGTGAAGTAAGTTTGGGTAATATTATGCTGTAAATATATTTTATCTATAATGGTATGAATATTTAACTTAATATTAAATAAAATATATTCATACAGTAGCTGGTAATTAGGTGTTACATTTTTAATATTTCTAGAATTCCAAAGCTTAACTTCCCATGGAAAGTTTCTGGAAATTTACTGGAAATACAGCCAAATTCCACATTTCCTACATTAGAAAAGCTGTACTCTACGCAGTCCAAAACAGGCTTAGTTTGAAATGAATGCAGCCAATCTAGTAGAGATATTCTGATAGTTTAATACTATTATGTTATGTAGTGTCCAATAGTGTTTTGTCTTCTCATCTAACCTTTGTCCCCTTCATTAATGTGTAAAGTATTTATTGAAGTACTGTTTTTTTTTGTTTAATTTACATTCTAACACCTGCTATGACACCTGAGCATTAGGGATGAATAAAGTGAAAATGAAATGAGAGTGGCCTTGGCCAACAAGTCAACACTTTCAGTGTGCTGCTGTGGATGGAAATGACAGAGTGCCGTGACGTAGATCCTGTAATTGTTAGAGAAATGGAGCAGTGGTGATATAGAGGGAGGGTCCCGCTGGTGCTAAAACACACCATTAGACGCACAAGCTTCAGCAACACCAATGAGATGAGGTCATCTCTTGCAGATAAACACTGACGCAGGCTCTTGGGGAAATTCTGGATGTCTTGTAATTAGTAAACACTCATTCTGCATCCTCCTGAAGTCACAAGTAAACAAAGACTGAGGAGAGTGTGGGTGTTAAAACAACAATATAATCAGCGATTAGTGTGGATTTTCCAGCCAAGAGGAAATATAGAGGAATGGCTGTGATTGACAGTAACAGGTTAACACACTTACTGCATATAAGGGATAAATCACATTTATATGGCAGCTTTCGAGTCTTCTGACCATTCAAAGTGCTTCACACTACAGACAGCACCCAACTAACAAACAATAGATTCCAAGAGGTTGTTTTTAAGCTGGATCTTTCCTAAGTAATTATATATTCTTGTAGTTAATCGTAGAGGCCACTGGCACAGAACCCTTCTCATGTTCTATGATGCAGTCCTTTCCCTTGTAAATTGACTGATTCATCCTGTAGACACATCTTCTCATTACGTTTTGGTAATGGCAACTTTCGTTTCCATGGAGATAACTGGAGATAAAGCACTAGCCTTTGCTTTATCAGCCATGATAAATAAGGTTAACTCGCATGGAAACAGTGAAGTATCCAAGATGGTACCAAGGTTGCTCGGTTATGGGAAAAATTATTATCAGGATTGTTTTGGTCAATATCGAAATCACACTTTTTAGTTACACAATGATTTTGTGTCTTTGTTTGAGATGGTTAAACAGATGTTGTGTAGCCAAGAGTCATGGATCTTACCCAATAGCAACGTTAGGTTGCTTCGGTTTTTCGTTGCATTTTTTGAACCCGAAGTGTTCCAATATAAGACAAACGTTGGCGAACGTTTTTCTCAACCCAACGAACCTGGCCTGACACCTCACTCACTCTCACAGAGACACGTGCAACAAGGAAGTGGGCGAGACGAGGGCGGAGAACGTTGGAGATGATGTATGGAGTGGTGCTGCAGCAGAAAGGGGAACTAGGTGCGCGATTCAAAACTTGTGAATGCAATACGGCATTTTATAAACATTTATAGACATCAGTCAGCGGTCGTTTGTATCTACGAATGTATCTCGGGGGAACTTCTGTACAAGCTCACGTTCATTCACCCTTTTACACACTGACGGTGGCGGGTTCCATACATGGTGCTAACCACTCATCAGGATGTAACCCAATAACCTGATGACTCACACACATTCATGCACTGATGGTGCAGTCACTGGGAGCATAGCGGGGTTAAGTATGTTACCCAATAACACAGCGACATGTGCTGAGGAGTTCAATACGCCCGGCCAATAAAACAATATATTGTCAATATCCACATTTATCAATACAATATGAAAATAAATAAATAGAACATCATATATTGCTTGATAATGGAGCAATCATTGACCTTAAACAGTCAGACATCTGACAGACAAACTGAGTTTAATACAAAGTGGTTATATTCAACATCAATAATCATTGTTATCCACTGAAATGAAATATTTTATTACTTCCCACAATAAGTTAGGGATAATAAATAGGGGTAATAAATATTAAACTAATGAAAATGTTTTTTCTTCTCATTTATTATTAGTAATATCAAAGGGAACTTTTACTTATTTCATTAAAATGAAGACCAAATAGGAAAAGCACATGTAAACGTGAGTAGTGTATATCAATATATGTTCTAGCTATATCGACCACCTCTACATTTATGTATTAAACGTAGCTATTGAAGTTAAAATGCTGCCTAAATATTCATAAGAAAATCATCAATATTTATTGATATTGATCTATACAAATAACTTTATAATTTTTTTTTTATAGGCCAGCCCTATTGAGACCTTTAATCAAGTAACTCTCAGCAGTGAAATGTTGCCTTTAAGCATTTTAAATAATGCTAGATTTGGAAGTTGAGACCATACATTTCATTTTAACTCTCTGTGCTGTCCTACTCCTAGGAGCAGTAGCATTATAGCAGGAGTGCCGCCAGTCCTTGTTTAATTAACCATTAATTGACATTATTAATAACCATTAAAAGGAAATGGACCACGGCTCAATTAAATCAAACCGAAACGAGCTCGGAGCGCTAACGAGCCTCCAGCTGGAGTCCCATGGGAAAGTGTCCTGGGCGTATCGCTCATCACCACCAGGCTCTGGATTGTGGATCAGCGGAGGCTGCCAGGGATCTGCTGACGCTACAGCTGTGACTCAGGGGAAGCTGCGACCAGGCCTGTTGGACCGATGACTTCATATCATGGCACGCCGCCAGGCTCAGGATAGGGAAAACCAATCAGGAACAAGCAATTATGTTGTAATAATTAACGAGAAAGTGAAGACAGGGAAAACCGAGCCCCTAATTACATTTCTTCTCTTCTGGGCAGGTCTACTTGGGCGATATAAAAGCATATCAGCTCTAGTCTTGTGCTTTATTTGTTTAATTTCTTCTTGTTATGCTTCGTTTTATGGCCCAGTCAGGACTAGTATCAAAACATTTCAGCTCATCCCAGCTGTTTAAAGTCAAAATGGAAACTCTAACTACAAACCACACAAAGCCTCTTTATGAAAATGATATTCCGTATATTAGTCTCTTTTTTGTGTCTACGCAGCAGGGTGATCAAATATTAAATATGTGAAACATTTATTCCTATACAAGTGAGAAGCAAAGCAATGATCCTCTAAAGGGATTTTTAAAATGTCATTCTTGAAGTGGCGCCAGCAAAGCTCTCGAGTTTAACGTCTATCCTCGAGTGGAAAAGTAGGCTACTAGGGTTTACTGCCAAAAATACATAATAGTGTACTAGTATACTAGTGCATCTCTCCTCCGGGCTGCAGGCATGGTTTACGAGCAAAGACGCAGCTTCCCAACGCAAATGAGGATGGGAGCAAAAAAGAATATGTGGGATGTGCCAAATCACCACTTGAAAACAACCCTCTCCACATTTGGGGGCTCCAGATTCTCCGACACAAAGTTGAAAGCAAACACCAAAATGGAAACAGATGTTGTGTGAGTGAGTGAGAAGCTGCTCAGTGTGCGCTGGTGTGTATTTCATGTTTTCATCCATTCGCCGTTTCTCTCCCCGCTTTGTCCTCTTCTCTGGCCAAACATAACGAGTAGGGGGGGTTGGGGAAAAATGAGCAGAGCGGTGATGGTCGGAGTGGAAAACTGCGCCGCGAGAATCTCCGATCGGTCCCATGATGAGCGAACACTGCGGTCAGGAAACTCTGAGATGACTCCGCTTGAAGAGCAAAGGTCAGGGAGAGAGACGTGGATGAAGATAGGGCGTTATGAAATGAAATGGCTTCCCTTCACATACGCCACTGAATGGAAAGCATTCATTATCTTGATATTTAGGGTATTTTTTTCAATGAAGATAGAGAAATACACTCTATAGATTTCTAATGTGATAAATGACTATTCTAGATGCAAATGTCTGGTTCTTGGTGCCATATCTACATAAGTGTATAGAGGCCCATTTCCAGCAGTTTTCCAAAGGAAAACAATCAATGCTACAGAGATAACAGCAGAGATAGGGAGAGATGATGACAGGAGAGATGGGGGCGGGGGGCGTATTTGATCCTGTAAAAGCTCTCGGCCTCAGTGAGTTCGGCCAGATCTCACATTAAAAGACATTAGCAAGGCTTCATGCTTTTTCCGGCTGCTGCTGCTGCTGCTTTTGGTGTCACCAATACCATGGGAATCAGTAGACGCATGAAAAGATTTATCATGTTTCGTTGGCCTGAACGATCGTTTCA
Organism: Lepturacanthus savala; assembly: GCA_030544235.1. NCBI lineage: Eukaryota > Metazoa > Chordata > Actinopteri > Scombriformes > Trichiuridae > Lepturacanthus > Lepturacanthus savala. The sequence goes on from CM060481.1 coordinate 22,137,668, forward strand.
GATCGAAAAACAGGATTTCAGGCAACGTGAACTTAAGACTTTTTTACTCTACTTTAAGTTAAGACAGATGCTCTTTAAGTTCTCTTCAGTTCCAGCTGTGTTACATTAACAATTAAAAGTGTTAATCGAACACTTTACACTGTGCAGTGACTTTCTTCCACACTCATAAGACGTGGTGGCAGCAGCAGCAGCAGCAGCAGCAGAGGAATGTGCCTGTTGCTGTGTCCGGTTGAGAAGCAAAAAGCGAAGAGAAATCAATATTTTAATCCCATAAATGATAAAAATAAACTCCTCCCGACAGATTTGGAGCAGCAGTGTTTGGCTCTCCTCCACGCCTCTCTGCTTCAGAGTTGCCCGCCAGTCAGTGCCCGTCTGTCGCCTAGAGACGGCTCGATCCCCCGCCGTGTCCGAGGGCGTCTGGACGCTACAGCGCCTCTTGAGGGGGGAAGTGGTATTAGAAGGGCGACTCGGGTTTAGCACGTTGCATTGGTGGAGCTGCAAAGTCTGTGAAATAACGTCATCACTGTTGTTTCTCTATATAGTTTTTATAGTTCTGGTTCGTGTTTGGATTTTAATTTATAGCCAGATTTAGCCTGGGTATTCTCGTCCGTCTTTGCACATGAATTCACTTCGCTCTGCAATTCAGTCTGGACACCAAGGACCCAATTTTCCCCTTAACGAGGCAGCCAATCACAGAGCAGGGGAGGGCAAGACGGTGATTTGTTGAAAACAGAGCATCCAACATGGCAACTTTTAGTGCTAAACTATCTTGTTCGGAAAAAATCATAAGGAAAAAAAAAAATGTGTCTTCACTGTATCACAGGTTAATGTGTTCACAATATTGACAGATATTTATTTAGTTATTTTAATTAGTATTAAGTCCTGTTTATCTGTAGTTTCATTGCTAAGAAACATTTAGCTTAATATCCTAATATATACTATGGTTCAAAAATGAGTGTTTTCCATGGTTCTTGTAGCATTAGAACACCGGAATGATAGTTGCTGGAAATGAGCCTCTATACACCTATGTAGATATTGCATAAAAAAACTGAATTTGCAGCTAGAATAGTCATTTACCACAATATGTCAGTCATCTTCTATACCTGCTTATTCCTCATTAGGGTCGCGGGGGGTCTATCCCAGCGCATTAAGGCGAGAGACAGGGATACACTCCAGATGGTCGCCAGCCAATCGTGGGGCACACACACCATTCACACCTACGGGCAATTAACTGGTAGCTAGAGTAGCTGGTGAAAACCCACACAGACACGGGGAGAACATGCAAACTCCACACAGAAAGGTCCCAGACCCAGGACCAAGGAGGTCTTGAACCTGCGACCTTTTTGCTGTTAGGCAACAGCGCTAACCCCTGCTCCACATTAACAATGTATAGAATGTATTTCTGATTAGTTTGAAGTTATCTTCACTGAAAAAGCAGTGCCATTCTTTCAAAAATAAGGAGATTTCGAAGTGACCCAAAACTATTGAACTGTAGAGTGTGTGTGTGTGTGTATGTGTATATATATATATATATATATATATATATATATATATATATATATATATATATATATATATATATATATATATATATATATATATATATAAAGTACAAAGTACATTTATTTGTTTTGGTTCCTCATCACTGACCATGACCACAGGCCTGTCTGCATTTCTGCTAATATAGTTTGCTTAGCTATGATGAACTGTCCTAAAACATGACTCAGCGATCTAATATCAGCAATTAAATCGATTAAAACTGAGTCTGAAGATGATGCAAAGGATGAAAGAAAGAAGGTTCACAGGCAGGGTGACACGTTTCAACTGGAAGAAAAAAAACTGTCGGTGCTTTAAAGAAACTCTAGTTAGAACCAAATGATCGGGACCCTCCGTCTTCTCCAGCTGTCCTGGACACACACACACACACACACACACACACAGATGTGTAACTATACATAAAAGGTGTGTGTGAGACCAATTTCACTAACGCAACTGGACTGCAATTGTTCTCTTTTGTTGACTGTGACCATAAAGGAAAAAAATTAAACCGTTTCATTCTTCTGCAAACAACTTTCAAACATCTGTTCCTCATTCTTGCAAGAGAGAGAGAGAGAGAGAGAGAGGGAGGATGTAGCAGGGGCCGAGGGAGGAGGCGCTTTGTCAAATCTCTGGAAAACCCAAAAGATCGAGTGAGGAGGAAGTTGAGAGCAAACGTCCCATTTCGGATGGAGTTTTTTAGGAGTAATGATGTCAGAGGTGACACAGAAATCCATCACATGAGTGTCAACCACCTGACAAAAGCTGGAGAGCTCATTTCCAACGTGGAAGGTGTCGAGACCCCAGTATTTACAGAAACAGAACGCCTCAGTTTCTGGTGATACTGGCATTTTTATGTCATCTAACACATGTCAACTAGGGTTTTACTGTCTGATTGACAGTTCCTACTAGTTTTACCCTTTTATTAATCAAGTTCTCAAGAAAAATGGTAATATTGGCACTTTTATGTCATCTAAAGACATGTCAAATTCTGACTGGCATTAGTATTATCGAGCAATAACCTCTAAGGAATATATATGGAAAATGAGATGTCCTATCCTGCCAATACTGGTGTATTATACTCTGTATTTATAAGGTTACAGGCGTTCCAGCTTTCATATTTAATACATAATATCCCGTTTTTACATTATTCATAAGCAGAAAAGAAGCAGTGGAGAGGGTTGCCACCGCAGGAGGCTGTGTTTGTTTTCCTATCCCATCCGGCTGGCCCCAGCTTTCTTCCAGACAAAAATAGAAAAGTGGCAGCAGGCGACAAACAGCTGATTAGCTGAGGTTAGCCCCCCAGCTAGCTAGCTTTGTGATAATAATAACAGTAATACAGTAGTGATGAAAACATTAACTAAACAGGACGGGGCAGGTTGTCACCGCCTCTCACCTGAACCTTGGGGAGTCCTTCAAACACTCCTCGAAGTCCACGGTGATCTTCATGTCGCCGCAGTGACTCGGACCCGTTTGATTGAAGCGGTAAATCCACTCTTCGAGTCTCCCTGGCTAATTAGCTCGCGTGCTAACGTCCCCGTGGCTCCGTCCGAAACCCGCCGGGCTCCACTCTGTCGCCCGCTCCGCTAGCCTGCTAGCCCTGAGAGGCCAGCAGCGACGATTCAGGACTCACAAGGAATGCGACCATAAACGAGCGTGTGTTTGAACGCGAGAGCTGCCAAAACTATTTCAGACGCGGGCCAGCGGTCAGTCCCGAAAACAGAGAGCGAGTCCGGGCAGCTGGGTCATAGCAGAGAGAGAGAGAGAGAGAGGAGGCTTTTCCTTTTTTCAACGCAGATACTACAGACCACACAAAGATCGTCTATTGAGGCAGTGAATGGGTCACGCACGGAAAATAGAATCCGTTTTTTTCCTGGTGCGCATGCGCACAGCCTCTAATTATGTCTATAACATTGATAGAATAGATATGAAAACTATACCAGTAAATTGTCACATTTATTGAATTTTCCAATTAATTCATTCATTATGTATTATTCACTTTTATTTGATTTTACATTTTATTTATTAATTAATTTAGTTTTTTTATTTATTTATCCCCATTTTATTTTCACCTCAATATATACATTTTTAATTACATAATATTATGTGCAATTGGAAAATAATCCGCACATAAAAGGAAATAAACACTACTAAGTAAATACATTTATTTATTTTAAATTATAGCAGTCATCAATACCAATCTTCCTACGTTGTGGAATTATAGTGAAATTTCTACTTTTTTCTGGGGACCCCCTGCCACCTCTTCAAGGACCCCTGGGAGTCCCTGGGCCTCACTTTGAGAACCACTGGTCTATAGGAATGAAAATATTAACATGTCTAATTTCTATGGTTCCTCTCAAAGTTTATATAATCAGTGGTGGATGAAGTACTCAGAGCTTTTACTCGAGCACATTACAGGTAAAAGTCCTTAAATGGAAAATGTTACATAATCTAATATAAAATTATTATCAGTAAAATGTACTTGAAGAATAAAAAGCAAAAAGACACATTATAGAGACTTTGTCCTATATTATATTTGCTTTTAATCACCAACAAACACATGTGGCAGCATTTTTATTTTATTTTTGATTATTTTATTTAATTCAATGTGGATTTTGGAGATAATTTGAATTATTAGTAAAAATACTGCATCATAAAATATTATTATATTATATGTTTGTTTAATTCTTTATATGGCAGCGTTTAAATAAAGTGCATAGCATGATTAAAACAATCAAAAAGGCATTTTAAACAGTAAGAATATTAAATATATAAAATAGTATAGGTGATAGATAGAATATAGATAATATAAAATAAAGGCACTACACACACACACACACACACACACACATATATATGTATATATATATATATATATATATATATATATATATATATATATATATATATATATTCGAGACTCAAAAACCTGCATTTTTACACCTTTTTGTGATCGAAAATGTTTTCTTTGATTGAAGTTTCATTTTTTTTAATTGTAAATTTGATCGAAGTAATCTTTTTTTGTGTTTAGCCCATATTGCTGAAATCCAAGAGGAGTGAGCCCTCTGTCTCCGCGGATACAATCTTCGTGTGAGTTGACGGGCGCTTCCCGGCGCTTCCTGATCCACAGGGAACGAACCTTCAGCTCGGCCTCATTTATTGCTCAACCCTGTGTATTTATTTACATAACCGCCCTCTATACACACCCATTATTCAACAGGACGTCAACGCGACGCGCGTTTAACCCGCTGACATGTTATTCGCGGGTGAAACGAATCCAACTGACCGCTTTTCTCGCGCTCCGAACGCGCTTTTACGATTGAATGAAATGCGTCAGATGGTGCGTTCAAGCTTTATCCGTAAACTCCAGAGCAGAGCAAACAGGAGGATAATCCCCACATGAACACAGTCCAGGCTTCATCCTATTACAATCACCGCGCCAGAAATCCAAAGGGAACGGTCCGATGTGTTGTGTTACAGCGCCACCACGTGGGAGAAAAGAGTCACTGTCAATCAAAATCAGAAAAATAGATTATTATTATTATTATTAATCAGTAATCTTCTAAAACACCAATATACATTATTATTACAATATTATTTAACTACACTATACTACATATATAATGATCTTTTATATATCAATATATATATAAATTATATATATTATATTATATAATCATGTAGACAACTCGAACATTTAATCAATTAATAATAATAATAATAATAATAATAATCAGTAATCTTCCACCACACCAATATACATTATTATTACAATATTATTTAACTCCACTATACTACATCTATACTGATCTTTTATATACCTGTATTTACATAATCATGTAGACTACTCGAACATTTAATCAATTTCATATTTTAACTTTTTTTCATTAATTTTTTAGTTTTTTTTTCATAAATAACTTTCAGGGAACCAGTGTATTATTATTATTATTATTAATAATAATAATAATAATCAGTAATCTTCCATCACACCAATATACATTATTATTACAATATTATTTAACTACACTATACTACATCTATACTAATCTTTTATATACCTGTATTTATTTTTATTATTATTATTTACTAATTTAATATTTTCACTGTTTTCATTAATTTTTTATTTTTTTTAATAAATAACTTTCAGGGAACCAGTTGATTATAATTAATGTTATTATTATTAATTATTATTATTAATCAGTAATCTTCCATCACACCAATCTACAATACTATCACAATATTATCTACACTACACTATACTACATATATACTCATCTTATATATATATTTACATAATCATGTAGACTACTGGCACTTTTAAGCAATTTCATGTTCATTATTTTTTTGTCATTTTAAAAATATTATTAAAATATTATTATTATTAATCAGTAATCTTCCATTTTTTTAACTTTCAAGGAGGCAGCGGTCTCGTCTCTTTTCCAAATGGTATGAAAATGAACTTGCAGTGTGTTGATATATTATATTACCATATTGTTGCACGTCAGATGTACAAAAAACTGAGTAAAATAGATTAGTTTCCTTCACGGTATTGAATTTAATCTTTAAACCTCCTGATACAGGGGCAGCACTTAGTTTTATTCATATCACATAAGAAACCTCAGCTCTAACACTAAATAAAGTACTTTTTTATCTGTAGTAAAACACAATGTTGCTGCTACAGCCTCAATATATATCGTCAACATCCACATAATCAATACAATAAGAAAATAGATTAAATATTATCAATAGTAGGGCTGCAACTAATGACTATTTTGATCTTTAGTTTAGGTTTGAGCTATTTCTGATTAATTGAGTCCTTTATTCTTACAGAATATATTCTTCATGTTCTGTGATGATCCTCAGTGATAATTGATCTTTGAATTAATATCGTATTAATCACTGAAGTTTGCAGATAATTTAGCTTATTTCGTCTTCCTGATTTGAGTCAGTTTTGTCTTGTTTTAAGTTTTAAATAAAGTATTTTTTTATCTGTAGTAAAAGACTATTGTATATTTTAGAATAGACTATATTTACTCTGTAACAGCAACATAAATAGATTCTGACTCTTCTACAGTCACCTCACATGTTGCAGATTACTTTTGAAGGTTTAAGTACATAACATTTGTGGTTGTAGAGAAATTCCATATTTATTATCATTTATAGCAGGAAAACTGAAAAAATACACCTGGGGCTTAAGTGAAGAAGGCAAAAAAATAAACATATAGGTTGCAGATAATAAAAATAAGTCATGTTTATGTGATATTATGAGTAAAAAAAGCCTTTTGTTCTTCAGATTTACAGACACTGATCATAAACCACAACAGACACCGTTTCCTAGCAACTTTGTTTAATGAAGAGACAAAACCAAAACTGAATATACACAATCTCATGATTAAGAACATGCAAACTGGAAATACAAAACGACTTTAAGATCCACGTCGTGTAGAGACGGACACACAGTGCAGAGTCCAGGGGGACTGCTTTATAGTCTATCACCCAAACAAAAAAGGAAGATGGAGGAAACACAAGGCAAAAATAAAAAGTTAAAAAAAAGTAACACGGAGCATAGTCTGTTCATATTACACACATACATAAATACATAGGAGGCACATTCGACAGGTAATAACCACCTAACGGGTGATCATGTTAGTCATGTTTGGACCATCTTGTCCTTCTGTCTTACTCCACTTCTTAAGATTCATCTCAGCTTCTCTGCAGCTGTCCGTTTTTAAGTAAAAAAAAAAAAATCTGTATTTCCAGACATATTCTTCTTTCTTTTACAACAATCATGTGATAATGAACTGCTCAGCTGTTTGTTTGTTTCTACTCATCACACTGAGTTCTTGTTGGGGAGTGGAAACGCTTTAAAAGGATCAGGTTCCTTTGAACCTCCGTCATGGAGAGAGAGAGAAAACACCAAATACTAAACTACAGGAGAAGAAAACTGCTAATGGAAGTTTGCAGAAGTCATACTGTTGGTCAGCGATATTTCCTTATTTCCTTGATGTCAATCACAGTGAGGAATTAAAGCTTAAAAAAAATACTCTCAATACCTTTTTTTGTCCGTTTTAACAATATTTGCAGATTTTTCTGACAGTTGTAGGAATTCTAAAACATCACAGAAATTCTCCATCCGCCTCCGTAAGCCTTAGTGGTTTAAATCCACCGCCGACATCCTGCATTCCAACGCGCTTCTTTAACTGTCTCAGTAGCATCGACATCTTTCTTTGACATTCCCACGCTGCATCAAGACACACTTAAGTAGATCGGACAACATTAAATAAAGCATCAGGCGAGAAATCGAACAAAAAACGGACGACTGTACCTTCGAGAGAGGGCACGTATCTACATAAGATGGTGTTTAAAGCTCTAACTTGTTAAAGACTGGAGCTTTCTCCATCAGTAGCACACTCTAGACCTCAGTGGTGACATTTTTAATACTGTCCCTTCTATAATCTGAAGGAGCTGAAATGTTTTAATTGCCGGTCATGACCCGGTCTTTCCAGTTGTGATCTCAAAACTTAAATACTGGATCCTCCTGGACCTGATTTGCAAGAGAATATTTATTACTGCTTATTATTACTAGAAAATGTGCTTCTTGATAGAAAACCAAAACAGCAAATTCATCAGTAGACTGGATTCTGGATTCAAGCTCTATGAGGTACGTGTGTTTGTAAAATTGCCAGAATTTTAAACGAGGTTTGGTGCTTTTCTTGTAAAGAAGATAAATAAGAAGTACTGGGGGGGAAATTCAGCCAGATGCCAATAAAATACTTAGAATCTGTGTTGTTTTACTTGAGCTTAAAGGTCCCGTATCATGCAAATAAATAGATGAGGTCTAAGGTTTATTCAGGCTGGATTTAGAAACATTTCCGTTTCACTGCTCGTTTGTACTTTGACTTCTTGGCAGCTTTCTGTGCACGGCCCACCTGTCTCCCACCATCAAACACACCTGCTCCCTCCATCACATGGACTTTTTTTTCCCCCCCAAGGAAAAAACTAAATAAAATCAGTGATTCAGAAGAGATATTCATGAATATTTATGAGACACACCAAAAAAAAAAGAAAACTGTTCTTTCTGGAGCTCCAGTGAGGTGCTTGAGAAAACACTGTATGAATGAATTTTTGTACTTGAAATCAAAAATATCATATTAGGGCCATCAAAAATTAAAAAAAAGCATAACATGGGACCTTTAAGCAGGAAAGTGTACAGTTCAGAGCAAGCATCATCATAAGAAACAACAGCATCCATGTCCGTTACTTAATATTGTCAGTTGTAAGACGTCAAAATTAGGAATTTTAAAAATGTTTGTCAAATTAATGTTGTGCAGGCTATGTTATCATGTGCCTATACCATTTTAAAAACTGTTACTGTCTATCACTTCTAATTTATCACACATATGAATACGAAGTGGAGTAATTCTGTTCTGCCGGTACATCATTATGTGATATAACCTTCTATCGAGATGTGAATGTGGATTCGAACAAACACAAAACCACCTAACTGATTATCAACGTTCCCGACTTTTATCACAAGAGAGAGTGAAGCGAAACTGCAACAGAGCAGTGGGTCAAAAAAGCAAAAAAAAAAAAAAAAAAGGCCGTCCTAGCTGCACCCGGTACAAGCGCCGTCGTCGTTTCTTAAGCTCCGCCTTTACCGAGGCCGCGGGGTTTCCCCTGGCTTCCTTCAGGGCTGACGTGCTGGCTCCGTGGCCCGCTGAGGGACCGAGGAGTCCTGTTTGTTTGAAAAGGCCTCGATCCTCCTTTCAAGGTCAGAATCACGTCTTCTCCAGTGCGACGCCAGTCCAGAAGAGGTGGGGGGGGGGGGGATTCTTGGCAACAGGACGTGGGAAGAGGAAGGACCAACAGTCTTCACTTGTGTATTGTACGGAGTCTGGGTGCGGTTCAGGGTTATACTGCACTCGAAGGAATAGTAGAGACAGACAGGTGGAGGTTATTGGCTGCTGAGGGTTGTTATATGGGTGGTGAAGCGGGATCTGCTGTTTCGGCCCAGCATTAAAAACACAGAGCGCGGCGGCATTGTCCGTCTGGATCTTGAGCTGACACACATGTACAGTAGGTGGGAGAGAGAGGGAGGCCTCGTCTACGAGTCCAGAGAATCAGCTGGAGAGGAGAAAAACAAAGAGACAAAGAGGCAGATTTGAGATAAGGAAAACAGACGAGGAGGAAGAAAATGGAAATGCGATATTTCCATCATTTATTTTCTGCATGAATAAATGACAAAAATAAACTCAACTCGAGTTGAGGCCGCTGTGTTATGGGGTTTGTTTTTGCCCTCGAGTGTTTACTTCTGATAATATGTCCCTGTTTTGATGGTTCCTTATAAAATAGAAGTAGGCATACGGGTCAGTGATAAATAACTGTTGGCAAAATGAGAAAGTCAAAACTTTGTTTTTTAAACAACAGTTTTAAAGATATACATTTTATATCTGTATATTTTAATATTTGCACTATTATATCTCATCTATCATATCTATTGCTACCTCAATCACTTGCTGCTAGTCACTTTAATCACTTTCCTCCCAACCTGTGTACCCGTTTACTCTCAATCTGCCTTGGTACCTCTAGATCTCCACAAGTTCTGCAGAGTTTATGTATGTTATGTATAGTTGTTAGTAGTTTTATATTAGCTGTATTGTATATATTTTGTTGGTTTCATGTCATTTGGTTTCATCCACTTGAACCATTTTTTTTAAATCCAGCTATAAAACTAGTTGATAGTTATTATTCTATTTTTAAGAGCATTAAACTATCTGCTACCAAGTTTTTAGGGTCACATTACATGACATTTTTGACATTATCCCATATACAGAGCAGATTTATGCGATTGGCATCAGTGCAGATTGAGGTTTTTTTTTTTTTAACTGATCGTTGCCCAAAAAATATAAACCAATCCTTGACTATAAACCACTTTCCTCATGTAATCCAGCTATTAGAACAATTCCCGATGTGATCAACTAAACCACAGGGAGCCAGACGTTTAATTTAACGATGTCTTCCACACCGGCGGCGGTGCACAAAACCGTCGCGATGCGTCGCTCCAGTGAAAAGCTGTTGAACCGTGAACTGATGGAATAACAACTCCAGACGTGCGCGCCCACGCCGTCGCTGCGGTTACCTTCCTGTGGCGGGTCAACGCTGATCTCCTCCGTCTCCTCCGTGTCGTCCCTCATCTCCTCGTCCGCGTCCTCGTCGTCCTCGAGCTCGCTGGCGATGAGTTGGCGGGCCAGCTTGATGTTCATGGCCTCGTTGTAGTGCATCCTCCTCATCATCTGAAAATGCTTCTTTTTGGCTGCGGAGGAAGATGCATTTGAATTCATTTTTAATGAGCCGACAAATCGTAGGCATGAATAAATAGCCGCTGCAAACTGTTCGAGGTGAAGACATGATACAAGAGGCTGAGAGAGGACATGCTGGGCTGTGTGAGCATGTGTTTTATTATCAGTGTGGCACTAAAAGTTTCCAAAGAAGGATATGATTGGCCAACAGCTTCATTAGGAAAAGGATGAAGATTAAAAAGTAAACTGGAAGCAGAAATTGGGGTCTTGAGATAAAAAGATAAAGAGGTTTGTTTGATTCCTTCTCTGCAGTGCAGACTCTTTGACCACGACTTGACCAATATACAAATCCAAATTTATTCCCTGGTTTTAGGCTCAGCAGAATACAGAGTTGTGACAGGACTAAATATTTTTGGAGTTCTAAACTTCGGCACCTGCAGCTCTAAAAGTGTTAAAACCTTCCTGTAGGTGGAGCAGGTTGACAAACTTTAGAACTGCTGAGGCTGCAGCTCTGCAGTTTGATCGGATTGATCGACTCTTCTCTTGCTTTTATCTGCACAGTTGAGATATAAATAACCAACAAAAGGCAAGTTTGGAAACTCTGCAGCTAAAAGTAATCCTCAATCATTGTGTATGTGTGTATGTGACAGTGTGTACAGAAGAGTAAGGTCAGAGTGGGTGTGTGTCTGTCTTGAAGGGAGTCAACAAAAAGGTCAAGAGCACACAGAACATTCCAGCTCATTTCCAAACCGATCCCTCAGCGTATCACTTTGCATCACGTCGCCCTCACAGCTCCACGGCGCTTTGTATCAAGGTTGAAGGAATAAACAAGCAGGTGAATTGTGCGATTCACTTATTATGGCCAGAAAACAGCCGTTACCATGGATGCTGATAGACGTCCATCATGTCGTTACCATTAAAATCTAAATCTTTATACGATAACAGCTCTAGTAGGGGATGGATGTGAATCAGTTTCATTAAAAAAAGATGTCTTAGTTCACCTTGTTCTTCAGGAGTCAGCTCTTCTTCCTCTTCCTCACTGCTCTCTACCACCTCCTCTTCTTTCATGAAGCGAGGCTCTGAGCCCTCCGCTGCCACCAGCCTTGAATGAAGAGAGAAAAAGGTTCCAATACATTTTACAATACACATCCAATTAACTGCTTCTTCGGAATATTTCAGTTACCTTTCTGTCATGTTTTCTACAGACCTTCGTTTGAACATTAACATGATTAAAAGGACTTCTGAGAAAGCCATGGGAGGAACGATATGAGTCGAGGAGGAGGAGAGAGCCGGCACACAGAGAGATAAAGAGATGTGTGCGAGTACTCAAGCATGAGATAGAAATAACCGTTACTATCCCCATCCTTCTCGCTCCCAAAAAGCTTTAACAGCACAGGACTAAATGAATAATGGTTTATAGCCGAGCGGGTGGTGGTAGTGAATCAGTGAAACTGCCCTGGGGAAGATCCCATTTACTGTACCGCTTCTCTCCAACACACTGGCCTGATTCACCAAGAGACAAGACTTTGTCGAGTCCTCTACAGTTTTCAAAAGGCACCAATAACGGCATCGAATATCTAAAGCTGATAAGGACACACGGGAGGAAGCAGGAAGGGGGAAATGATGCAGGGAAACAGAAAGGAGCGACTTCAGAAAAGTGGAACAAGGTTTGTATAGGTTAAGAGTCTGAGAGTGGATGTTTGAACAGACACAACAAGAGATGGAAAAGAGCAGCTGTTGTACTATCTGGAGGCTTCAGTGTTAAACAATGGAAGGACTCTGTGTGGAAGTCAACAAAGGCGGCTAATTGACTCGCGAGCCTGCAGCAAATCACTGCCCTCTCTGTAGCGCACACACACTCAAAACACTCAGGCTAGCTCATTCCGACCACGCACCAACGCGCTTAGGTTAGCACGATGGCCCACAGCGAATCCTCTTCTCAGGCTCCATTACCCTCCAGAAGAGGCTCGGATCCATCTTACTTCCTAACGCCACAACAAAGATTATAAAGAAGTTCAAAAGGTTTGAGATGAGGTTCCCTCTGTCACAGAAAATAAAGACTTTATTTTCCTCTGCTTGCCCAGAAGTTACACTGCACTCGTGTTATCAGACAATCAAGCTCTGACACGACTCAGGAACTATATTTCACTGTCATAGACCATTGAGTCATAGTGTTTTTAAAAGAACTATTTACACTCCTCACAATACGTTAGGGATATTGTTATTTACATGAGTGCTTTTCCTATTAGGTCTGAATTTTAATAAAATAAGTAAAAGTTCCCTTTGATATTACTAATAATGAATGAGAGGAACCACTATTTTCATTGGTTTAATATTTATTACCCCAGAAATGTATGAAATCCACAGTCTGTCACAATATCCCTACCTGCAGTGTAATAAGAGGCTGATTTTCTGGAGGTGTTAAACAGCACATTTGCAGCAGTAACAGTAAGTGATGTAGGGCTGTTCCTCAATTCCCTGGAGTTTAAGACAGATGGGAAACACCCATAAACCTGTTGTTTATTGATCAGCAAGTTATGTGGCAGAGTGTTAAATGCAAGGAGGACTGAAATACAGCAGTCAACACACACACACACACACAGTTAAAAGGACAAAAGGACAATAATATAACCAAACTCAACAATTACATTGGGATTATCCTGCAGTGCTGAACTTTATCAGGCTCATTTGGGTTCTATTCGCCTTCATGGTAAAAATAAAACATTAAGTTTGTCAGGATGCACTGAATAAACCCGGTGTGGAGCGTTGTCAGCGGGGCAGTCTGAGTGAGTGCGTTGCCTGCCGTGCCTGCATGCTGTTCAGCTATAAACCACACCGCAGCTTTCTGCCAGGACAGCCCTGTAGGCCTGGAGGCTGCAGCAGAGCAGCTGCTCTGTTACAGCACCTCTGACTGGGAGATTATGAGCAGATGCTAGCGAGCTAGGGACTGTAGCACGACCTGCTTCCCTTTATTCTACAGCAGATGTGCAATTCAAAACGTTGTGATACTCCACAACGACAGCTATAATAAATATACTTTACAGCCTCTGAGCTCTGTATTTACACTGTCATCACTTTTTTATTAGAACAGTCTTGTCAATGGGGGGCAGGGACAATGGTGTCTGTGTGTTCAGGTTTGGGTTTGAGTTTCAATTAACTGCAAGGTTAAACGCCGGGTGCAGGTGTACAATTTGATAAATAAACGCCAGTTCAAACAGTCAAACAAAAAAACTCAAGGAAGCTTTTTTCTTCGCCTTTTTTGCAAACACTTCGGTCCTCACTGCGTTAAATGACGTTGAAAAACACCCTTTCAGGTAATATTGCATAATTCTCGATCACCATCGCTGGAAAAAATAAAATGTACGACATGACATTCAAACTTTGTCGTCAAATATGCCGAGGGAAAACTCTGGAGAAGCAGCCATGAGATGTTTAAATACAGTAGCGTAATCTTACTTTTGAGAAACGTTCCGTTTTACTCTCAGTACTCAGTACTCGTACTGGTTTAATATAATAATTTGAGTACATTTTTCCAGTTTTGCTGAGCAAAATTTTTGCTGCCTGGTCTCAAATAAATACCTGATTTGTTGAGTGATTGAAACAACTAAACGGTAATTGACAGTATATCTGTGAGCACACGTTTTTGTCCTGTGGTGTGCCGGTATTCACCAGGTTCCCCTTCTACTTTACCACGTAGTGCAACGCAATGTTCACCTGACCATCTGTCATCACTTCTTTCCATCTCGTTTCCCTCTATTCATGTTCATTTCTTACTTTGATGCCAGGTCGTCGGCTGCGAGTGCGCTGTGGCCGTCTGAATCACTCAGCGCCCCTTCATCGTCGTCGTCCCCGACCATCCTGAAGGGGAGATTTTAAATGAGTACGTTTGTGTTGCAAAGGGAGGTAAGATCCTGTTTCCCCCGTCTTGCCTCAACAGAAACAGATTGCCACACAGATGATTTGACAGAGACGGATAAAGGGCGGAGAGGAAAGGGAGCCATAAAGAGTGACCTTCCCTGCCACACCATGACGTGTTGGATTACAAACCTGCTGAGCCACTGCAACACCAAAACTCACTTACTCAGCTCCCACAGTGCAAAACACCGTAGTGTAACACTGTATTCTAGACAGAAATGTTTTTGCAGTATAAAAGGTTTATATTGGCAAATTAACAGATTATCCATTAACTGGAAAATGAATCTATTTTAACTGAATTGTTATAAATTGCGAAGAAGAGAAGAAGGAAGATTTATTGTGCAGCCTCTGACCTGTTATAGGGCGTGCTCGGCTCGTCGATCTTCATCAGGCCGTAGTCTTTGTCCGCTGGGTGGTACGTGGCCAGGATGTTCATCTCATCCCATTTCTGGGATTTCTTCCTGCAAAAACGAATCAAAGGAGAAGATATGAGGAATAAACAAGGGCTAAACGGACAGACCGGCTACCCGCCCGCCACCCCGCCACCGCTGCCGCATCCCACAGATTCCTCCGGGGAGAAGAGCGACCAGATTTTATCTAGGACTGAACATGCCCCAGTTTTCACTCATTATTTTCAGAACACAGACAAAAAAGCCCCGAAATGTCATCTGCTTTCAAGAAGTGACATGGTATTATTCGTTTTGTGACATGATAATCCATCAAGGTTGCCAGAGGGGGGAGGGGGGGGTCTGTTTGAGCACTTGATCAGATGAGAGTATCTAAGGTCAAAAGTCCAACGACACAATTGCTTTTGTTCCTCATCCCCGTGACACACCTGTTCCTACCCGATTTCACCTCAGTTCGCATTTGAAGAATAAAGGTGGTCACCTCTGCATTGCTCCATCAGAGCTTTCTACACTCAACCAAATAAACACAAAAATCACTCGCTAATCCTGGCTGCCCTTTGTAATCCTTGTGGGGAAATGAACAGAAACAAAAGACAAAAGCTGCACCGAACTAGAAACGTTGCTTCAGAGGATGGAAAGCTGCCATTATAGTTCAGGGAAGAAGAAGCATTTGCTTTAACTTCCAGAAGGGGAAAAAAAACATCATTCACTGCAATCCTCCGGAATTTTCATTGTCTCACAGTGATATTTGTGTACTATGCATGTGCTTATTTTTCCTCACTATTTCATCGTTTGGATTTCATAACAAAAGTGAGTCAAGAACTCCCAGGTTCTCCTGGGAGTTTTCTGGTTTGGGTTAAACAACCTCTGCTTTACCAGAGTTTCTCCTGCTACATCGACCTTGTTTATGGAACAAAGGGGCCGAGCATCATGGGAGACAGATGAGGAGCAGCAGAGGACAGAGACGCTAACTCCACCACCTGCTGCTGCTGCTGCAAACCTGGGTCTCAAAAACAGATATGAGGTGTTAAGTCTTCACACACAGACTGTTTCACCCGCTCTGTCATCATTAGGCCAAAGAGGAGGGAATCTTAACTTCTAAAATAATCTTCCTATAACAAACATCTTGTGAAGAAATATGTTATATTCTTTGTATTATTCATGGCAGAGAGTTGGCCTCATTTCATGCAGGAAGGCAGAGGTGCATCACTTCACTACCTGCAGGGAACAGTGACTGACGGACACACACACACACCCAAAAACCACATGCATGCACACACTCAGAGAGGGGTTAGTCAATAAATCAATTCATGTGGTTGCGGATGCTGAGCAATGCCAGTTTCACCGGATGCTACGCCAGGGCTACCGCTAAGGAGTTTGCTTTGGTATTCAAGCTTTACAAGCCTGAGTTTACCAGAGCTACATGTATAAATTAAAAGGAAAAAGCAGGGTTCCCACTCCTAAACTGAAATTATTTTCCAGGACATTTTCAGTTGCTGCAGGGACAAGTTATCAAGTGATACACTAATACATTACCCTTTAATGTGTGCCTTAATATTTATTAACATTTACCTCTATTCTGTTATATTTACTATTCTATTGTATGTCCAGCAAATATTTCGTTATCCAGGATAATGGCAATAAAGACTCTTGAATAAAGTTAAATTGACTAATTGATAGCTTTAATGCTAATCTCACCACGTTAAACCATATTCATTTATTCTAACAACAGTGGAGATAAAAAAATGCCAGCGGTTCTAATAACCATGTAATATGGTACTTTAAGTTTTCACTGCCTTAATTTTCTAGGATTATTTAATAATTTCCAAGACAATGGCCTTTATTCCCCCTCATTTCCATGTTTACCATGCCTTATAAGTTGGTCAATCATTTTCCAAGTTTTCCAGGACATGTGGGAGCCCTGAAACATATACAATGTCCTTTTTGCACTGACGATTATCACCTAAGAAATACATTTTCTTCATGTCGAAGCAGACTAATGTGTAGAACTTATTTGTAGGCAGTATAAAATCAGAAAGGTAATCATTTTAAAGTTTGAGATTTTAAGTAAGCCAGATCCACATCGGCTAACACCAGGGAGCTGTTGGCCTGCTTCACAGGTAGCAAGGTGGCCTCTTAGTTTAATAAACCATCCTGTAAATAGGTAGAGGCTAATGTTTCCCATCCTGATTAAATGTGACCAACATACCCAAAACTGAATATGCACACTCATTCCACTTGAGGACACGCTAAAATTCTCATATAAACAGGAAGGTAATACACATCAAGTTTATGAAAGTACATTTTCAGTATTTAGAGGGTTTGTAGATTCACACTACAAATAGCACTGAGATAAACTCTGGAAAAGTGTGAGTGTTTGTGGTTACACAACACATCCTAGAAGCAGCCATCCAAACATGTTCTGTTTCCAGTAAACTGCGCACTTGCCCTTAAATCCACCGCGGCCCAGTCACCCATTCAGAAGAAATCGTTAGGAAAAGTAGTACGACACCGATGATGCAGCTGCCTCAGAGAGACGGGAAACGCGGCCGGCACCGACAACAAGTCCACGGTAACCACGGAGCTGCAGCTCTCATGTGATGAGGACTATTACTTGAGGGTGGTCAACAGCTGGCGACATAACGCTTCAGTAAAACTCATTAAATAGAGTGAGTCATCACGGAGAGCTGAGCTGCACTATCAAGTAGCATAGTCGGAGGGTAGTGGAAAAGGTCCGGCCCTACGCAACCTTTTAAAAACTCAACCCACCAACAGGAACATCAGCAGCAACCTGCGGTTACTCTGGAGACGGCGGGTGTTCCAGACGCATAAAATACCGTCCCTGCTATCGGATACTAAATCAAGTCCAAAGTAGAAGCTGCCGGGGAAAAGTTCAGCAATTTTACCTCCAGCTCAAACATTAGTTGTCTTTCTGTGCTATTTATAAAAACAGGGTTCCCACAGGTTTCTTCAAGTTAGATTTAAGTCTTTTTAAGATCAGCTAAAGCATTTGCTTTTAATTAGTTAATTTATTTTTGGGCCATTACAGTTACGGCATTTTTTTATTCAGCGGTGTTTAATCAAAATTATAGTGGTTGACAGATGAAACTTTTGAGGAGAATGGGAGTCACAAGACCTAGACATAAGTTTAAGATATTATTTGCAAATTCATAAAGACTTTTTAAAACCCTGCAGGAACCCTGTAAAAATGCTTGTAAAGTGAAATATATTGTAGTGAGCTTGAGTTTTGGATCATAACAGAGTAGTTGTGTGTATTGACACAAGTATTTTAAACATAGTGGAGATTGATTTAAAAGGTTAAAAAAAAAGAACCCTGGGTAGAGAGACACAACCAGTACATTGGGCTGCCATTTTGGTGAAGTAACATAATTCAGTGTTAAATCAGTTTCCTTTTTAATCAACTCCCTGACAGATTAGTTCACCTTTGAATGACTATAAATTTGATATTTGATGTCAGTGACGTATTTTGTTTAATGGCCTCTTGACTAGTGATAAAAAAGCTTTGGCATTTTATTCATATATCACTTTCTATTTGTGACTTTCTACCTGTTTCTACAGTCCTCAGTGTAAACGCCACAGAAATTACATTCACCATTTCTTCTACTCCGTTTGTATACACCACATTAGACCACTACACAGAGTTAGACAGATAGCCAGCTAGATTTAGGACAGAAACTGCTTCTAAAGCCTCCATCATGTGTCCAGGCGGCAGAGAAAAACTACATCAGAGGAGGAATGGAGCAAGGATGAAGGAATTTAAAAGGAAGGGAACTACGAGTCCTGGCAAGTAAAGTAGTATAAATGGTGTTGGGTGAAGTGAATCTGAATCTAAAGTGAACCAAAAGGTGTAATGTCAGCAACGATTCATGACAAAATTAAACTTAAAGGCAAAAATATAATTACACCCAATAGCACACTATTAACCCTCTAATGCATAGTGTTGCAATACAGCAACAATTACTTTAGCTTTACTATCTACTTTATTATATCTTTTATTTATCTCTATGTTTTTCTAAAAAGCTGTGATATAAAACCTATGTTTTTTACAGTTGAGTGTGAAAAGGAGGCTTTTATTTTAGAAGGACAATTTATAAGGTCACATGACCAGGATATCCTGTTTCCCTTTTTCTCATTTGATATGTGAACATCACAAGGTTTTTGGAAGATTCTTACCAAATAAAACATTTAACTCACTCACTCACTCACTGGGGCGAGTCAACTTTATTAATGTTTACATTTAATTTTGATATGTTTTTTCTGATATTCTAAAAAAATATTTGTTGCCATATGGCCACAACATGCAAATATGGAAAATTCCTACTGCATACAACTGAATGGAGTCCCACTGACTTACATAGAATATGCAACAATTACAACTTTTTCTTATATTTCTTAAATATATAATAAGTAATACAAATATTAAAAACATGTTGTACCATGTCTAAGTGACATTTCATGCAATAGAGGGTTAACACACTATTGTGGCAGCAGGAAGATAAAGATAATTAAAAATAAAAGGAGATAATACCATAATAAATCATTTGTCTCAGTTTTGCTGCCTTCGACGAACACTCACTCAGACACCTGTCGATTCTGGTTTTATCGGTTCCAGACATTGATTTCCCTCCCCGCAGACCTGGTGTGACCCGCGTGGAGAAGGGTAAACACATTATGGAAAGACAGAGATTCGCCGCCCCGTCAGTCAAACTGTCCATCACGCGGCCAGGATGCCGCTTGCGAGAGAGTAAAAGAGAGATTGAGTTTCACGGAAGCGTCCATGAATTATCTATGACTGGCTGTACAGCTTATACATCTCTGCTGGCTTAATAGCAGCAGGGTGATTGAAGGGATAACAAAAAAAGTGACCGTTTCTAATGCGACGACCGAGGCTCTGCAACGCCGCTGGAAATTAAAAGTTTATGCCCTGCGGTGTTTTGGTAGAGAAGTGAATTATGGTGAATTTGCATGATTTGTGTTTATCTCAAATCCAGGAAAACACTAGTGTTCCGTCGGTCTTTGTCGAGCAGGAAAAACTCAACTGGACCTGCAAGGGAACGGAACAAATAGAACGTGTGCTCCTGAATGACCTACACGTCCATAAATGTCAACAAAGTTTAATTTTCTTATCTTATTATCCTGGTTACGCAGAATAGCTGTATTGTTTACAGGTAGCCAGGTGCTGGGCTGAATGAATGCTGGGAGGCGTTTGTAGAGCTCGGTCAGGATATCCTCTGGGTGCTATAGAAGGAGCTATGAAGGCGAAGGGATTTGTTGACACGGGCGAGAAGGAAAAGTCAAACTAAGCCTTGCTGCCTCAAACAATGGTTAAAATTAAGACTTCCAATCTTAGCTATTGTGGAAAAGAAATGAATGAAAGGACAGAGGCTGACATTGGAGAGTCATTGTGTAGGTAGGTCAAACAATTCCAACTCACACTAACACAGCTCTTATGAACAATTCACAATCAAAGAGCATGTATATGTAATAACAACTAAAAGCAAGAAATTATTACAATATTTGTGCAAATTAAAATCTGTCGAGTACTGTACATGTGTGTGTGTGTAGCATTGTAGAGTTCAGCCAGCCCTGGTTCCTCTTGTCACTGAGGATTTGACACTTGGCTACACAGAGGATCCTTTCAGAAAAAAGTTTTTTTTTTTTCTTTCCATCGCCGTCACTCAAAGACACCAGAGAGGCTATTTCAGTAACAACACAGAAAAAGTTCGATTCACTGTTGGGAATGGAATTCGCTAATAACCGCTGTCCCCTCTTTGGCCTAATTTCTCATGCTGCAGCTCGGAAAGGGTTTTTTTTTTTTTTTTGCTGATATTTAGTCCTGGATGAATAACAAATTCAATGTTCAACGTTCGTCCAGCAGAGAAGAACGGCTGATTACCTCATAATCTATTCATCCATATGGAGAAAATGATCATTAAGTTGAAAAAATGATTAGAATATTCATAAGTACTGATACGAGATGTAATTTTCCAAGGGATCTCTAATGATTCTGCACAGACCACCTGTTGCTCTAGACTGAATCTCCAGCAGCATTTGGTCGGTGGGTGGTGTTAATTCATCAGTCTGTCATGCTATAATAGTTTCCCTGTTTCTGTCTTTAATGCTCATTAGCAGATATAAAAGTTGATGATGTCAGGATCAAATGCATGTAACTAGTGGTTACGTTGCATATGGTGGTGTTTTGTATACAGGACTTCTACCAGCACATCACGGTAAAGTGATGCTTGTAAGTGGTAGACGACTGTCAGATAAATAAAAACCTGCTTCTGTAGATTCATGCCAATATTGGAATTTACAGTAAATCTATATCAACACAAAAATATGCACAGTCATTTCAGACTTTCCAAAAATAGATCGTCATGAGAAAATGCCTCTATGCCAATCATATCTATGCCTGCAGAAAACTGGTGAATAATAAATAACATACATATGTCTGGTTAATGTTCTGTGACTGATATAATGTGCAATCACGTTTCTATTTATACAATCAATGAAATATGCATAAAACAAGATTTATCTTGACAAAAGGAGAAGAGAAAATGATACATTCTTTATTTAGGGTTCTATGATGCACTTCACAGCGGATTTATCCGTCTCAGCAAGAGTCCAAAATCTGCATATCAGCAGATCATAATGGAATCCAGTCACGCCCCAAACCTTGGAACTGTCGTCACATCCCTATTTCATTGCCCTGCACGGCTTTTGACCTTATCTGGGACGTCTTGTTCCCATGGAACACGCTTGATATTTTAGTCAGGTCGCCTCTACTAGGAACGCCTGAACGAGTCAAATGGTCATCCTGGTCAACAATATGGAATATCCTCTGACAGAAAGTCTAACAGGAGCCTGGAAGTGATGTGAGGAAGGGATTTGACTGCAGTTATAACGACATGAATATTTCAAAGACGGTCTTGTGAAATGGGTGAACTACAGCAGAGGTAAATGAATAGAATAGCCTTGTTTAAAGGCTTGTGAACCACAGGCTGTTGTCTCTTTTGTTTCAGACTGGTGCTTCAGTGTCAATACCAGCCTGCAACACAACTGTCGGTGTCAGAAGAAGCTGCATTCAATGAATGGCTGAAATTTTAGAGAGAGACAAATCATTGATGTTGCAATATAACACAATACTTCCTCTCATAAATCATTATGGATCCACTATTACACATTATCATTTATTTTTCCAGAGTGTGTGTGTGAGAGAGAGAGACAGCCCAGAGCCAAAACCTTGGATTCTGTCAATTCATATGAAGTACAGGTTTTTAAAGAACAATTAAAATTCAATTTCACACGTGAAGGATGGATGTTAAAGGCTCACATTTGTTGCACAATTCAGTGGCTCTTTCTGATTTCCTAACTTGTATTGGTCACATTTACAGCTAAATCCAGCAAATTAAATGACGTTTTATTCATTTTCACATACCCTTCAGCATATTACACAATAGTAACCTCAACTGAACCTTTGTACGACTTTGTTAACTAACTCTATTTTCAATTGGACACATTTTTCCTTATTTTCCTTCCTGAAGTACATCTGTCATTACTCCTTTTGTACTTTCTATCTTTAATATTTAGCACATTAAATCCATTAAATAAATAAAATTGTTAATAGTGGTTATCAGTGAATGAGCCTCTAGATATCTGTGATGATTATCAATGTTTTATTGCTGCATTTATAATAATTAGACATTAACAACAATATTTCTGCATCAGCATATTTTTAAATTCTATTTAAAAAACCTAGCAAATTGCCACCAACACTATTATGGTTGGAGAGGCAATTATCTATTATAATAGATAATCAGTAGTAATAGTATATACATATATATGATCTTTACAATTGGCCCTTTGAGGGAAACCTTACCGCTGATGTGGCCAGGGAGGAAATTGAGTTTGACAGCCCTGCTTTAAGCTATAACATAAAAAGAGCTTTGCTTTCAGTTGGTGTTATTGTTGGTATTTAATGGTATATAATTTTATGAGTTTGTAAATGTGGTTAATTGTTAACGTTACCTCTATTCATTTTTCACTAAACTGGTGTTTGGTTAGAGTTTTTATGGTTGATTATCTCTGTAATAACCCACGTTTCTGTGTCACGTTGTTTAACAGCCGTTAAATGACGTTGTCACTTCGTCATAATTACATCACGACGAACAAGCTAACCTGCACACACCTGGATGAACGACTTGACCCGGTGTTTAGGTTGAACGAGCGACCGTGTTAACTGGTGTCTTTCCGACCAAAGGAGAAGAATGGTCATTACTGTGTATATATATATATATATATATATATATATATATATATATATATATATAAACGCCAAACAAACGAAAGGTGTCAAATAAATTGTATTATTTATTATGAATAATAATTAAATCATAACAAATAATTATTAATAATAAAATTAATATTTTTAAACAAGGATGAGTATGCATTTAAAGGGATTAATGTACAATTAAAGGCGTTTGTGAGTATTCTGTTTGTGTGTTTAACAGCTGCTGTCACTCCCAGGCCGAAAATCACCAGTTAACACGGTCACTCTTCAATCCGAAACACCGGTTTAGCTCGTCATCACGCGTACAATTAAGACTTTATCGTTAATGGTGGCGAGAAACAGCCGGGAAGTTTCCCTACGAACACTTGACAGCCACGGATGAGACGTTGACGTTAGCAAGCCTGGAGTAACGTCAACGTTTACGTTAACGTCAGAGAGAGAGAGAGAGGCTAACAAGCGTGGGTAGCTAGCTAACGTTACCAGCATTCCCGACGAGCCGGCCGAGCAGACAACTTACTGCTGGTCATCCTCCGAGAGTCCGGGGGCCGGTTCGGGATCCTCGGCTTGAACTTCGTCGGGCGGGGACTTGACGTTGGTCCCGCTGCTCCTGTTTTTCAGGATGCCTTTTATCGGCCGGGGAGCTGCCATTCCCACACGCGTTGACTGTCAGACCCGGCTGGCTCGAATGTGTTCTCCTGCGATTTATTTGTTCTACTCAGTGACTGCTGGCCAACGACTGGGTCAGTTCGGACGCACTCGCCGTCATAACTCGTCGCTCCTCTGTAAGCTCCGGAGAAACCTAGGCAGGGTCCTTAGTGCACCGGCGATTCAACATTTCTGCTCCCGGGTTGTTCACCGACTGGCGGGGCAGCGGCGCTACCAGCGGATAGACTACGCTCGTAGCATCGCGAGATTTCGAAACGGGATTCTCAAGCGCTGCCTTACAATTCACGTAAGGTGGAATGTAAGTGTGTTTTGTTGTTGGAACTGCAACATCAGCAGCGTTTTGGTGTGTTCTGAATGCATGGCTGCACACAGGAGGATGAATGAGGAGAACACGTGGCCGTGGGCTAACCATTAACCATGCTACATTGACAAATAGCAGAAATATCTAAAGTATAATTTTGACTACTCAAAATGTATATTGGATGTATTATATTGTTTTCTAGTAAGACGTATATAACAGATATTAATAAATATCTGAAAAAGAAAACCCCAACCTCATTTGTCTCAGGAAGAATGTCACTGTGGATATGTTAATTTCTGTAATACATATTTGGTCTACTTGTTAAATGCTTAAATTGCTTGTCTTTTCAATACAAAACCACTTGTAGAAAATGTTAATTCTTCCTTCACAAACTGCTGAAAGACACAGAATAAGCAGCGATACCACAATGTAAGAATTCCACATTATAAGTAAACGTCCTGCATGTAAAACCCCGTCATCATCATCTTAAAATCCCCTTCAGAAATGTTTCAAGTCATATCTACTTAGAATAAAACACTGGTTATAGTTTCTAGTGTTAAACAAACTCAGAGAAAGAAGATATGTTTTAATGAAATGAATTTTAATGCTTTAAAGTATTAAGATTAGTTATAGAATATGTAGCATTCAAGCCGAGAGTGTGTTTGCACTTTTGGCTCTTCTATTTTACATTGAATAAATATTTGTTTATTAATTTATTATTATTATTTATTTACAAAATATAGATGCTATTATATTTGAATATACATTTACATAGATTTTGCTTTCTTGAAGAACAGTGGACCTGCAAGTTTCAACTTCCTGCCCTTTATATTAAAGATACATACAATAATAATAATAATATAAATAATAATAATAAAACATGGAACAACAAACATGAAACATTCAAGACAAGCTGTTGTCTTGTTATAATTCTGTGCAGATAGAGTTGATGAGAATTCTAGTTTCAGGACAACAGTCAGTTTCACCGTAGTTGTAGTTGAATTGAGTTTAATTTAAACATTAGTTGCTGTTAAACCTTCATATTGCATTACCGTTTATGAAAATAATCCTCGGTGACAAGCATTTAAAACAGCAGGGCTCTGGGCCCTGTGCAGCGGGATTGAAATAGCTCTTTACTGCTTTGCTCAAAGGCACTTCCATTATGAGAATTAATTCCAGGAAAGAGAACATCTAGGCCAGTGTGTCTATATCTTTTTTTCACAGTTCTCCAAAAACATTCACTCCTGTCTCTTAATCAGTTCAGTTAAATAATGTGAAATAGAATTAAACGAGTCATTGAGAGTTTGTCTCAAATATTTGCTTTTAGCATACAAATAGGTTTTATGTGATTCTGAGAAAGGGTGAGATTACAATTTTAAGTGTTTATTTGTGGAACTTTCTTTTTTATTTCAGGCAAAAAAGATATATTAAGGATTGCAGATTATATATATTTGTTATTTGGTTATTTGGATACAAATTACAGCAGATCCAACAAGGGTAAATGAACACATCATTGTTCTAAAAATACATTGTGCTGTTAACCTTGTATTTCATCCAAAGGTATTTCAATTACTATTGAATATTACTTTATATTACTTTTGTCAAACTCCGTAATGTCCGTAATGTCTATTTCAAGTCAAATTTATTGTCCAGATCGTTCTCAACTTGTCTTTAGACCGTCAAATCAAATAAGGAAAAAAAAAAACTCCCTAAAAACCACTTTAATGAAGAAAAAGGAAACATGGAAGAAACTTCAACATCGATCTTTGGGGTCTTTTTTGAGGAGGAAAAAAAAAAGTGAGGTGTGATTTTCACTGACACACTAAGCCTGAGATTCAATTCTCTGTTGTCGCTCTGATGGATTCCTCGTCGTCCAGAGTTACAGGTGGCTGATGGGATATCCGCGGGGTCAGGTGATGGGTGATGGATCTGGATCTGGACTTGAACGTGTCACGCCACGGTCTGGATACGCTTCCTGGCCAGTGTGCGTGCGATGCTCAGCTGCTTCAGCCAAGGCTTCTCTGTGAAGGTGCTGCATTAAAGAAGAAACAATCAGCATATTCCATGCAACAAATTAAAGCTTATTTGAATGTGATGATGTAATTCAACATCTACTCTCTACACATGCATATGTTTCCTTTCACTATTGCATTTCCTCTGTATTAAACTAGATTAATTTGAGCAACCTCTTAATATTTGATATTTTCTAAGTTTTGTTTCACAAGTACCGTAATTTCTGCTCTTGAATATAAGCCGCACTAGCTGTATTTAGCGGAAAAAACAAATATGTACAATATATAAGATGCACTGGACTATAAGATGCAGGTGTTTTAATGTTTAATTACCATATGGGTTTGTGCATGGAGGGGATTATCGGGATTGAGATGGCTTCCATTTTATTAACATTTCAGCAAACAAGTTGCATAGTTGCAAGTGTTACTATTTAGTGCAACAGTACTGAACGTATACTGTGTAAAATGTACTATATCACGTTTTGAAGACACACAAACCTTCACGTGTTTAACAGCATTCTAAACGTGCACACTCACTGTGCAGAAATAATACCATAAATGGTGCACTCCCAGTGCATGTTCCAGCTTTCTTTTTTCCTCCTTTCTTAAAGTTAAAGGCAGATTGACTGCCTTTAACTTAAAAGCAGCATCAAGGCATCTCTTTGTTTATTTTCCATAATGAAGGTTCGTGCATGAAAACTTCCTTTGCACAAACTGTTGCTCTCGTAAAGTTTGTCTTACTCTCACTCTGTCTTTCATGCTGCATTTGGTTCCCAGTATATATTTAGAAAGTCCCCTAGTGGCTGTTAGCTGTAAAAACACATATTAGCCACAGGTTTCAAAGCATGAGGAAAAAGTTGCGGCTTATTGTCCAGAAATTACGATATATTATTCATTTAAAATGTTTCGTATCTATTGTATCTTTTTTATAGGAGTAAAAGTGAATTACATATTTCGCAAGCGCCACCAATACAACTGTACTTTTAAAACTGATTTAGTTTTTTACTGATATTATCATGTGAGTCGAATGAGGTGAACACACATACAGTACTGTACAAAGGACAGAGACCTGGCAACGGTCAAGCAGTATATGGCGTTTTCTCTTGGTGTTCGTCCATTGCTGTGAGACTCCAAAGCTTCAGAGGAGGAGTTTGGAGACACCTGTCTGCAGGGGAGCCATTTTCTGATGATGGGTGGGAGAGAAAACGTGCCGCTACATGGGCTACTGTCTCCCTTGCTGATTTCATCCTTTCTGTTCTTTTCACATGGCTCCTGTATCTCCTTAAAGCCGGCAGGGTTCACGGAATGACGGCTGTGCAGATGCAACGATGCCCTTCTGGAAGGGAGACGAGGCGCTGAAACTCTGTTACTGATGGGTGGTAAGGGATGCAAAGTTTTGGCTCTGAGTCCTCGAAGTGATTTGTTCTCCACCTTCCTGGATTTGGAGGACATCTTTGGCTGGTTGTAACCGTCCACCAGCAACGTGTCCCCCACTTTGGCTTTGAAGGGACCCCCGGAGGCCGCTCTTCTCTGACCCAAAAACACCCAGCGTTTTATTTGGAGGTAGATCCTCACGGGCAGGGACATGTTCGGCAGGGAAATGACCGAGCACAGCTTGTTGGCCAGGTAGCACACGCAGTCCCTGTGGCCGTGCTGAATGGCGATCTTCAAAGGGACGCGGCTCCCGGGATCCCGACAAGCCAGGGTCAAAGGGTTCTTGGCGACAAAGAGTTTGAGGACAAGGAGCTGGCTGCTCTCCGCGGCCACGTGGACGGGGCACTTCCCGGTGTCACAGTGGGCCGTTTGGTGGCACCACTGGCGATACGGATGGACCCCCACCGGCTCCTCAGCGTGCGCCCCCCTCTCCAGCAGCCAGCTTGACATTTCCAGGTGGCCGGAAAAAGCAGCGATATACAGAGCTACCCGCAGCTGAAACCTGAAAGAAAGATTTGTGTACTTTAAAGAAGTAACTAAACTCCAAACACACTTTTTTTTAACCGATGCATATCAGAATTCCACCCATCCATCCATTTTCTGTATTTACTTATTCCTCATTAGGGTCATAGGGGGTATATTAGAATTATTGATTAACTTTTTTTAAGACTGTTTTTTTTTTTGGCATTTTTTGCCTTTGGAGGAGGGCAGTGGTTCTCAAAGTGGGGTCTGAGGCCCCCTAGGGGTCCATGAAGAGGTGCCAGGGGGTCCCCCCCCCCCCAAAAAAAAGGGAGAATAATTTATTTTCAATATACTTCCACAATGACAGAATGTGGGACCATCTGTATAGAGGACTGCCATAATTTAAAATAAATAAATGCATGTATTTCATTTAATACTATTTATTTCCTATTAATTGTATATTATTTACCATTTGCACAGAAATCTATTAAATTTCAAATTTTATTTTCCATTTTATATATTGAGGTGAAAACGAATGGAGTGAGTGAGTGAATAAATAAATAAATAAATAATACACTAATAAATTAATTTCATTAATTACTTATATAGAAAATGTAATAACTATGGGCATTATTATTTATGTACTGAGTCGTTATTCTTATTATAGTCATTTATTCATGTATTCTTGGTTATGGTAGTTTCAGTCCTCTATATAATGTTGGCCTTTGGTTTCTGACACTTTCTTTTATAAAACATCTTAAAGCACAAATCTTATGAGACCGGAGTCCGTGGTCTGGTTTTCGTGAGTTTAAGGGTCCTTGATGTGAAAAAGTTTGACAACCACTGGAGTAGGGGAATGACGTGCAGGGAAAGGTCCGTCCAACCAGGAGTAGAACTGTGGACTCTCTGCTCAGGGCATGTTTGCCCATGTGGTATCCACCCTAATCACTCAGCTATCAGGTCCAGTCATTGATCGACTTGATTGAATCGTCTGCATCCAGCAGGACCCGGGTAGCTGACCCGGTCTGACCTGGTCTACAACCATGGCCTACCAGCTGCAGTCTTAAAACTTCTGAAGTAACAGAGTTAGCTCAGAACTGGGGGTTTTGTTCCACTTGCAACTGAGATTGCACATTGACTGAAGCTGCATTACAACAGTTCCTCTCATGTGGGATTTCTTACCTCATGACAGGCCTCTTCCCTGAAAGGTGACTCTGCACCATCAATCTGTGGCCAAGGAGGCAACCCCGGAGGTACTCCACCCACCCATCCCACGTGTCCAATCGGAGAACAGTGCCTATAGGTCATAGGACAAAAAAGCAGAATGGATTTCAAAAGTAAATTGAATCTAGAAAATGTTGATTCTATTTTAACTTTCTATTTCAGCATGGCTTTCGAGAGCATAGCAACCCAAGGTTCTCATCATAAACAGTTTATTCTATATAGGGAACAGAGAGGGGATTTCATTTTTGTGAAACTAACACAATACACGGATTTAGGAGGAAGACTCAGAGTTTCCATAGCAAAAGAAAAGTCATTTATTTTTACAGGTGCCACCAAAATGAGCATTCCAGAAGAAAAATAAAGATTGAAAAAACAGTTCACTCAAGTTAAACAAAAGAAACTAAGGTACAAGGGAAACAAGGCCACACAATCCCTTGAACTAAACTGCTTTCTCCTGCCTGATGGGAGATTAAGAGAGGAAGCCACCTGGACTCTACCACAATGCAGGGGAGATTCAATTCTCTGCAAATAAGCAAATATCAACAGTTATTAATTTCTACCAAGACATGTTCATCATTATTAGAGGCTCCACTCATCCATCCTGAAAGAAAATGAAAAAAACAAAGCAAGAGACATAAACTTTATTTAATTCTCCATTCCCCCACTATTGGTATCACCCAATAATGGTCTGATGCAGGTAGTCAAACACATTTCCTCCTTTTGGCCAGGACCATGTGCTAAGTATGAGAAAACTATAATTGATTTGAAAGAAAAATGAATAACTGATAAACTAAATTGAAACAATAAACTTGTATAACCTCAACATCAACTGTGTGTGTTTGTTTTATCCATGTTGTAAATAATTTAACTGGAATATAAAACACAAACCCGGGATAGGATGCATCTGCATTATACATATATATGTACTTTATAGATTAAAGGTTGGAAACAACCAACACAAACAAAATGAACTATAAAAAATGGATAAATGGGGAGTCTCACCCACTTTGTCACAGATTTATTTATTTTAAATAGAATGAATTACATTTATTATTAAAATGATCACAACGTTTGAGCATAGAAACAAAGCAGGCCGTACCCACGTCAATGGCGTAGTCTTGCAGTTGGTTGCAGTCATAGAGTTCAACACCAGCAGGTGTGCTGAGCCTGAAGGTGCTGACAGGGAGGCCGCTCTGCATAGACACCATGGTCTTCAGCTGGGCCACAGACATGTAATGCAGGAGAGAAACACTTCCCATGATTGGTAAGGTTTCCCCTGTCACCGCACTGAACACGCCCAACACAGGCTTCTGTTCACTCTGAAAAATAATCAGTGGTGGTGGTTAATAAAACAAGAAAGGGGCAGCAGATGCAAGATGAATGGCTACAAAAGCCAATGTTTTTTTTATTTTAGCCCATTAAATTATATTTATAAAAGGGAATGCTAAATGGAATCTTCCCTCATCACTTAATGTTCTAGGAGTTTGCTGCCACACTGTGGTTGACATTATATATATGAAAATAAAGGCCAGGCTGCAAATATATGTTGGATTTATGTTAGGATTATTGTAATGACTGTAATTGTGTTTATACATAATTGTAACTGCAACATCTGTCTGTGTTGCTGAAATAAGTTTAGCTTTTTCTAACTTGTGCAACTTTTTTTTTTCATTTTCATTATTTATTTTTTTTTACAATTATAAAGCACACTCCATTTTATATGAATGTATACGACTACTGTGTCTGTGGTGTCTGTGGCAAATTTCAAGGTTTTATGCAAACTTATTTGATGAAACTTATCTGAATGACTTTGATAAGGAAAACCCAGAAAGCAAAATGTTTCTTTAAAACAAAAATGACTATCAAAGGCATTTGTATCAACAAAGATTCTTCAGGATTGTTTTATCATCTTGTATGCCAATGATTTTGACTGAAAATGTACATATCACAGATACATGAGTGATGCCTCATTTTAATTATAATCATTTAATGATGAGTATTATTTAAACAAAAGGTGGACCAAGTGGGACAAATGGACATGAATGTATCTTAAATTAAGAAAGAAATAGATAAGAAAGATGGGGAATGTTAAGGTAAAGTTTGTGTCACAGCCATAGGATGTAGAAAAGTAGCCAGGAGAGAGACTCTATAGAAAACAACTATTTTTATGAGAGGATGTTAAACAATTACCATAGCAGCGCAGGGAACACACGTACACACACATGCAAGCGCCGTCAACTTTTACACAAGTTTGCCTAGTGACAGGCCTGGAATGTTCCCCACTACCATAAACCCAGTAATGAGGACAAACTAAAGATGTCAGGCAGCCATAAACTTATTTCCTTACAAGCTGCCGCTCACATGGAAACATGTAGCTCCATATATATCCCTTTCACACATTGTTCCCAGCAAATTACTGAAAACGCTTTCCAGACGTTCACACATGCAACTCCATTCCCGGAACGGCCCCGTCCTCTTGCACCTGTCTTACATGAAACGGCAATGCCGGGTAATAGATGGAGTTTGTAGCCAAGCATCAATATAAAGAGCAGTAATTAGCAGACAAAGGGAGTCCTGTCACACATGTGACATTTCACACCTGAGAGTTACATAACGTTTTAAAGTACCCTTCCTAGTGATGTTCCTGCTTGCATTCATACAGTTCCCTTCCCTGCATAGTCTCCGTAACGTTAATAGTTCTTGATGTGAGAAATTGCCAGAGCAGATTTCCCAGAAAAGAGTTGTGTGTGTGTGAATGAGGATTATGTGCACCAGTCTGTTTAATGTGTCTTTGAGGAGGAATAAAACCCAAATTCTGAATATGTGCTTAGCCAGAAAGATCCTGTGTAATGAATGAAGGGACGGCAGCAAGTTCAGTCAGATTCTAACACATTTCATTTTTCCTCTCAATTAACATTAAAATCTTCAGTTTTTGTGCAAGCAATAGAGATATAATGCGATCACCTTGTTTCTAAAAGGATTTTAACAGAGCTTCTGAGGTGTAAAACATCCCAACACAGCTCTACAACTAAATTGAAGCCTTGTGATGTTCTAATACCTTTATCAGACATTGGATAGCGCTGCCACTTGTGATGCCCACGTCACACAGAGCCCAGCTGTCCTGCAGTGCTGCACCAGCATAGTTCAGCTCCAGGTAGTGCCTGACCTGCTTATCATCACACAGTTGTACAAGAAAGCTGTCCTGCAGAAACCAAACAAAGTGGAGGTTTATGGCTCAATAACCCAATAATCACATGCAAAACACACCCTGTAGCTGCATGGACTTTCAACGGAAGCTGAATATGGGTCGATTTTTCTCATTATAAAATCAAATCATCTATCAGAGACGTTTCTAGCAATGCATAATCTTGCACATAATACATGAACATATTATAACAAAGGTGTAATAAATCCATAGGATGTTTAATTTCCCCAATTGCAGCTGTTTCAAAAATCAGGTAGAATTTTAAAATCTGCCTATGAATTAAAAACCATTAACAACTGAGGCCCCGGGCCAGCTTCTGTTACCTTTATCATCTGCTTCATGGCTCCCACGGTCTGATGCGGAGGGACGTCAAAAGAATCCCAGGATCCCTCGAAGCAGATCAAGACCCTCATGGTCCGGACCTCCGTCCTCCGTCTGTGCTCGTCTGCGGCGCTGTGATGAGTTTGGAGTGTGTGAGGGGTGCAGGGGCAGAGCCATAGTAGGGGTGGGGGGACAGGAGTTGGGTGGGTAAATTTGGGAAGGCAGGCAAACTGGGATCAGGACAAACAGTTTATTGGTTGCTTTCAATTCAGACGTGTCAGCTTGTCTTTTTGGTGACGAGAGAGATGTTTATTTTTCATTAAATTTATCCAACTGGGATTTGAATCGATTTCTTCTTCAGGTGTGAAATTTGTCTCATCATTGGAATCCTTCACTTAAAGCTAAATATAAAAGTAGAGTAAATAAAGTAGAAAACTGTAACATTAGTGTTTTTCTCTCCTTGACTTAGGAATATTAATGATTATATTTATATCAGTAAATCACTTGGCTCTTTATCACAGCAAGTTTCAAATAACTTTATGGAAACAGAAAAAAATATATGATAGGGGCCTCTATAGAAAACACACTTTAAACATCATAAAATACGCTTATCTCAGTATATGTAGACATACACTAATACAATAAATTAGGGATATTGTTATTAATAGAAGTGCTTTTTGGTCTGAATTTTAATGAAATAAGTCAAACGTCCCTTTGATATTACTATTAATGAATGAGAAGAAACACCATTTTCGTTTAATAGTTATTACCTCAAAAATATATGAAATCCACTGAGGCTCTCACAATATCCCTAACTTATAGATGATAAAATGTTGTATTGTATGTGAAAATTGTGATTAAGGTACGAAACATTGATAATCTGTAAATAAATCTGTAACCTGCCTCAGTCTTTATAGTCTTTATAGCGGCAAAAAGACGTCACAACACGTGTCTGGACTTTCAGTCACGAAGTTCAGCTGCAGTTAAAAACATTATCATCTGAGGAAAGATTTACAGAGGAGGTCCAATGTCTTCATGAGCATATCTATATATTTATATTTATAGCTATATATTGAACTGAAATACATGTGTGTACAGTTTACTACCATAATACAAAGCATGAAATTTGCCTGGAACCGACAACCCTCATTAAATAGTGGTTAAAGCTCAATATCACAAATCACAGCATATAATAAACCTGATAACCCCCAATCTTAGAGCCCTGGTTCTGATGAGGTAAAACAGAAAAAGAGAATGCAATTTAACATTATATTACTATGTTTTCTACCTAAATTGCTTGTAGTTGTATTAGTTCATACGGTTTTATGTGGGATCCCAGTTGGAAACATGCCCCAACCCCAACACAGGCCTACGTCAGCGCCTTTCTCTGCCGTTTAGTGAGAGACAAAGGGACCTCAGAGTGGTTTTCAGGGAATGTAACAGTAATTTGAAATGTTCTTTGATAAACTTCTATAAAGTTTAACTAGGGCCCGCTAATTTGCATTTGACCTTTTAAAGTCTTTAACTGTCCCAGGTTTTATATCTTCAGTCCTGGCTGCAAGGGAGCAAAGAGTGACGCACTTTTCTTAATGTCCTCTAACTGTTCCAGATCTACAAGGTCAATTAAATCTGTTCTTGCTGCAAAAATCTTTTACTTATTATATATACATTACTATAGATTTATACATTATTTATGTTACTATATTTTCACTGGAGCTCAATGGGAAAACGCTGTCTGAGGAAATAAAAAGGGATTTTTATTATAAAAAGACTGTAAATGTGTCAGATATCCACTTGACCAAATAAGACCATATTTGCATCATATAAGCTTCCGATAATCTTTTAAATGCAATTTGGCAAAAAAAAGTGGAGATATTGTGGATTTTAGTCCCCATCACTTACATTAAAATCACCCTCAAAGGGGCTCTTTTAACAATCAGTATCACCAGGAGAAATGGTTATAGCGAGAAACAAATTCTATTGTTCATATGGGTGAATGTATCTGAATGTTGTTTTAACACTGAGTGAAAAATTGTGAACATATCCTTGAAAATAGTGATTTTAAACACTAAAATAGTTATTTTAAATACTAGAAGGCCGTTTTCACATTCATCTGCTGAGCATGGAAGGTTTTTGTGTCTGTATTGTAAAATTCTAATTTAAAGGGTGGCCTTACGAGCATTATTTATGACATCTTAAAGAATTTAGAAGCATATCTTGGTCCAATATTCAGTTTATAAAGGTGTGATGGAGAAACTTGAAGCCTCCAGTGCACAAACACTAAGAACACACTGTACTGTGAAGTAGGACTCATATTGTGTCCAACTTTGGAAATAAACTATATTTGCATTTTCACAGATTCAGATTTTTTAATAAAGGAGGAGGAGATGCCATTTCAAGGATTTTCACAAGATCATTTTTGTTGTTCTGAAAAGACTAAACCAGACACGTATTATTATATATTATAATAAAGTATTTTATATACATCATAAAACATGCCTAGAAGGGATGTTTAAGTTTATTTCCCTAAAGGGAAAATACATCAAAATCACTATAGAGGGTGCTAGAGATGGTGACTTTTACAGCTGGTGAGGATGACAGCATTTGAGCAGAAATGACAATATACTTATTTCTACTTAAAATATATATTTTCTGCACATTCTCCTTCCAGTCAAATCCCATAATGTGCTGGTGCAGCTGTAATAAGGCTGTAAATACCACGCTAAATACAGGCTGGCTGCTCGGTTCAGGCAGTTCATGTGACCGTACCGCAGTAGTTCCATCACGTGGATGTGTTTACGTCCGGAGTCACGTCCGGAAGGGAGTGATTGGCAGCCGACTCGTCCAATCAGAGGCCGAGTCTGTGCGTGGCGGAAGTTTGCGCTCTCCCATCAGTCTCACATGAAGGAAAGAAGAAGCTAGCGGAGCGGATTATTAAACTACAACGTTTACGTTCATAGTCTCTGACAGACCGTTCAAACGGCATGAAGTCCATCCAGAATCTCCGTCGGTGTACATATTCTTTCACCCGTCGCACAGTAAAGGAGGGCGATGTCACTGTCAGCAGCTAAATCCCCGGATAACACAGACCTCCAGGCAGAAATAAAGGTAAACACCCACGGCACCTCAGCTAGCTTCACCCGCGTTAGCGTGATGCTAGCGCGGGTGGAAACCGGTGCAAACGGATTTATTTGTGTGTTTTGCAACGTTCTGAAAACAGCAGCTACGTGACAGTAACGTTACTTGTCGGTATTACTACAGGTATTATCGGTGTAAGGAATTACGGCAGCATAACGAGTCTCTGAGATTCTGGGTTGTAAAGTTTAACGGTGGCTTCTGATTTACGGCTTCCTTTGGTTTTTACATTTTGTTCTCTCGCTCTTTCTCTTTCTATATATATATATTCTATATACACCTCACATATCAACACAATATAGACGCACGGTATTTACGACAATGCAACAGAAAGTCAACAAAAACAACCAAACACAACATAGCTTTACGTTACCACAGCAACACATTTACCCCACAGAACTCAGTGTCTTCATATCCTATCTATCTATAATATATATAATATTACCTTATTAAATAATGGCATAAGATAACATTACCAAGAGTTATATTAAGATGTCAGGTAAACCAAATTGGTAATGAGGTACTTCCCTTTTTCATCACTTGAGAAGCCACTGAGATTTGGCAAACTTTCAATGAAGTAATGCCACTGAACAGGCATCAACATGTTTTAATGGACTGGGACTTTATTTGGCTATATATATATTTAATTTAGATTAGATTAGATAGGACTTTATTGATCCCTTTGGAAGGTTCCTCAGGGAAATTCCAACACGTCACATACAGCACTGTTATAAAACTATAGACACATACACACAAGAGAAATATGTAAATTAAAAGAAATAATGTTAAATTGACCAAATCTGCTTTTTGGAATCCTGACTTGAGCAAAAAAGTTTGAAGTAGGCAAAAAAATAAAATGGCCTTTGTCCTGTATGTTATAAAGAGTAGGATCCTTTCAGATCAGGATTCAGATGATTTTAACAGATGTGGTCAGCATCTTTATGTTAAGAGAAGATTTCGTTAAATAAAAACTAACTAAGCTGTAGTGCAGTAAAGCCAAAGACCCATAACAGTGAAACTAGGCACCAGGCCTGGGTGAAGTTGAGGGGAAGTCATAATCACTCATGACTGGTGACAGACGATGATTAAACATCAAATGACATTTAATGACTAAACCAACAATGCTCTGAGGTAATAGTGGGTTTTTCTAGCAGAGTGATTAGAGGTTAAAACAGCAAAATGACAAAGCACACAGTAAACCCTAAATCAACATTTGAACTTTATAGTGGCCTTTTTTTATTTAAAGTCTTAGAAAAATAAAACCTTCTGGCTAAAATCATAGGTTTGGTAAAATTATTATATAAATAGTCTGCAGCTAAGATTCATACTAATAATTTTCCATCTGGGGAATGTATATTAGAGAGGGATAAAAGACATGGTGGGCATTTTTCCTTCTTTTTGATTTAGAATTTTGTATCCTATATTTCCTGGATATCTCATAGTTCCTGAATATTAACATATTTGTCGTCTCTCTGTCGATATTGTGGTTGTCATAGATATTACATTTCCTATCATTATGCAGTGTTATCAGACAGGATCAGTGTCAAAATGATATGATATGAGTAAGACATTTGTTAATTACTAGTATATAACTGCCTGTTTTTAATCATTTCAGCCATGAAAGGGTATTTTCCCATAATGTAACATAGGACTTGGTGCTGAGCACAAATTCCATTATCATGATATTTTTGATTAAACACTTTGATATCAATACTGCATCAATATTGGTCCGTTCATTAAATATTTACACAATTAGATGATATTTTTGATACGTAATGGCCAGAAATGTGGATATAATAATTATATGGGTAGAGGCTAGAACAGTAAAATAATATAGATGAATATCAACTTATTAGCTATATTTTGTAAATTGTAAACGTATTCCATCATTTGTGCTTATTTGCTTCCTTGTATGAGTGTTTTGCAGCCTAGTCAATAAGGTTATTTTAGCCTAAGGTTGATATATTTGATTAACTGTAGATAAACCGACAAACCAGTTATTCTAGTCTAAGGTTCATAAGCCAGAGCAGTCTGGTAAGTTTAGAAGATTACATCATTTTACTGTAATGCAGCCTTTTACAGCCTTTTATAATTATTATGAATAAATACATAAATCTAATTATATCTAATCTCATATAATGATATTGGTATATTTCCCAGCTCTATTACTGTTTGAATGGATAAAGTTTGATCTTTCAGTGCATTTCTAGAAGTCTTCGAAGAAAAGAAACGCACATGTTTATTTGACGAAATTTGCATTCGGCATCTCGCACCTTAACAATCCTTTTTGTTTCAATACAAATGAAAGAGCACATCTGTTTGAAAATGTCCTGCTAAAAATATGCGTTTTGCGTCGTAGTTAAAGTTATTAAGTGATTACAGATACTCGTACACAGCAGTGTTAAGTAATAAATGCGGGCAGGTCCCACTAAAGCTGTTTATAGATGTCCCCATCTGGCCCGAGCATCTCTGTTACAGTAAAACGGGTAAATTCCAGGAACTGTGTAAAGTCAACACATGGTGGCATTGGAATGAGATGAAACTTAATAATATTGACTGTAATAATCTTGGATATGATTTGTCACAGGATAGCGGGCAAAACCTTAAATCTTGTGCATCCCCTTTGACTGACGAATCATTTATTTTCTCTTACCTCTTTCTTAAATACTAAGAAGGTAATTGATTCATAGAAAACATTTGGTTTGTACTTCTAGTTTGCACCATTGTTGCTCCAATGAAATCTGAGGTCATTTCTAAACTGAGCTGACGCCTGGTCTGACGACCTTCGTTGTACACCTGTTATAGATTTAGTTTGAGCAGCTCAGTTTGTGTATGGCTGGTAAATAATTTAGGTTTAAATCGCTGTGATTTATGTTTTCTACTTGCTTCAGTGTCTCCTTCTTTTGCAATGAATATTTTGAACATTTGATTTACTCAATCAGAAAGCCATCCCAACAAAATATCTTCTCCCTTTCTGTAAATAGCTTTTATGTAAGACACATACACAAAAAAAATAAATAGATAAAAAAAACTAACTCATAAACCACCACACATTTTCTTCTTTATGTACAATACAGGCCAAAAGTTTGGACATACCTTCTCATTCACTGTGTTTTCTTTATTTTCATGACTATTTACATTGTAGATTCTCACTGAAGGCATTAAAATGAACACGTTTATGGTGTTATGTACTTGGAAAACTACTGTTTTGCACACTCTTGGCATTCTCTTGATGAACTACCATTTCAGGTAGTCACCTGAAATGTTTTTCACTTCATAGTTGTGCCTTATCAGGGTTAATTAGTGGAATTTGTTGCTTTATCAATCAGAGCAAAGGGTGGCTATTTTGAAGAAACTAGAACATAGAAGATGTTTTCAGTTTTTTCACCTTTTTTTGTTAAGTACATAACTCCACATGTGTTCATTCATAGTTTTGATGCCTTCAGTGAGAATCTACAATGTAAATAGTCATGAAAATAAAGAAAACACGTTGATGAGCAGGTGTGTCCACACTTTTGGCCTGTACTGTATATGAAGCAGCGTTCTTGCCCCTCCCAAATAAAGGCTGACTGTTCCAAACAGTCATATATCTCAAAAACATGTAAAAACAGAGGCCAATCCATAATGGGCTGAAATAGAAAAATACAGTATTTTCCCATAACTGTGAAGTGTGGCTACAGCTGCTGCCCCCCTCGCTGTCGGCCTACTGGCACAGATCTGGGACGTGCAGGTGTCAACTTGTCAGCTGTGGTTTGTGTCTCTCTGTCTCTCAGGCATTTAACCGGCTCAGAGGGAGGTTTTGTAATATAATCAAACATCCACTTTGGTGGCATTACCTCGAACCGTTAGCCTAATTTGACTGTCTAACCGTGGCGATGTGCGCATGAATCCGAAGTTCTAAAACACAAAAAAACTGCTCTGGGCTATATTCACATCGGGCCAGTGTGTGCCACTTACGATCTGCAGATATTTTCATTCATTATTTAGTGATTTATGTGTTTTTTTTAATGCAGGCTACAGCAGAATGTCTGTTAAACTTCATTACCATGGGTCAAAAGGTTAATTTTTTCTTGCTAGGTTGCTAAGGAGTCCATCCTGGCTAAAGATGATGCCAGCCTCACTATTTGTTTAGTTAAGATGCATGAAGTGCTTCGAGCAGGAGACAGACTCTTTTTTTTTATTTCTGACTGTCAAATCACTGGGCTGTGAAATATTCTTTATGTTTTAGGGAAGTATGAAAGCCAGACAAACACATTTACAGCTGCAGTAAAGGGAAGATGTTGTGTGACAGCCCTTTTTTACAACAT
Organism: Lepturacanthus savala; assembly: GCA_030544235.1. NCBI lineage: Eukaryota > Metazoa > Chordata > Actinopteri > Scombriformes > Trichiuridae > Lepturacanthus > Lepturacanthus savala. The sequence continues at coordinate 22,178,203 of CM060481.1, forward strand.
CTCTCCCTGTTTCCCCTTTTATTCACAGCCACTACATTTTGCAGCTATATGGAGGTAGTTATGCTAATAGTGAACTATGAGCCAGCTTAAACCGGCTGTCTCCTCTCTACCAGCAGAACATGCAGCAGAGAGGAAGAATGAGACAGGAGAGTCTGAGAGTCTTCCAGACATTAAGGACAGTCCACATATCAAACAGTTGTTTACAATAAATAAATATAATCTTGATATAATTATAATATACAATGATCAGCGACAACTTATGCTTTGAACCTTCAGAATTTACTCTATAGATATTATTATCAGTGCATCTCTTCAAATAAACAGTGTACATTTTCTGTGTTGAGACATTCCAATCTTTGATATTTAATACAACAGCTCTCTGGACATCAAAAGCCTTTCTTGTGACATGGTTTATGGACATAAGAAACACTTCTATGCTAGTTTTAAGTTAAACTACCACCAATCTGTGCAAATACTGACGTCCTGGGATTAAATCCGAGGCCTAATTTTAAGGACGGCAGCGAGCAGGGTTTTGAGGGGTTGAATCAGACATGTCTGATGATGAGGTGCAGGGAGCAGAGTGTATGAGTTAGATAAAGTGCTGGAAATGCCGAATTTAGAATTTAATTTGAGGAAATGTACATTCCAGTCAATACATTAGAGAAATATTATATCAGTGTACATAAGTAGAGGCTTTTAAGTCTTATTCTTGTGTCAAATGCCCATATTAGTTTTAGTCATATTTAGTCAAGTTGTATTGTAGTCAACGAGTATTTTAGTCTTGTTTAAGTCAATAGTTTTCTTTAGTTTTTAGCAGCAGGTTGATAGTAATGATAATCAAAATGAATCTGAAAATGTATCTGTAACAACAGGAATTATTGCTAGGAACCTTTGTTTAGTTCAGTGTGACACACAGACATGTTTTGAAGTGACACCACCAGTTACTGGACAGAGCTGAATGTCCCCTAGTTTGATAAAGTGTGTAACAGCAGGTTAAAACAGTAGCAGAGAGTAACTTCTTGTGATGAAATGACAGACGTCGCAGCATTTAGTGCCGACAGCAGTGATGCACATCGAGTGAAGGCACTTTTTTGATTGTAGTTTTAAAAAGTCTGATGAGGGAAAAAAAGGAAGACATTTTTATTTAACTAAGTAGAAGTAAGAAGTAGATTTCGTCACGTCTTTTTCGTTAAGAAAAAACGTGTTAATTTCATCACAGCCTGTGGTTAAGGGCATTGATTTCATCTGGTTTTCATCATGAAAAAAACATATTTCGTCTCGTCTCTTCTGACAAAATTACCACTGATATGGACAAACACCGGTGTCTTCTCTTCTTCTAGGTGTGACAACAACGGCCAGTTCACTAGGATTTCACTGCAGGCCAGTGTGTGTGCGGCTGTGTGTGTGTGTGTGTGTGTGTGTTTATGAGTGAGTGGCATATAGCAGCTGCGGGTTGCAACGTGATGCCAAGATGCTGCTGTCCCTGGGAATGTTGATGCTGTCGGCCACGCAGATTTACACCATCTTCACCGTCCAGCTCTTCGCCTTCCTCAACCTGCTGCCTGTGGAGGCCGACATCGCTGCTGTGAGTCGTTCTTATTACTAATAACAGTGTAATGCAGTTATTCCACCAATGGGGCAGCCATGTTGCTTTACTGGAAACAGTTCAACAACTTAACAGACCTTTGTTTTGTGATTTGGAGTCTTTTTTTTTTTTATCCCTTGGGGAACTTTTATGACTAAATTCCTCACTTACTGAAATGAATATACTGTCCATTTGTTCTGATGATGCATCAGTCTTCGTAAAATAAAGCAATAAAACTTAATCTTCCTATCTTTCAGTACTCGTTTGACAATAAAACCGAGAACTTTGATGACCTCCCTGCGCGGTTTGGGTACCGGCTACCTAGCGATGGGCTGAAGGTGAGTACAGAAGGGTCCAAGGTTATTGTTGTTTGAGTGCCTTATAAACTGAGTTGATTTGTCGACGTAAACACGATTGGCAAGCCTCAACAAATTCCAAGGTTTTTATATCTGGTTCAGTGTTTTTTCTGGCATGTTTCCACTTCACAGCTCCACCGAATTAGATTTGAATAAAACGGTGTGGAAAAAAGTGGAAGAGAGTGTGTAAACAGGGAGCAGATATTCCTGGCTGTGTTTTGTGTTTTCTGGGGGTGGGAAACATATACAGAATGTACTAAAATGTGAAAAATAAACCTGAATGTTTTTTCCTGTTGGAATGAGCAGGAAATCAAAAAAAATGATATGATTGTGATTTTGTTTTCTGAATGATTACATGATCTGTAATGTAAAAAAGAAAGAACTGGAACGTGCTTTTGTTCCCAAATACGTTTGCAGGTCATTTGAGGGGACTTGTGGGTACTTGCAGCAGCCAGCTCCACTTCAGAATTACAAAAGAGAACACATTGGTCACACTGGTCAGAATTTGAAGCAGATCCATCACAGTTAACCCCGGCGTTGCTGTAATGACGCGTGTTGTTGAGAAGTTCCTGTGTGCTCCCGCGTTGTCGGGGACAAAAAAAAAAAAAAAAGCTCACAAACAGCAGGGATGATTCACGTCTGCTATCTAAGCTGGTCTTTGTGGCGTTTCTCAGTCAAGAGCCGGGTTGTTGTTGCACAAAGGCCTTTGGCGCACGGAAGCTAACTGATGGCGAAATACTTTGCGCCCTGTTTTTGTGTTTTGTGTGTGTGTTATGTGCAGGTTTGCGTCCATCCATAATTACTGAGCCTTGTCTGAATTTAAAGATGCTATGTTTGTCACCGTGACACAATTTTGTGTCCGACAACTAATTTTGGCTCTGTCAAATGTGTCAAATGTGACCTCATGGTGTATTATCGGAATTAAGGCTCTGCTTGAGGTGATTGTTGGTATTTGCCTTTGCACCGTAAAGTTTGAAAACCCTTTCTTGCTTAAGAAAAAATATGTAACGTCATAATAATTCTTCTATTTTACATTTTTAGATCATTATATTTTAAGGGATTTGGTTGATACAGGGGCAGCATTGAGTTTTATGCAAATATTGCATGAGAAAATGTCAACTACAACATTGAATAAAGTATTTTTATATGTTGTAAAACACAATGTTACTGTCAATATCCACATCATTAATACAATGGGAAAATAGATTAATTAGATTGGAGCCGTTTGTGTGATTGTTATTTGGGTCCTTTTATAATCTCCTTTTTAAACATCTTGCAGAATATATTCTTCATGTTCTGTAATGATCCTCAGTGTGATTTCTATGATTTTTATAGAAAATAAGTGATCTTTGAACTTGTATCTTATTAATCACTGAACTTTGCATTGCAGATAATAGCTTAATTCAAGTTTTTTTTTCTGATTTGGATCAGTTTGGTTGTTTTAATTTAAAAAAAAGCATTTTTATCTTTAGTAAAACACAATTTTAGATGTTTTTGTAATATTCTAACTATATTTACTCTGTTACAGCAGCATAAATAGACCCTGACACGTCTGTAGTCATCTCACATGACCTTTGTGGTTCCATATTTATTGTCATTTATGGCAGGAAAACTGAAAAGTAGTCCCGTGGTTTAAGTGGTTAAAGGTACAATGTGTAAGAATTGTCCATCTGATCCAAGAAAATCAGGGTATGTGTGTGTATGTGTTTGTCACTCACTGAATGTAGTCAGAATCTGTGCTATGGTATTGTCAAGATACCAAAATGCTATTGAGATCCTGAGGTAAATTTCACAAAGAGCTGCACACTCAACAGGTCACCAAATCCTCAATTTAGTAGCAGCGCCTCCGACGCTTGTTATTTGCATAAACTCAACACATGTTTGGAATGTAAATGGTTACTTTGGCACTGGAAAACATTAAAATAAAGTCAGTCCTGCAGCAAAAAGGACAGCAGATTCTGGTGAGTTCGTCTATTACTCCCATAGCAGCACGACTTCTTCCTCTCATGTTGAACTGAGGGCAGACTGCATTCTACAGCTACTTATTATTGCCTCTTTGAGGGACAATAATTACAGGACGGGCCTGGTTGTTTAGCAAAGCTCACTTCTGCAGATGTCTCTGCAACACAATAGATCTGTGACAGAACATCAAAGCTTATTTCTTCACACACACACACACGTATATATAATTTTTGTTAGAAAAGAAAAAGAGAACTAGTGTCCAAGTCTTGTACCTTTTATAGAACGACAGAACACCACTTGTGCCATGTTCGCACAATGACCACAGTTACTCACAGTAGTCTATGGTTCAGGAATCATTAACCCATAAGAACCCACTGTGACACTGGTGACGGCTCTAAGTGACATATATTGAACAACCTGGTGTGGTCATGTGACCACGTGTGTTAGGTGTAAGAAGGCTGACTAACTGTAAAGAGCTTGAGTTTTGTTACTAAAGGTAAGTTTCAACCCATTTAACAATGGTACTGATTTAATAACATGTCCTATATTACATGTAACCTGTTCTGACCACAATTCTTGAATAAAATAATACAAGTTAGAGACATATTGTGGTATATATATGTTACATGAGGCTTTAAACATTAAAATAGTCATGTGAAGTATATGACACAATAAAAAAAATGTAATGAACTGCTTAATTAATTTAGCTGATTCACTCACAAATCAACTTTCGGCCCAGCAATGTACGAACAGAAACAAATACTGGTGATAAAATAAGGTGCTTGGTATTAAAGTATTTATAGGTAAAGTGACTGATGGTGTAAAAACATCTACTACTACTTCTTCATTTGTGTGTGAGATAATGTCTTATGTACAAAATATTGCAAATAAGTGACTATAATATTTAACATGTTCTGACAACAATTCTTGAATAATTTATAAAACAAGTTAGGGAATTATTGTGCTGACATATGTCACATCAGGTCATGGGACTTCTCATGCGATGTATATGTCACAATAAAAAAAAAGTTATTTGCTCAATTAATTTAGCCGATTTGCTTATTTTTGAATTATTATAGTTCCTGATGTTCAAATAAATTAATAATAATTAATAATAATTTATGTTTTAACCTAACTAGCGAAGTTATAACCTTAATATATGTTGAGGAAATGTGAATAAAAAGCTAAATATGTGATACTAATGCTACAAATTAATAACTTTACCAGAAATTCCTAATGTGACATATATGTAACATCACAGATGTCGGATACTGGGAGTTAGTATTTCAAGAAAAGTTTCAGAAATGTGCTCCATTCAATGATTCTTTATTGAAACTCATCACATGCACATGTTGAACGAAATTTGGTTCCCTGCTCCCAGAGCAGCCCAATGTTCAGTAATAAATATATATATATATAAAATATAAAATCAGTAATGTGGTCTATTTGGTCTGTTCTGTGTGAGAACTGGATCTGGGTTCTTATGGGTTAAAAGTGGTACACTCCCAGTATTTCAGTGTCAAAGTGGATTCCTAACTGTCAGTTTAGGGTGATCTAAACTGGGTCATCCAGTGTTGCACTCATTTTAAAATGACTGCAGGACTTAGCTGTTAAACTAAACTGCTAGGATGTGCTGTCTAATCACTGTGGTGATTTACAAACAAAAAAAAGACCATTGCATCACATTCTGAGTGTGTTACATGTATATTTATTTATGCCTGTTGACGTGGGTCACATCAAAAGGTCGCCCATAGTGAATCATGGGTCACCGCGGTCCAGGCTAACAGCAGGGATTATGGCAGACAGTCGGGTTGCTCAGTGTGTGTGAACATATTACGTCTTATGTAAGATTATGTGTTATGAAAGCTGAGAAATCCTCAGTGTCTGTGTGTCCTCTATTGACATCTAAACACTGTCTTATCCTCCTGCCGTCTCGCCGTGTACCATGCAGGCAGACGTGCTGCCCTACTCCCTGAGGGCTGAACTCAATCTGCCCAACACATCTCCCCTACCTCGCCTATTTCCGTGCCCGGTCTGCAGCTAGTTTCAGACAACAGCTCTGATTTGCAGCTGCACTGTGCAAGTTTTAACGTAGAAATATGCCTTATCGCAAATTATGGCTCCAATAGAGAACGACTCCGCCATCCTTTTGATTTAGAGAGGCTAAAGATGTGCCTCGTTGGTCAAACTAAGTCGTAATATATATCTGGTGTCAGTTTGTGGTCACAAAATTCCAGAAGAAAAAGGCTTAGTGCATACTTGGCTGCTCTTTGTTTGATGCCATTAAGATTTGTATTGATTTAAAGTATCACTTTCTTCCCCAAACCACATCCTTCCTCTTAAACAGCGATATTTGCACCAGCTGTGGCTTTTAATAAATCCAAACGAATGCATGAATCACAATTTAACATACTGGTGTTTACACCAGTGTGTTAAATTGCTGCAGGGTCTTAAAAGGTCTTAAAAGCGTTGAATTTATGAAGTTGGAAATAATCTCCAGCGTCTCCACATTGGCAATCTACCTTCATTCTCCATGGTCCGTGTTAGGGACCGTCTGCAAGTTATATGTTTCAGTATGAATTGATTGATGAAAAATATTTATTACAAATAAAGAAAATGTCTATTCCCTACTGTGTTTGCTGTAGTACATCATATTCACAATGCCCTAACTACTACAGGTGAGGTTTTAGTGAAAAAATATTTAATATGGAAGTAGCACACATTTAATACCTGAAAATATTCACTAGAAATCAATTAATAGACTGTACAGAGTGCGGAGCTAAGGAGTTGTGAGAGACTGTGGGATCTCGATTTTGTCTCATTTTTATTTATTGTTGATTTTCAATGTTTATTGTTCAGGATTGCTTAGGAAATTAATTGTCAGTAGGTCTGTGAAATAGGCTGTGAAATGGGTATTAAGTTCTATATGAATGGTCTTAAATAAGTCATAGAAAGACTTGAATTTAACTTAAAGAAACCTGTAGGAACCCTGTACACAGTCCTTCCATAAATGCACATATAAGGCAAAAGGTGCATATCTGCAAACATCTTTTTTTCATGCATTTGCATGCAAATGCATGCTGCGAGGCACACGCCTTAGTGCATCCTTAAATAGTGATATTCATTTCAGATGTGGTCGTAGCCTTGCAGTACTGCAGCTGTATAACGCCTGGAGGAACCTCCAGCATCACATGGCAGCACAAGCCTGTTTGTCTCTGGAGGATTCCCCACAGGGTACGAGCCTTCAAACAGAGCTTTCCCTGTGTCCACTTTCACAACCAGGGCTGTGTACAGTTGCCTCAGGGTCTGAAAACACAGCCACTGCAAGCCTGCAAACAGTTATGCTTCGTTTAATTTGTGAAAAAAAAACGTAGCGTAACGGAATTTTGACAGTTCGAATTTGAGGTCTGGAAAATAAATTGCACCATTGTCCAGAAGGTTTGTTCATACTGTATGTTCCAGAGCAGTGAAGTGAATGGGATGGACACTGTGAACCTGTAATTTAGCTCAAATAAATACTAGTATATAATTATGTGTATTCTTTACTGGAATAAATATGTATAGTGTATTTTATAGAGGTTGAGGTGAATTTCTGTATCGGACAGTTTTTTGATAGATTTCTGGTATTAAAAATCAGGAGAAACAGCACAAAATGACTGTTTCTTTATCTACGTAGTGATGTAACACATTTGAAAACCCTTTGTGTGAATTCAAATGAAGGACATTGTTACTGTAATTATAAAAAATACTGTAACGCATAAAAGATTCATCAGTGTTTTGTGTGTGTGTGTGTCGCAGTATGCTATTAAAAGGTGATTACACGTACAGTTAGCGTTAACTTATTGTTGTATTCAGTCTTAACTTCCTCAGACGAGACTCAATAAAATATATTGTTGAAAATATAGATTTTTTTTTATCAAAACGAAATAAATGCCCTTAAGCCCTGAATATGACTAAATTAACACGTCTTTTGACGAAAAAAAGACGAGATGAAATCTACTTCATTGAATAAAAACTTAATAAAACGTCTTGTTTCGTCACAGACTTTTTAAATTACAATCAAAAAAAGCACCTTCACTAGATGTGTGTCACTTGTATCTTTCCTCCAGAGTCGCCTGTGTAGCATCCATCATTGCTGTCGGCACTAAATGCGGCGACATCTGTTAACTTCATCACAAGAAGTTACTCTCTGCTACTGTTTTAACCTGCTGCATTACACACTGTATTAAATTTTTAGTGTGTAGAGAACATTCAGCTCAGTCCAGTAACTCTGGTGGTGTCTTATCAAAACATGTCCCTGTGTCACACTGAACTAAACAAAGGTTCCTAACAATAATTCCTATTGTTACAGATACCTGCCCAGATCAATTTTGATTAGGATCACTATCAACCTGCTGTCAAAGAAAGACTATTGACTAAAGTAGACTAAAGCTTTGAATTTTATTTGACTGAAACTAGACTAAAATAGACAACAAAAAATAAGCCTGGTAGCAATTCAATGATATGCTGACTCATGGTGGACAAAAGAACATGTTTTAAATGTCATTTATGGGATTTTCTTTTTATTTAAATTAAATACTAAAGTTTGAGACCAAGAGGAATACAGTGCAAAAGAGGCCATGGGCTACACACAGTGTAGACACACTTCACGGTTTGGGGATTTTATTTAGATATGGCATTGGCCAAGAATTGATACTCATCTTAAAATAACTGTTCTCTTTTTGCAGCCACATTTTTGGCGTTTGGGTTTCAGGCTTTTTGTTTTTACTTCGTTTTTCGTGCCCGCTTTCAGTTCCACAATTATAGGTTGATGTGTGGACACAGTCTGAGAAGCGATGCATGAGTTTCCTATGGAAAGTCTTTGTGGTTTGTATGGTGCAGAGGGAGCATTGGGGACCGGGCTTGAACAGTGGTAAAGTCACTAAAAATGCCCCTTAAAATATGTACAAATGAAATGGGCTGAATACGATTTCAAGAATAATGAAACCTCAACCTCAGACTGTTATCATTTAACATTTAATTAAATCATTAAACAATTGAAGTATATGGTGTAAGTAGACTTCTGTCTATATATCATGCATCAGTCAGATTTTACACAAATCTTAATTCACTCAGGCCCTAAATGGAATATAGCTATAAGAACATGAAGTTGTATGGACAGAGTATATGAGTATAGAGTATATGTGTGATTCCTGGGATAGACCTTCTCTTACTATGTTAACTGGAGTGAATTTAAAAACCCTGCATGGTCCTCTAGAAATCCCTGAACCTGTTTTAAAAGCTGATTAAACAGTAATTCACAGATTGTGATAACTTGTCTCCAATTCTACACTAGTACAAATAATATTATGTAGAATACATATGTGATTTGTTGTATAATCGCTTCATGTGTATAAAATAAGACAATTTGATCATGTGTTTGGTTGGCTTTGGGTCAAAATGTTTTGTCGCAGAGATGAAGGAATAATTGAAGGTTGCCTAATGCACCAGCATGAGTCATTTGTCTTGTCTGGTTCTCATAAATGTACAGAAACTCCATTAAGGTGATAGGATCTCATCATAACCGCTTCCCAGCGGATAGTGATGCTTTCTATCCCCATTCCCGTCTTTCTCAAGAGTTAATGACGTTCTTGAGGAACCTTCGAGACATGACTCGCTCACTGTGGCCACCCACATTTTCTTAGCGAGAGACCCAGAAACAATGTTTCTACATGTTTTTACATTTAGACTCCAGCCGCCCCAGTTCACCGGCATTCCTATCCAGGTTGAGTGCACTAATGGGATAAGCTTCAGTAAGTAGGTTAAGGCTCCTGCAACCTCGTAGTACGTTTAATAAATATTGTAGTCGTGGTATAATGTAATGATAAAAGGTGCAGGGTATAGAGATAAATGCAGGCCTGTTTGTCTGTGAGCAGGCTCTGTAAATTCCCATTCACACAGCAGGGAGGAGCGGGGGGTTAAAGCGGGGAATCTGAACATCGATGAGTCTGAGCGTGGAGTCACTCAGGCTTTATTTAATCTGCTTACAGGAAGCCACAGTCAGGCTAGAGCAAGTTATTAATTCCTCTGTTTTTCCTTTTCTGAACCCAACAGTCAAATCTGCAAACAAGCTCGATACAGAGATTTTTACTGACGGGATTAAGTGCGATTACGCTGCAATAATTTGGAATAGTCCCATCAGAGAGATCTTACTTTTCTTCCTCTTGAATAAAATCTCTGAGTTTGAAATGAGTTCAAATGCCTGCTAGCAACCATGCATGACAACAGATACACTTTCAGACCGTAGACTGTATAATAATAGACATAGCCACCATGACTTCACCAATTGGTTTGTCGACTACTATTTTGAAGCCTCAAATTTGACATTTTGGCCATGCCCATTTTGTTTTTTTTTATCTTTTCTAGCCAGACCATTTTGGCCATGGCCATTTGTTTTTTGTGTTTTATCTTTTAGAGCCAGAAGTGACAATATTTGGACGAGAGTGTGGAGCTGGGGAGGAGCTTTGCCATGTAGACGGCTAGGCAGAGGCAGCAACAGCTGCTAGCCAACTATCACTCAGAATGGTCTCTCTTAATTTGCATAAATGCAGGACGCTATGAAATTGTACAAGTGAGTTATATAAAAATTCACCTGCTGAAAGTTTGCCATAGGAAAATGATCTCCCAGGCTGTAAACGTGTTTATTTCTGCTGTAAAATTGGATATTTCACATGGATGGAAGTGGCCACTTGAGGAATCACGCTTCCAACAGTGGGAATTTTATTTGCTATTATTGCAACACAAAGATTCCCAGCACATATAAAGAACATGATGAAGTTATTCACATTGAAGGGGGAACTACAGGATAATAAACAGAAAACTATTATTTATTATTCTTACACAATAACAGCTGTAGCTCAATCTGGCCAAACTGTATAATAATAATACTAGTTGTTTGTATTTTATCATTTTAATATGCACTGCTGGGTGAGATGGTATTATATAAATCTTCTGCAAGTATCAGACAAATAATCAACTGCTTCCCATCTATTCTGATAATTCATCAATCAATCATTTTAAGTAATTTTTTAAAAAGAAAACAGTCAAATGATCAGATTTCAGGTTTTTAATTTGTTAATATTTTCTGATTTCTTTACACTATGATAGTAAATTGAATATTTTTTTGGCTGGAGACATTGATCTGGATTTTCACTGATTCGTGTCCTGACGATAGACCAAAAAACAAGTCACCTAATTGAAAAAAATAAAAGATAGATAAATCAATGATAAAAAAGAATCATTAGCGGCATCTCTAGATTATTGTGGTGTCGTATCTATATCCTCTTTCTGGCCGTGTTTTCAGGATCCTCCCTCCTCCTTCCTCAGCGAGTTCCTGTTTTTCCTCCCACTCTCGTCTCTCTGCGTTTTGTCAGCCTCTGACTCTGCAGTGCTGGCAGGTGTTCGCCTCTAGATCCTCTTTAGTCCAACAGAGGGCGCTCTTGCCTCTGCTTTCAAAGTGGGTAGGAATGTGGCCCGGTGATGTCATTGAGCAGTGAAAGGCATTGGCCGCACCGGAGGAGGCACCCAGAGGTGAGGGCGGCAGGTGATTCATCACATCCTTTTTTTTTTTCCCTCCTGGCGTATGACTCAAAACATCTGATCTCCCGGATCTCTGAACTTTTTAACCCTTCATATGCCAAATGTTGAACTAAAGCCCTTAGTCAGCGACTTTGTTGTGGAGCCGTAGTCCCGAAAAATGTGATGTGTCACCGGGTTATTTTCCAAATGTGGCTGTCAACGCAGCAACAAGATACCCTCAAAGAAAATCAATTCGTCATGTGACACCGGCCTTGTATGAGCGAATGAATGAAAACTTTACTGAAATTCACTTTTCACAGCAGCAGATGTTTGAAAAGAAGAAGAGTGATCGGGGAAGATAAAACATGTGCTGAGTGTTTGTGTGAGAAAGTGCTGACTCCTTGATATATGGGGAAGAGGGAGCTGAAAGTGGCGCCAGAGTCCCACAGCAGTCCACACTTCCTGTCCACACACACACACAGTTGGCTCCTTCTCTTTTTTTGCCCTGTATCATCTCCTCTTGGCCTTTCTATTTTTGTCTCACTCAGTGTTTCTGCACTTTTGTCTGTTTCTAGTGGGTCTCTTTGTGATCACATTCGTGTTTTTCACGGTTTCCGCGTTTATTCTCTTTTCCTTCGTCAGTTTCATCGGCCTCTCTGTCTGACTCTCTTCTCACTATCGCTTTCTCTCATCAGCCACTTCAAAAGCTGTTTGAAATGGGAGTAAGACAGGAAGCAAGATGAAGGGCCAGACTGACACCATGATACGCTGAGGACGGCAACATCCTTGAGGGCTATTAGAGACTAAACAACACACACACACACACACATTTTTTGAATATTCTTTCTTCTAGTGAAAAGTTCTGTATTTATAATGCATGCCCTTCTGTGGTAAATTCATGTTTTACGTCAATAGCCTCGGCATCTTGTTTTTATTCCTTTTCAGTTTTCCATCTGTGGTTGTGATGAGTGTTGTGTGGGCAGTATAAAGGTTAACCATAATGTCGATTTCCGCTTTGCGATCTCCAAACTCACATAATATAATCAAACGCGAGAAACGGCAGAGGGTGGGCAGACTTGTTTGGTTCAGAAAAAAAGGTCAGAAAAGTTATATGGGAACACTTTGACTTCTAACAATGCAACAAGGTGCAGAAGCACATAATGTTTAACATTTACTATAAGGTGATATTCCTAACTCCTGGCAACAGAACACATCCGTCCAAGTCTTCATGCTGAATAAACGCATTGTGTGAATTAAAAAATAACAATAATAGTTATTCTACAGTGGGCGTTTCATTTCTTACAGCAATACAACATTCTCTTGATCTGCATAAGGAAAATAGAACAAAACTTCCGGAAGAGCAATAGAGGAAAGATCCCTGGGTGGACAGATGTGTTCAGAATAGAGCAAGAAAGCAAAATTACATGTGTGATACAGTGAGTTAATGACCATTATTGTCACTTTGAACCACCTTTCTGTGGTGTAGCTTTTTATTACACAGGAAACAAACACTAATACAGTAATACGGTTATTTTTGATCAAAACTATATCAAGTTAGTCATTAATTATCTATGGAAACGCACCGTCCACTGTGTAAAGGTGTTTTTACATTGTCAATCAAAGACTGTTCATTTTACAAATAGTATAATACTTGTAACCTGTTAGATTGATAGAAAATTCCCCCTTTGGCTGCATTCTTATCTGCTGGTGGGCACTTCTAACAGGAAAAAACACACGTGCTGTGAGTTGGACGCATGTCACCACACCACAAACATTTTTGTCTTATGTCATGTCTGATGATGTCATCCCCGCAGGGTTTCCTGATCGGCGCCCGGCCGGAGAACGCGTGCGAGCCCATCGAGCCGCCTCCGAGGGACAACCTGACGGGCGCCTTCATCGTCCTCATCAAACGCTTCGACTGCAACTTCGACATCAAGGTGAAGTGATTCACACCGATTTGATGCGTTTGTCTGTGAACCAGAATGTGGAATGTGACTAATGTACAGAGATGGAGGAATAGAAGCCGTTCACACTTACTCACACCAAACACTTAGACAAATCTTCCACCTACCGTCCTGTATCTAAACACAACCGGGTTTTATTCTCGTGGCTAAAACAAGTCCAACACACTTCACTGTTTAACAGTTGGTTTTTTGGAAACCGTAAATACCGTTTTAGTGCTTTGCGACGTCTGGAAGCAATCAGAAACCCAAATTTATTTCAGCAGCTGTTAGTTTATAAGGGGAAAACTGCCAGAAATATAACGGCATGTGCGTGGCAGTCTGCTGTGTGTGTTCCCCTCGCACTGCACATCGGTGCTTTTGTGTGTTCAGGGTCGGTTTCTCTGAAGCCTGGATCAGCTTCGTCGGGACACAAAAACAGGAAGAGGCCATTTCCCTAAACACAACGTCCGCTGTGTGCGAAGCATCTATTCAGTTCCACTGCCTCCTGTCTTTTTTTTTTTCTCCCTCCTACTGCTACCGTGGAAGAAAAAAGGTTTTGCCTAATAAGTCAGCGGAGCCGCTAAAAGAGCTGATCCCCGTTCCGTCCCAGTCAAGTGAGGCATCAGGGCCACGTGCAGCACAGAGAGGGTGGTGACGGCAGGATAAGTGTGTTAGAGAGGAAGAGATAGATGCTGACAGAAGAAGAAGGGGAGGTAGAGAAGAGTGGAATTCCTTTTTCTGTCAGTCAGAACATTTACATGACACTTAAAAAAGACCCAATTATTGCCTCAATCCGAATATAACTGGACAACAGAAGTGAATTTAAACATGTTACTCCATGTTTCTTGAATGTGTGTGTGTGTGTGTGTGTATATATATATATATATATATATGTATATAGAAAAAGTTCTAAACATATTCTCATTATAGTTTCATGCTCTGTAAGTCAGTGGGACTCCATTAGATTCATTAGGAATTTTCCATATTTGCATATTGTTGCCATATGGCAACAAATCTATTTTAGCATATTAGGAAACAATATATTTATATGGTGAATTTGTTCCAAATTTCGCATTAAAAGACAATGGCTTTGGCATGTCAGTGAGTAAGCAGGATATCCTGGTCATGTGACCTCATAAATCCTTTAAAAAATAAAAGTCCCTTTTTCACGCCTAACTGAAAAAAACATAGATTTTACATCACAGCTTTTTAGGAAATTTAAGATAAAGTAATTGTGGCCACGTGGCAACACTTTGCAATAGAGGGTTAATATCCGAGTTCTCCAA